>WEKY01054400.1:2501-49808 GCA_013390045.1 Picathartes gymnocephalus | reverse complement strand
TCCTTCAAACCAGGACAACATGCAAGGAGAAAGAATTTTCCTTCTGAACATGAGGGATATGCCCAAGAAAGACCTCTGATAAGGAGAAAGAGTGGTGACTGTATGCAAACTGTTATGTGATCTGAATTATTTACATTGCTTGAAGTTCACCAGATTTTTCACCAAAGTGTTTTAAAGCCCCAGACTGAACTGAGCACTAGTGGATGCATCAGGGAGAGAGATGTCAGCTTGACCCACAGTGATTTGCCATCTGTAAAAAGCAAACAAATATAACCAACTGGAGGAAGGAACATTGTGACTGTAATAGGAACTGGAGCACAGATTCACAGAGGATCTTTGTGTTGGGACTCACGAGCCTTTGACCATGTAAGTATTGAAAAGTAAGCAGCTGCAAAAGCCCAGCTACACAGATCTGTGTGAAAATCAAGCTTTGGCTGTTGACTGCTTGGCATTCTACCTGCAAGGCTGGACCAGATGTGTAATTATTTCCTATGCTGTTTTCTTTAGTTTTCAAAAGAAGACATCCAGCCAAGTTTGTAGTGAGTATTTTTAAGGTTTTAACTGTATTCTAATAAAAAGGCTTCAGGATTTTAAAACATGTCCACTTTTTACAAGTATATTCAGGTGTTATAATAAAAGATATTATCTCTGTGGCAAATTTTGATTTCCTCAGATTACAGTTTCACAGCTGAATCAGGAATATTAGTGGCATCAGAGAAAATACCACTTTTGGGACAAGAAGTCTTTGAATTGAGTCCATTGCTGAAAGAAGCAAATATATCTAGATGCAAAGTACAGCCTCTTAAAAGCCACAGCATAAACACAGAGATTTTCCCCCTCTCCTGATCCAAAACACAGTAGTCACAGATTATTTTTAATTCATGTCAAATTATGATAATCATGAAAGCATAAACTTTATGGTTTTCTGAATTGGCTGCAATGTGCATCCCTAAAGTAGGGAAGTACTGAGATCAGCATAATGAGAAATATGACAGAGGACCCTGCAGACAACTTGTAGGCTGAAACAAAGATCAGGCCAGATGTAGCCACATTTATTGCTGTGCTGTGCACCAGAAAAATGCTAAAAAAAAGGCACAGGGAGTGAAGATTTCCAAACATATCAGCAGCACTCCTGTGATGTGATCATAGCAGTTTTAAGGCCATAGTGCCTTGAAGGCGAGCAAGTACTGGGTTCTTTTTATTGCTGGTACCCGCATCGATTGCTGTATATGACCCAAACCTGACATCTAGTGGAGGAAGAACGAGGGCAGAGTTTTCCCTGCCTTCCCAGGGAAGCACTGGGCTGTGTGCAGATAGAAAGAGCACTTTGCTCTTCTCTTCAGAACTGACCTGGAGGCCGCCTGCTGCATGGCTCATCCTGGGTGGGAAGCAAACCGAGGAGCTCCTGGGCACTCCAGTGTGCACAGCTTGTCTAGTTCATGACTTCTGTATCCACAGCTATCCATGCCAGCAGCCAGCTCCACAGTGCTGTCAGCAGATAATGACCTCTGAAGGCTGAATTTAGGACAGTTTCAAAAGACAGTAGTAGAGATGACCATGTCTGGTTGAATTTGGGCAGGGTCTTGTGAATGCATCTAACAGAAAGAATAGGTGTTCGCTACAGCTGCACAGATGGCGTAGGTGACCTACAATTTCTGCTGTCAGGAATGTCAGGTCTGCACTCCTGGACCAGCCACTTCAATGCTAGGTCGTGAGGCTGCAGCTCTGTTTAACTTCCAGCTTTTTCCCAGTGCTGTAGGTCACTCACTGCCCCATCTGAGCTGCTTGAGCTGGGAGGCCAACAATACTTTAGGAATGTTTTAACAATTTTCTGCCTCGTCCTCTACACCTGCCACCATAATATCTCAATTCTCAGCAAAAATCAAAGCTTCAGGCTCTCATACTTGCATGGAAATGTTGGAGGCATAAACCCTAAAGGCTAAAAGAAGCCAAAAGCCAAATAAAACTGTTCAGTGTTTAATATTCATATCATGCAAATTTAAAACAATATCATAAATTTGTTGGTATCTCAGTCCTGATGAGAGCACTTACAGGCCATTAAAAATGTCAGAAGACAAAGGGCATTTTAGTTGTTTATACACTGCGTGAAGCAAAAAACATCTCGCACGTGCTAGTAAAGAATCCAGGCTTTGTAGCTGGGAGTTGCAACTACTCACACTTTCTGTGAATCATCATTTGGTAGAATGAAACAGCAAGTTACCAACAGTTTAGAGATTCATTAAAACCCCTGAAATACCATTGTTTGCCTGAGTGAATGCACAGCCGTCAGCCACTGCCAAAGATCTCAGCTACAGGGCTGTGTCCCAAGCAATCACAATGCTGACAAGGTGATGCATGTTTTTAGAAGGGATTTTTAATCTCCTGATAGCAAAACAAAGTTAGTGTTATACAAACAGTACAAAGTTTACCACAGGATTGAGCTTTAGTCTCTGGCGGTTGCTTATTGACTGCAGGAGGAACAGAAGCTACTCAGCTACTCTCCTCAAAATCCTGCTTGCAGGCAAACTTGAAGGAGGGGCTCTCACTCCCTGCAGCTTTCCCTGAAACCCAAAGTAAGTCTGAACCCCATAGTAGGTCTGAATTGGAAGACAGGACTGGGCCTGGGTTGTTTAAAATTCCTGTTTATTCTGCCATGAGAGGACCTGGTTTATCTCATTGTGCTTCATGATTTTGACCTTTCTAAAAGTTAGAAAAGCAGAAGTTGTGATGGTTGAAAGAATGTCACGATGTATATAGGAAGACTTGTGCTATCAGCACAATTCTTGAAGTCAGAGAGAGCAGGCTTGGGATACTTGCACCCCTTGCTACCTAATGTCTGTCAGAGGAGACAGAACAATACTGGAGAAACCAGTTGCATTTCTTCTTCCTCTTCCAATGAGTTCCTCATCTTGGGCTCCTCACTAGCAGAGAATTGTGAGTCCTAATTTTCAAATGCAAACACAGGTACTTCAGTCAGGGAGACACAGGGTGACTGCAGTTTGACAGGTTGTTTCTGTGTACATAACCTGCGTGTTTATTTCTGCCAGAAGTGTACAAAATGGGACACATGGGGCTGATTTTGGTGAAGCTTGCAACCCTTGCTGATCTGTGGTGGGAAGTTAATCTTGAAAATTAGGATATTTACTTCTTCCTGTACATTTTTTAGAAAGTCAGACCGAGCCACAGCTGTTTTAAAACTTTGTGTTTCCACATACCTTTCTAAATACCTATTTTAATCAGGACTGCAGAAGTAATTGCAACAAACAATTTAGAAAATTGACTTTGTCTGTGTTTTGTACATGTTTCTGCACACACAGGCATGATTTGCTAAAACATTAATTGGCATAGCTTTCAGTTCTTGCTACTTCAAAAGTATGTAAGTGCATTTTCTGGGCAGCATTTTTGTTGGTTTGATTAGACATCTGGGTCACACAGCTTCACTTCCATTCCCTGAAAGGCTGAGCTTAGTTCTCAGAAACATGTTTCATATTGTGGGATTTGTTTCTCACCAGTGTTTTCTCATGGTTTGTCCCAATTCTCTATATTCCTTTTTTAGTATATATTAGTGCTCCAGCATGTATTGCAAAAGCCCAGAAGATATTTGTTACAGAAGAGAAAGGAAGATCTGTAGAAAACGCTTTGTTTTTTCCACATTGCTGGCCCTGACAGTGACTTGCACTCAGAATCTGGACATAGTTTTACAGTGTGTTCATGCTGGAGCAGGTTAGATGTAGATTCTGTATTTACTTGTTTCCATCGCTGTGCTCCATAACTAATTGTTCAGCCATGGAGCCATCCTTAGGGGTAATCTAACAGACGACGTTCTGCGACAACCTTTGAGCAGAATTAGTGGAACAAATAACGCAGCTTGTTTTGAGATGGAACTTAAGACAGAATTACACAATTGAAATAGCAGAGGACCTAAAATGTCCTCTTCAGGCTGCTGTTTAAAACAGAATGAAGAGAGGCACAGAGATGCAAGCTTCCTCCTACTCTCGTGGCTGCATCTGCAAGTTTTCCTCATACTGAAGTAGAGGATTCATAGACCGATGTGCAAGATAGACTGAGACAACTCTCAGCAACCCTTCTGTAAAACAGATGGCTCCAGGTTTTGCGTTCAGTGACATTAGAGCCCCTGGAAGAGAGAATGACAATTCAGGGACCTAATTTCTGCTCCATGTTATTCCTTTCTTCAAGGTTCCCTACACCTCTCTCAGCAATGGCTATGGTGTGTCTTTCAGACTTTGAAGCTTATGCTAAAAAGTATCTACCCAAGATTGCTTGGGATTATTTTGCAGCTGGAGCAGACGACTGTACCACACGAGATGAAAACATCCTGGCATATAAAAGGTAATGTGAGGAGGAAATGAAGGGAGTTTTACTGGGACCTTTTAAACTGTTTTTGTGCAAGAGTTTGGACTTAACAAGCAAAGACACCTAACACCTTGTTCTTTCCAGAGGGTCCCCAAGCTAAATGCAAAACCTGAGCAATATACACTGTATGCCCTGATGCCAGAGTGGGTATGACATGGGTTGTATGAGGCTTTAGGGATGCTGAAGGTACAGGCAAGTGCTAGGGTAGGGTAGGGTACAGTGTGCTACAAATGTGTGGCATTACAGGAAAAGGCATGAGTAGCTACAATAGAATGAGATGCAACAGGGAGTTCTCGGTGAACAGCAGGAAGCCTGTGTGCAAGTAGGGTGGGATTTGGGGAACCTGCTGCAGAACTTGAGGGCAGGCACACTGTACAGTGAGGACAGATACCTGAATAATGAAGTGGAAGGCCCCAGCCTGGCTGCAAGTAGAAGGAACCTGGGGGTGGACAATGGGAGAACAAGACATGATGAGCTCAGGTGGGTAATGCAGAAATTACGTACTGTGGCCAGCAAAGCAGGATTAATGAAAAGTGGAAGTGACTGAACTGCTGGCTGAATTGACCTCTAAAAGCAAACAGAAAGGACTAAGAGCCTTTGTTATATGCTGTTTTCTGCATTGGCTTAGATTGTCTTTGCAATTGGTGAATGAAGACCTGGTTTCCGTGAAACTTCAGAAAACTCATTGAACATCTACTATCCTGAAGGGGATTTCTTGCCTTACAGAATTCGTTTCCGGCCACGTATGCTGCAGGATGTATCCATGATGGACATTAGGACTAAAATCCTGGGTTCTGAAATCAGCTTTCCTGTAGGAATCGCCCCTACAGGCTTCCACCAGCTAGCATGGCCTGATGGAGAGAAAAGCACAGCCAGAGGTACTCTTCTGCTCTAGTGCCATGTAGCAAAAATGGGATTGTAGAAAATCCTCAAGAAGCTCTTAGGATGACTTGAAGTATGGCTGAGTAAAATTTTCAGGCTTGAAGGGGCAAACTCTGTTCCCACTTGGTGACACCCTGCATAGGAAGCTGTATAGACATTGGTCTTCTTCTCCAGCTACCACCATACAAAATCAGCCCCATGGAGTCTGCTGCAAACTTAAGACAAGGACAGTAGACACATTTCTGACTCAGACCAAAAGCCACCTAAGTTTTTCAGTCCTGGGGGCTCTAGATGGGTTGTAAAAGTGGTGGATGGGACTCAGGCTGTTAATTCCTTGTTACTGGTTAAGAAATGTCTCCCTTGGAGATAAAGATACCCCCTATTCACAAACCCTGTGGTGAATTTGGAGACCTGACCCCTAGAAATGTGTTTTTCTTCTGTGTACACTGAGTAGATTTAACAGTGCATTCATGTGAAGACTCAGTCATAAAGAGAAAATTCATGATTTTTTTTTAAATGTAGTAGTTGCAAAATGAAAGCACAGCTTGGTTAATTATCTCTCCCTTTTCTGCTTTCTTAACCATGGACTAACAAGAGTGCGTGGTAAATACAGTCATTGTTAATCCCGGGGCATAGCTGCCTTGTGCTTTGTAGGACACACATGGACTCAGGATTTGGGGTGGTCTCTGCAAACAGTGCATGGTTTTGTATCTGATGTCTGCCAAGACCCTTCAAGTGCCTTTGTTTCTGATCCCTTTCCAATGCCCTGCAAGCGGCCAGAGCAATGAACACCTGCTACATTGCCAGCACCTACTCCACCTGCACGCTGGAGGAGATCTCCGCGGCCGCGCCTGGTGGCCTCCGCTGGTTCCAGCTCTACATCCACCGCAACAGGGCCGCTTCCCAGAAGCTTCTCCAACGGGCGGAGGCCCTGGGCTTCCAGGGCCTTGTCCTCACCGCGGATCTGCCCTACACTGGCAAGAGACGCGACGATGTCCGCAATGGTTTCCGCCTTCCTCCCCACATGAAAGTGAAGAACTTGGAACAAGACTTTGAGGTTTGTGGAATGAGCCCGTCCTTTCATTCCATGCGCTGGCCTGTACCACATGAGACAAAAAACACAGGGTAACTGCTGCCTTGGCTTTTGCTGCACCGGGGCGTGTCTTCTCCCCTGCTGGTTCTGCAGCATCCTGGCTTGACCTCCTGCCAGACTGGGTTCTGTCTTCAAAATCCCCGTCCAGTTGCCTCAGAGACACTGATCTCCACCCACATTGTAATTATTCTCCTCCAGAGACATGAGACATTTCTGGAGCTGATGAACATGTCTGTTGGCAAGTTTGATTAATCTGTTCTAGAGCAAGGAAGGACACCAAGGGACCTGCGTATTGTTGCACCTTGGATGAGTTTTCCTTTTGCTGTTTCCTTTTGGCTGTAGGGAGATGACCGGTCTGAGTACGGACTACCACCCAACAGCTTGGACCCTTCAGTCACCTGGAATGACATCTACTGGCTGCGGAGCCTGACACGCCTGCCCATCATCATCAAAGGCATCTTGACAAGAGAAGATGCAGAGCTGGCAGTGAGACATGGAGTTCAGGGAATTATTGTGTCCAATCATGGTGGAAGGCAACTGGATGAAGGACCTGCCACTGTAAGTGAGACAATGGATTTCCCTGTTTACAGTCTGCACATTTGCATTAACCTGGGTTAATCTCTGTGCCCGCGTTTGTGTGCACACTTCTGGTGGACTTGAGTTTGTCCAGTGGCCATGGATGTGTGCAGATGTGCTTCACCTTGAAACTGGTGAGATCCCTGCCTTGGCATGGGGGCTACACAAGGAATTATTTCCTCAGCTTCTTGGGAGTGTTCTGTAAGTATCAGAGAACCTACATAAGTGCAGATAAACTACTGGCCTAAGTCAGGAAGAGTTCCTGCCTGTGTCTTCATTAGCTGGTGCAGTGCACACAAACTCTTTGCGCACTGCAGCAAAAAGAAAACAAAGCTCTGGAACCAAAAATGTACAAATGAGAGCATAATGTATTCTCATTGTTCACATCTGTCAAAACATGCAAAACAATGCAGCTAGATTTAGTGAGAGGTCTGCTTGCGTATTTACAGGCTCAAGTCTAAACGGGAATTTATTGACTTGCATGAGCCAAAAAGTGGATAACTTATCTGGAGAAAAATTCCCCTGATTTTTAATTTGTAAAAGAAAGCATGCATTGTTTGGACGTGTGTGTATTTCACTGTCTTAATTTGGTTTCTGTCAGTTTTTCCGATTGCTCTTATTTTACAGTTCTGCATTGCACAGTATCTCATAAACTTTTTTTTCTTAGTTTTATTTTGTTAAATAAAAATAGCTACCAGGGAATTCTCTTCTATTCTACGTCAAGGCTGACAATAATGAATAAAAAAAAAAATTAATAAACTCAATGCTAAGGGCATAATAACAGAAATGGTTTCCACATTAAACTATTCTTCTACCTTAAAAGTTGTCTTACATACACAGATGAGGTAGTAGATACCGAGTTGGGCTCTGCTGTTTTTCTGGTGCCAAGCCTTGCTCCTGCTGAGCTAGTCCTAGAAAATTTCAGCAGGAAGGTTTTCATTCTGAAATTCAGGAAAAAAAATTAAAAAAAGATTAAAAGAAGGCAAAAGGGTATAAGACACTTCAAAAAAGAGCCCTTTGGGTCTGATCTGAAGGAGAGCTAATTATGTCCAGTTCAATATCCTACCCCTGGTTGTACTGACTTTGGGGCCAAAGCCAGCATCTCTGTGTGGTGCTGCCCTGCAATAACATCCAAGGCTCTAGTCCATGCTGGACTCTGCAGAAAAGACCTTAGGAAATCAGGAGACTTAACCTGGAGGAAATGATTGACTGTACTACATAGCAAATGAAATCCTTCACAGATTCTTTAGAGGGAGGCACTCAACAAGTGGTCACCAGGATTAAGTTGAAATAAAATGTTAGGTAGTTTGAGCAGTAGAAGTTTTACATCAGCCTTTTTTGCAAACAGCTATATCATTCGTCATTGTCTCAAATGAAAGTAAAATATTGATGACATTTATCCCGTTGAAATTTATATTTAAAATCTTTCATAAATCTAGTGAAAATGTTACTTTTTCACTAATCCAAAGTGAAAGCAAAGAATATCAGTATAAGCAAAGCACTGAAAAATGGCATTAAGAATCTGGAAAATAGAACAGGGAGTTGCAGATTACTCTGCAGCTCCTGGTGCTGACCTATTTGTGATGCATCGTCATGTTTCATTTCAAGAAGATATCCTACTAAAGCACTGCATCCCTGCCTGTCTCTTTGGAATATATCTTCCTTCTCTTGGAATCAAAAGCTGTCCTTAAGTTGAGACTGGCTGCTTCTTTGCAGATTGATGCTCTGGTTGAGGTTGTGGAGGCAGTACGAGGCAGAGTCGAAGTTTATGTAGATGGTGGAATACGAAAAGGAAGCGACGTGTTAAAAGCACTGGCACTGGGAGCAAAATGCGTCTTTATTGGGAGACCAGCTTTGTGGGGCCTGGCTTACAAGGTGAGTAAGGAGCTCTGAGCTCATATGCCTGCTTCTCACACTCTCCAACACTCCTGCAACTGAAGTCACAGAGTTTTCACTGGTGGAGAATATATTTTTAAATTTTATTTTGCTGAATTTGAAGTGGAATCACCCCAAATTGAATGAAATCCTGGCATTTCCTAGGATTTAAAAATACCACTGAATTTCACAATTTCCTGGGATTTTGAACAATGGGTTTTGAACGTGATAGCATTGTTTAGCAGGACCTGATTTTTCTGTTGTTGCAATTTGGCACTAAAATACTGTACGACTCAGGACCATCAGTGCTTTTGAAAATTGGAGCTGGGCTTATTTGCCAGAAAGATGAGTCTGAAAATTTTATTTTCTTTCAGCAAATGGTTGGGAACAATACATTGTTTTGGTACAACAGTTTCATAGCAGTGCTATGAATTCTTCAGAAATACATATAGGACTCCATCCCACAGATGTCTGAAACATTTTGGACAAGGCTGAGCAAAACTGTGTCCTGGAGGTACCTGGGCTTTCCACTGTTATTTCAATTCCAGCTTTGCTGCTTCTTAACTCCTGGCATATTTCTATGATCCAGAGTCATGAATTAGGCCTCTGATGCAGGAGATAAACCTAATATAATTAAAATTAAAATGTTATTATACCATTATATTGGATTTTTTGCTAATTTTTTGCTTTTTACACTCTGGGTGGAATCTTTCAAAACTTTTCTCTAAAAGAAAAGATACTAATTTTTATGGTCTGGAAACATTTATTGTCTTTTAAATGGCACTCCTGTCCACTGGTGTGTTTGCTGTGGATTCCAGTAGCAAGGCTTTGAGCAAGAAATCAGCTGAATCCTCTGAAAAACCCTGTAGCAGTTGGCAGTACCGTTTCTTTTGCCAGTAAACACCAAAAACAGCCTAAGATGAAAGAGGTGCTCCTGTGAGTTGCCTGCACTTTTGCCAGAGTGGAAACAGAAAGGAGATGGGATTTGGGGGGGGGTTCAATTGTGCTTTGGTATTGTATTCCGTAGAGTATTCCTAAAGATGTATCTCAGTGCCATTACCATAGCATACAATAGAGGAAAGGCATTAAAAAGTGCTAACATTGTCTGCACCCAAAGCATTCATTATTGCAAGACATAAAAAGAAAATTTAAGAGAAAATAAATTTTAAATCCTCCGGTATTTTATAGCAAGATCAAAATTTTCTATACATTTTATTGCCTTTAGAGCTCCTTGGTGTCACTTAGACAGAGAAAAACATGTAGTCTATTATTTTTAAAGATTCAGTCCAGTATTTGAGTAAACTACAGTTTCTGAAGTGGTAACACATATAAAACTCTCATTACTTCGTTAAAACCTGTCAGCATTGTAAGACTTGAGATTTTAAATAGCAAGCCCATTGGTGGGGGAAAACAGAAAGCTAAAAAAAAGAACAAGCTACAAAATGTCAGAAGTGAAAAACAGTCTTGTTTTCTTTCCCTGTTCAGACGTATCCCAAAAGGAAAAGCATCTAAATTAATCTGTGGTGAACAGAGCACATCCATCATATCACTTTAATCATTCATCTGCATGAGAGACTGGAATTGGCATGGACTTAGGGGACTATCCCAGCTCTCAGGGTGCAGGCATCCTGCAGCACTGCTCTGTGCCAGCGCTCCTTTTGCCCTGACTGCTTTCTCTGTTGGCACAGGGTGAAGAAGGTCTTCAGGACGTCTTGAGAATTCTGCAGGATGAGTTTCGCTTGTCCATGGCCTTGGCTGGTAAGCATTTTGTTTGTAATGGGTGTTACAGATGTTTCTGCATGCAAACCCTATAAAATCAGGAGTGTGATGGACGGGTCACAAAAGGGGAATCCACAGGAGCTGTGATAGTTCCAGTTGCTGTACTTGAGGAGATTCTCTGCTTTCTGTGAAACCACTTGGCATTCCAGGTGTAGGAATTCCCATCCAGCAGTGAAGTTTGCATGGAGGGTGTAGGTGACAGCAGCTTTGTGGCCCAATTAAAGAGATGCAAAACTGTCAAGTACGGCCGAGCAAAAGTTGGAACTTCTGTTCTCCTGAGAATGGCAGCATATGTTTTTTGGTATTTAATTAGTGTTTACCAAGGTAAAATGCAACAGATTTTTTTCTGCATGAAAAGTTCATTTAAAATGGATGCAGAATTTTTCTGTGTGTGTTAGAGAATACAGTCTGTTGGTGATTAGATGTGCTTTAAAAGCCTTTGTGTCTCCTCCAAGCTTTTACTCTCACTCTGTGTTTCTCACTCCTGCTCCCAGCTGTAGCTGCCCTGTTTGAGCTCCTCACCAAACAGCAAATTTGAAGAATCCAGTGCAAACTCCACATTCACTCATGTACAAGAGGGTAGTTGGGCACTGGAACAGGGTCCCCAGGGCAGTGGTCACAGCACTAAGCCTGACAGAGTTCAAAAGCTTTTGGACAATGCTCTCAGGCACAGGGTACGGCCCTTGGGGTGTCCTGTGCAGGGCTAGCTTTTGGACTGTATGATCTTTCTGGGTTCCTTCCAGTGGAGGATATTCTATATATTATGACATGCAGATCCAGTGTAGAAGTATTCAGACATCAGCAAAGGGTCTGATTAAATATTTTCATGCTCTAGCAACCATGAACTCCAGTGGACAGCAATGCTGACTAGGAGACTGGAGCTGAAATCCCACTGGCTTAGTGTGGTTTTATGGGCTACTTTTTCAACCGGTAAAGATTCCTGGGATTTTTCCCCAGCACACTTTTACAGTTCTTTACACGCAAAATGGCACAGGATTCAGCAAGAATATCAGGTTGGGATCCTTTTGCTGGGGCTGTGAAAATCATTGAATTATATCATTTTTAGGTTGGAAATGACCTTTAAAATCGTCAAGTCAAACTGTTAACCCAGAACTGCCACTTCCACCATGAAACCACGTCCCTTAGCGCTGCATCTACTTGTCTTTTAAATACATCCAGAGCTGGTGACTCAACCACTTCCTTGGCAGCCTATTCCAGTGCCTGATAACAATTTCTGTGAAGAAACTTTTCCTAATATCCAATCTAAACCTCTCCTGAACAGAGGATTTCAGGTGCAGCCTCACCAGTGCCCAGGACAGGGGGACAATCACTGGCCAGGTCCTGATGGACACACCATTGCTGACACAGGCCAGGATGCCTCTATCACACCTGGGCACACAGCTGGCTCACGTTCAGCCAGCTGTTAACCAGCATCCCTATTCCACTCTTACTTCTCCAAATGAAATGGAAATGCAAATCTTCACCCCTGGCCATTTGGCACACAGCAACCCCTGTCTTTTCTCTGTGTTTTTCTGCTGACTTGACTGGATCAGATTGCACTCTGCTCAGCTTGTTATAAAAATAACTTTTTTCATGTTTCTAACTCATCCGGTGTGGAGAGTTCGGTGCTCAGCCTCGAGGCTGAAGATGCCATCAAGGAGCAGAGATGTTACAATATTACAGTACCAACCTATCCCAACCTGCCTCATACAAGACAGTGATTCAGAGCAGGGGGGGCTTCCAAGCTTCATCCACAGACCTTTCTCTCTCACCAACGTTTCATTTATTGCAGGCTGTGCCAGCGTCTCAGAGATTGGCCAACACCTGGTTCAGTTCTCAAAGCTGTGATCAGCCTCCTGCCATGCCCACCAAACAGAGGCAGGTGAAGCTAAGGCCCCAGCCAGGCTGAAGATGAAAAAGCAGATGCAATAAGTATCTGATAAGGCCTTCCAGAAACTTCTGAAGAGATTAGGAAAGATTCTGTGTTAGCAAAAGCTGCAGTCTGCTTTTATTGAGACCAGTGAATTACTTAACCTTTCGGGTAACTGTTACTTGCTTAAATACATTTGTTTTAAACTGGCTGCTCCACGGCATTACCTATGTTGGGTCTTCCTTCAAAGTTGCACTACACTGGACACCCAGACATGGAAAACTACGTGCCTTGCTCTTTCCACTCGTCCTGCCAGGTCTCATTGCAACCCAATCCACACACCTCTCCTGCTCTGGGACAGTAAGTGTTGTGGCTGCTATCTTCCATAGATTTGGCTTTTCCTGGATGTACTGATAACAGAAATAGAAAAAAGATACATCAGCTACCAGGCACCCCAGCTATGCTTTGAAGGTGGGGGCAGTTCTTGCCCACTGCTTCTGAATGCAAAGCAATGAAAGAGTAGAGGAGAGTACAACTTCTGGGGCAAAGAGCCAGCTCCCAGTGGTGCAGAGCCCTGCCTCACACTGCTTTGGAGCCCGCAGATACCCTGATACCCATTTCCCCGGCGTGTGCAGGGGGAGCCATGCTACCAAAAAGTGACCTTTTGCATAAAGCCTACTTTAAATTGGCCCAAAGGAGGCAGAAAGAAGAAGCTAACCCTGCTAGCTCACTCTGTTTAGACTTCAATTTCTCTCAGAGATAACAGTGTCTGCAGTGATCTTCCAGAGGCCTTCACATGGAGGCCTTCCTCTCTGTTCCAGTAACAATAAACCTTGTCAGCAGACTGACAGCCTGGCAGATAAGATTTGGGAATTACACCACATCACACACGTTGATGGATTTCAAGGATGTACAAGAAGAGAATGAGACAACAGGGAGTGCTCAGTCCCGCGAAGGCTAAAGGCAGGGGGAGGGGGGAATCACATCATTGCCTTCTACTACTCATTTGGAGAAGATCCAGGCCAACTCCTTGGATGTGTGCAGTAAAAAGGTGAAAGGCAATGGGCACAAGTTGCTATGAGGAAAATTCCAAGTAGAAATCAGTGGGGGAAAAAATCACCATGAGGGCAGTCAGACACTGCAACGCAGGGCTTGTGAAACCTCCACCGTTAGAGATATTCAGAGCCTGACTGGGCAAGGTCCAGAGCAACCTCTCTGACTCTGCTGTGAGAAGAGGTTGGCACAGAGATCTCCAGAGGCTGCCTTTAATCTGAATTGTTGGGGGATATCACAGAATCATAAAATAAGATCTGTACCCTGCCCTACCACTGTGCTGCCATGACCAACTACATGGAGCTGCAGAGGCAGCACATGTATCTCTGCAAGAAAAGTCTGCAAGAAAGCATTTTCTGAGTGAAAAACAAAGATATTTGGTCAGTGAACTTAAAGTAAGAGGTCACAGGGTTCAATCAGGCTGAGAGTCTGTTTAACAAGCCCAGTTTTTCCAAGACGTTGAAAGTTTTCTACGATCTGGATTAGGCCTATGCCAATGCATACCAAAGTTTCATGCCCCCTTGTCTGCACCCTGTTCTGCTTTATGTACGTGCTTGTTGTAGCTCTGATACACATTCAAGCAAGGTTAAATCTTTCCAAAAAACTGTCCTCCAAGATTGTAAACGTGTGGGTTAAGGACTAATCAAACCCTGCGTCCCTGGAGGATGGGACAGAGAATCAGTCTACTTACAAGGGTAGTTTATCTGCAAAATTAATCCAAACATAAACATTTTCCTTTGGCATATGATGCAAATTTCTCCAGCCTTTAAATATATGATTCACTCATCAATTTCAGCTGAGGAAATAGAGTTCTTCCTAAAACTAGAGGGAAAAGTAGACTAAATGTTTTTTTCTAGTTAATTGCCCAACTCATGTGCTGTCTAATATAGCAAAGACTACTACAAGAAGGTTTTTTTGATCTTGGAGATAATGTCAGAAATGTTTACAATCACCTTCTCTGTTCTACTGGAAGAGTTTTGGTACTACTGAAATAGGAGATATTTTCTTTGTCAGGTTTGAAGACACAGAAACACTGAGGCCTCTTAAGGTGGTTTTCTTCATACCTTGATTAAAGTGATTAAAGTGTCTTACAACTCTTCCCCACTACGAGAAGTTGTATTTATTCAGAGTCTGATGGACAACAGTTGTCCAGAAGTTAATTATTTAAATATTTTTTCCCCTCTTGTCAATGTATAACTAGAAGAGAGGAAAATGTTTCCAGAAGGGAACAGTGCCTCCACCCTGAAGGGCAGAAGTTTTCCTTGAGTAAATCTACATCTCAAAATCCAGCCTCTCTCCCAGAGCTGCCAGCATGTAGGCATTTTGAGCTTACAGGCATACAGTGGTAAGAAACACATTAATTTTTCACATGAGAATAAACATGGATTTTTTGTGTGTGTGTCTCTGTGTGTGTGTGTGTATGTGTCTTTTTGGTCACAATTACTCTATATTTAGAATCCAAAGGTCAGTTAAATAATGAGCATGCTTTTGCTTTTCCCTGCTTGAGTTCTCATAGCTCTGGGCAACAGGCCAGATCTCAGAAACCCCTTTCCTGTATTAAAATTATTTCTGAAAAAATAGATCTGTTCTTCCTTTCTTAATTTTGGATACTCTGATTGACAGCAAAATCATTTTACCTGATTCCATAATTAAACAGCATTGCCCTCTGTAAAAGTACATTTTATCCAGTCTAAAACTTCCATGCTCTGCAATGTTATTACATATATTATTCCAGTACCATGATACAGTTTTTTCCTAATGCTGCTGGGAATTCTCCCTTCACTATTTCTCTTTCTGTATTCTTATCTCCACTACACTCCCTCCCCATACCTTTTTCTCCTTGTGACAAGGCTAAGAAAATACATTCTCTAGCACCTGCCAGTCATTTCCCCAAAGTATCTGTCACAGTAAGCACAAGTAAGTCAGAGGAGCAACACTGTTCCTGGGCCAGGAAATCAGGGACACCGCTGGAATGGGACACGGTGCAATGTACATATACTAAGCTATCCACTTAGTCCATGTATAGCATTTCTCCAACACGCATCAAAATGTACAAGCTCTGATTTTCTAAAATGATGCTCTTAGCCATGCAGTCCATTCTACAGCAAAACAGCAGATTTTGGCAGCTTTGTTTTTTAATGAAGTCAAAGAGAAGGAAGACATCAACCTCGTTTAAAAATGTCTATGTCTTGACACACAATGCAGAGTTGGTAAACTTTTCAGATGCTGCTTAGTTATGTTTTAGCTTGCAAGTCCCCTACCTGTGCAATAACTCTGAATTTCATCAAGTTGTTCCTCGTGGTGGTGGGTCTGGTGGCCTTTGGCCTTGTTGCTCACTGGCACTGTTCTGGGCTGTACAGCCCATTCCAGCCTCCCAGCATCTGCCTCCCTGTCCTTTGGGGAACACCAGAACTGGTCCTCTCTGCACAGGAGGAGCTGTCATGCCACCCAGCAACCCCAGCAGCAATGTCAACAAGAAACAAGAGGTGAAAATGTAGTCTCTAGGTGAGACTGCAGGAAGCACCAGTAGGTCTGAGCTGGAATTGAGCAAATTGCTGCTGTCTGACCACTGACACTCACACACAGCAGTTCAGATGAAGGCTGCTCTGTAGTGATGTATAAAATTCCCTCAAACTAAGCCAAGCATTTGTCTGAGTAGCACCTAAGAGGACAAAGCACAGCAGCAATAAATCTCCCTACAGTCCCCTATGCAGCACTCATATTCTCATATAAGCACTACCCCTGCTAAACTTGGTCATTCTGATAGGCAAGCTTGGTGTACAAGAGTGTTTTCTATCCTAAGAAGCTATGTGGTGATGTCTGGTATTATAATACCTCTTTAAAGCATCTTATTTCCTCTTTAAAAGCAAAAAGGAAGCCCTGTTACAGATAATGCTGCTTGCAGCAGCAGGCTTTGGCCAGTTATTTTTCCTTGCAAAGTGCACAAAATTAATTTGCAGCAGCTTCTGATAAGAACATACAATGTCAAGGTCCTGACTGTGAAAAGCCAAGGAAAGAAGCAGTGATAACAATTTTTTAAAGCTTTGTAGGGGTAAGGAACAGATTTTCAAGGACTCTGGGATTGAAACAGTTGCCAAAACTTTGTCATCTGTGTCAGCTAGAAACCTTTCTCCTCCAAAAGAAATGATTTTGCTTTCCTCCTGTCACTTGCAAACCCAGTTTTGCTCTAAAAAAGTAACAGTGTGAGGGTGCTTCTTCTACAGCTTTTCTCCAGGGCTCTCTTTAATGAGTGAACAAAACCCATGATAGAATAAAAAAAACTAGCTTAGCAGTTAGTGGCACAAATGGAAACAAAACATTTTTAGAGATCCATTCCAGCTATGCCCCAAACCAGGGATCCCTTTTCCAGTGGTTTCAGCCTAATTAATTGTGTTGCTGGACTTCTTTGTAACTTCCTTGTCGCTTAAGGCAGTTCCCTATTTATCACCCTGCTTCAGCAGGGATGTCAGCCTATTCCTGTGTGAGAGAGAGAGAGAAAATAAAGCAGCAGCCAGCATGTCCTGACAGACCCAGGAAGGCAGTGCTGACATCAGGAGATTCAGGTTAATGCCTAAGCTCTGCCCTGGTCTCACACTACAAAACAGTTTTGCTAGAACTGGAGTGAAACCCCAGGGAGAAACACCTGGGCATTTTCCCTGTGTGTTGGAGATGTAAAGCAGTAAGGACACAGATCCCTACAGAGGCACAGACAGCCTGACTTTAAATAGATACTCTTGCACAAGACATTTTCCGAGGTGAATCTTTCCCTCCTGCAGCCTGAATTTAACTTTGATGGTACATTAAACAATTTCATCACTTCAAATGCCTCTAGTATACTGAACAAATACAAAATCCCAGGGGTTCGTTTCTGATCTTGCACAGAGCGAGAAACCCACATTATAATAGGGGAGCCCAGTATCCAGAAAATACACAGCAGTAGAGTCCATTCCTCAAACTACTCTAAATACCTTGTCCTGCTATTTACATTTAATTTTAATGCTCTCTACCTTCAATATTGGCACAATATTGGCACTGTATTACACAAGCAATTGTAGCTAGAGAGAATTAAGAACATGAGGGTTTATTCTCTGAGGATTTAGGGATGCAGGACCACAGCTAAGCTCAGACCTCCCTGCATTCAGAGCCTTCCTCTTTGGTGGGAGTGGTGTGGAAGCATCACATTCTTTTGCAGCAAAGGAGGCACTCAAGAGGGAGGGGAGCAAAATGACCGAGGTGGTGCTCTGCAGTATATAAATACAGGCAAATCTCCCCCACAGTCTTCTGAGTGCTAGAGAGGTGAAACTGAGACTCAGGGCAGACTTTTGTGGGGTTTCTTTGGCACTGAAGTTGATTTTGAGTACTTTCAGATTTGTTAATTTAATTGGTTTGTAATGATTTGTAAAAATGTTTTCTTTGCATGGAAAAAGTATGTTGACTACTTCTGAATAGAAATAGCTAGCAAAAGTAAGACATGCCTAAAAAGTTGTTCGATGTGGGGATTAAAGTTTGTTTTTCAGTAGTCTCTCCTTCTGGTAACACCCTTTGATTTGTAGAGTCTCCAGAAGTTGATGTCATATGTTCATTCCCTCAGGCAGGAGGAGAACCAGCAGGAGAACCAAGCTCAAGGGACTGCCAGTTCACCACCGAGGAGCAACCCAGAGCAATGTCCCTGGCTGGGGTAAGCTGCCTGGTGACAGGAGCAGGAGGGTTTCTGGGCCAGAGGATTGTGTGCTTGCTGCTGGAAGAAGAGGAGGCGCTGGCTGAGATCCGGCTGCTGGACAAAGCCTTCAGCGATGAAGCACTCGGGAGATTTGAAAGTAAGTGCCATTTCATGGGGACTCTGCGTAGCAGCTATAGGTCTTGCTGTCCCACGTGGGTCGTTTGGAAGCCTTTAGCTCTCATCCAAACCAGCTTTGCAGATAGAGGTTTCATCTCAAGGAAGGCTTGCTTTATCCCTCCCTCTCCCTCCAGCACAGAAATCAGATGTAAAATGTGAAAACAAGAGGTTTTTTGTCAGGCCCTGAGGATTCTAAACAGGCTGTCTTCAACCTGACTTCTCTTACAACAAAACCCTCCGAGCAAAATTAGTGCAAAAATCTCACACTTCTTGGGGAAGAGGAAAATGCAAGCATTGCTACACCGAGTGGGAGGGCAGAGATATCCAGAGTATGCTGTGCTGGCATCTGGTATGCCAGACTAGAAGGCAGTGATAAAATTGTGGGTGCAAATTCTAATGGTTTTCTTCAACCTGTGATTAACTGGTTAATTCTGGCTGAGACTTGTGGTGAGGTATTTTAAAAACTGCTTTTGTTAATAACATTATTGCATTATCCTATTTAAGCAAATGCTAAACACAGAAGAGACCGAACCCATTTGCAAAGGGAAGGCAGAATTCTGGCTTCTTGAATGGATTGGAGACAGCACAAGTGAATGATGTGCCCAGTGTCAGAAAGAGTCTGTGGCAGGGAAAGCAGGTCAGACTGTTGTATTTTAAATGTTCTGTTTATTGAGATACTGAGCACACCCGTAAAAAGGCACATAGGGGGCCTAAAATCCGTTAGGTTAATATGTCCTTACATTATATTTACTTAACAATAACTTCCTCCATCACATCTTCACTGCACTCTTCCTCTATACAGGAAACTATATGGGAACCCTTAAGGCATATCTCCATATGATTTGCTAAAGAGCCTCAATCACTCTACAGAGCATTTAAGTGTCATAAAGGCAAGAGTGCACCATGAACCTGGTACAAATTGCACAAGCGTTTAACATCGTTTTGTAGAACTCAAATTTCTGCCTCATTAAATCTGACTCAGCATTTCACTGAGGATTCCTAAATGCCCCAGAGCCTTGCAGCAGCCCTTTCTGCTCTGCTTTCCAGAGAGTTTCCACAGAAACAAACCCCAAACCTGCAGCTACAGTAGAAGCTGGAGCCGCAGGAGCGTGCGTGGTTTAACACTGAAGCAGCAGTGCAGAGGCATCTGCACTGCTGTGGGCCAGCAGAGTTTTGTGGGGGATAATGGAGCGTCCTGGGGAGTGAAAACAATTGTTTGTGTGGGCACAATCTTGGCTGAGCTGCAGCAAAGGTTTTGATGTTCTATTTTTTTGTTAATAGGCAAGCTCTATGCCCTTTTTCCTTATCCTCCCTTCTTCCTCCACTGAGCACTGCCCACACACCTCCTCTCCTATTCTTCTGCTTATCTGAGCAGCACAGCAGGTGGGGAAAAATCAGCTACCAAAGCCTTTTCTTCCCCATAAACAGTAGGGACCATAGGATGACATTCCAGATGTGCTTAACTAGATTTGAAACCCTGCACTTTGACTGGCAGCTCCTCTGTCTGTATCAGCCCTTGTGGCTACATCTCTTCTAACGTCCTGCCAGTGCCTGTGCTCGGGACTACCTGAAATATTTCCCTGCCACTCCCTTTCAAGCCCTTCCCTACCGCAAGTGCAGGGCTGCTACAAAGCCTGTGGGTGGGGCTGGAGCCTTCCGACTTGCATTATTTTTACTACAGGGACTTTTACTTGCTAGCAGACGTTATCTGGATTTCTGGAACAGCCAGGAGCAGAGCTGAGTGGGGTTTTTTTCCTCACTAATCTCTCGAGCACCTTGCACTTGCAGTGTCTTTGCAAAGTCAGGCAATGAGGGGCAGTAAGACAGAAAAGTATGTGCAAGTCCCAGGTCTTTGTGCCAGAAGACACTCAGGGGCACTCCTCTCTTGTCCAAACAAATTTCCTGCTGAGAGCTTAACCATCACACTCAGTCTGCATAGGACAGTGGCATTTGTGGTCTTCCACAGCCCCAGGGAGTCCGGGACGATGCAGTCGATGTCTAGTGCTGTGAGTTGGAATCTATACAGTTACACTGTGTGGTTGAGAATGGACGTCACATAGAACGTGGTACTTTGGTGCCTTGGGTTTCTTACCTCCCATCCCCACTTCAGATTTATCCTGCTGCCTTTCCTGTGCTTCCACTTACACAATTCTTTTTCTGTTGTTCACTGTTGCATTGGCACTTCTGGAGAAATCAAAACTCCTATGTTGTTCTCAAGTTTAGGGCAAATAGTCTGGCTGTATTGCTGAGTCAAAAACTGCTGACATTAGGACACTGAATTTTATTGAGAAATCATTGCACTTGCAAGCAAAAAGTAGCCCATAGCAAGCAGGGAATTTACTTAAAACTCACACAGAAACCACTGGTGATGAAGAAGAAGCTTTTTCATTGAGTATGTACTTTGTTGTGACCACTTTATGCAAAAATGAAGAGTTGACTTGAATTTATTGTGTTCCTCCCCCTCTGACCTACCCATATTTGTTGTTTTGATGCCTGGGCAATGGTTTGTGTAGATGGAAATCAAGTTTCTCCCCGATGGCCATCTCAGACTGAAACCACTCTCTGTCAGTCATTCCTTTCCCCTCTCTGCTTCCAAGCTCATCTGTATTTTTCTCTTCACCCAGAGAAAAGAAGATCAATCTGCTGATTCCTGACATGCAGCTGATGCTGCTAAAGTGAGCAAGGCCCATATTGCACTTACCAGGGCAACTTCTGCTGGCTAAAATGGAATAGAGGAGCAGATTTCCTGACTCATATCACATACACAAAGTGCAAGCCCAAACAAGGCACAAAGCACCTAGACAGCAGATTTCTTGTGATGAGCTTCAAAAGGCTTCTTCTGTACTTTTCCCAAAAGCTTTGATTTGCATGTGTAAAAACTTCCAATTTCCTAATCCCTGCCTAGGCACTGTGATCACTTTGAAGGGGTCACATGTCAGAATTTATGTTGTGAAAATTATTTCTGTCTGTTCTTGGGATTATTGCAATCCCACAAAGCCTAATTCATGAAGAATATCAACCTAAGGGCAGTACAAAGAGTATTATTTATTAGAGCAAATCTAACTACCTGGTGCTTAACAAAAAGCCCAGCCCTAGTCTGACACTTTTGCATCTGTGCAAGTAGATGTCAGAGTGAACCTTCTGGAGATGGACTCCTAGGAAATGAATGCAGTCTGTAAAATAAAGGAGCAGAAGGAGAGCATGACTGTGCTGGGAGGGCAGTAACTCTAGATTTAGTAAGAGTTTTGCAAATGTTTCACAAATCTTAAATCTCAGACCAACTGTCTGTGGTGGGAAAAAAAAAAAAAGCCCCTTAAGCCTGTTGCATCAGAATATTTGTTAAATTGATACAGGGTTACATTTTAGCATGCTATAGAGAAAATGAGATAAAACCGTTTTAAAAGGTATTCCCACTCAATTCCAGATCCCAACAGCTGTGTCCCTCAGTGTCTCAAACTAAAGACATGGGATGAAATACTGCCTGCTTTGGAGCTGATGACAAAGCACTAGGATACACGAGATTTCAGCCACGGCTGAAGCTAAACGCAGTACAAATTAATCAGGTTCTTCTCTTATCTCAAAGGGGCATTTGATTATGCTGGAAGAAGCCAGAGGCTGTGCCTGTGCTGCAGAGCCCCTGCCCCGTAGCTGTGCTTGGGGAGCCACCTAGTGCAGCCCCGGCAGGGGCTCCCAGAGGCCTGGCTGCAGTGACACCACCTCCTTACGAGCTGTGGGTCATGCTGGGAGAGTCCCTTCCTCTCCCGTGGCGTTGCTGCAGCCAGGCCAGCTGACTTCCCAGCAGAGCAGCATTGCCTTGGATTGTACATTTTTCCAAGTGATCATCTGGTGCTGTCTCATGCTTGTGTAGCTGTGGGCTGCAGAAAGAATCCTTCTGCCCAGCACAGCTTAGGGAAGGATGGCTGTGAGACCTAGAGCTCCTCTGGGGTCACACACTGCAGCCGCTCTGGAGGGAGAGGGCTTAAAAAGCAGGATTTAATCAAGCCAGGGCTGAGGTAGGTCAGGAGAACAGTCTTGACGGTTCAAATATGAACCAGAAAGAAGTGCAGGCTGAAAATCACCCCTCAGCACAGACAGTGAAATGGAGCCAGGGCTGGAGTTGGAAGAGGCACTGCAAGTCCTGGCCAAGGTACAAGAAAAAGATGTGTCAGAACTGTGTCAATTTATTAGAAGAGCTGCAATACAGGCAATACAGGTAAAGGGGCAGAAAGCAGGTATGAACACATCCCTGTGCTCACATGCTCTGAGTGGTGAGAGATCATTCATTGCCTTGATGACAGGAACATGCAGTGCCTGTTCAGTACACTTGGGTTAACACATCTGTAGCCAGCCAGTCACCAGAGCACGCACAGCTAAAGATACTCCTCTATGAACTTTAGCACAGTCACAACTCAAGGAACCTTGCTAGCAGTGGAAAAGATTCCTCTCTAAAAAAATAAAATAGAAAGAAACCTGTTCAATACTGGCTTGAGATCTATGGTAGGTAACACAAAATAAACCTCTTTAGCACTGTAGTTAGCACTTGACAATAGAGTTGTGGGGAAACGCCTTCTGTTTCACAGCCTTAAAATATCCCTGCTGTTCCTGGACAGTCAGCACCTGCCAGGCAGGGTCAGCCCTTCACCACTCCTTCCAGTGCTCTTCTTAGCGTGCCTGTAAGGTCTTGTGCTCTGTTTTCTGCTGCCCCTGCAGAGTTCAAGGGCAAGACTGAGGTGAAAATCCTGGAAGGGGACATCCGAGATGTGACATTCCTGCACCGTGCCTGCCAGGGGGTCTCCCTGGTCATCCACACAGCTTCCCTCATCGACACCCTGGGCCTCATCGAGAAGAAGCTGCTCTGGGAAGTCAATGTAACAGGTGAGCAGGTGAAGCACCTTTCTCAAACCCACATCTCTGTCCTGATCACCCACTGCTCAGGAAAGGGAGCACCTGACCCAGGTTTCTTTTGAGCCAGGTTAACTGGGTGGTTCTGCATCTTGCACAGACACACCTAGGGGTGCACAGCCTGTGTCTGTGCAGCACCCAGCAGTTCTGGGCCTCTCCACACCCAGTCTTCCACTCCAGGGCAATGCAGGATCACTCACTCTTGTCAACACTTATCCTGAGATCTGCACAGGCTCTTCCTCCAGTGCTGATGGTCATAAACCTGTGCTCAGTGGAACTTTCTGAAAGCAATTCGCACCTAAAATCCCAATGCTCACCTCAGAAATTAGTTCTTATTCTCCCTCACCACATGGCATCCCTGCCTGGGTACATTTTTCAATTTTTACAAATGCTGCAGACTTTGGCTGCAATTACAGAAATATTGCATTGATAACATCCCAGAGCCTGTGGCTCTCTCCTTGCTGTTCTTCTTCTTCCTTTTCTCCTTTTCCTTCCATTTGCCATTAAGTCTATGTGTGCAAGAAGGCAGTTCAGAGGAGCAAGTGCTCTCCCACCTTGGGCTTAAAATTCAAAATTCCCCAACAAACTCAGAGCTATGGGAGGGAGGGGTTTCAGTGATTCAGTGGTGGGATCTCACCTTTTATTAAGGAACCCCCATTCTTCATGAAAGATCAGATGAAGGGAGACGGTTTAGACTCAGGAATGGCCCATGTAACATCAGTTGCCAGGAAATTTAAATGTATTTCCTAAAAGAACAATTTCACCCCCTGACTGTGATGCCAAAACCCCCAGTGCCATTCAGAGAACTGCTACTGCCTAACCTACATGCACACGGGTCTCCCTGGCTGTGTTGCTTCAACAGCTCAGGGGATATTTGGGGAGGATATTCTTATTTACATGAACAACTTTCCCAGTTCTTTGTTCCTCTCTGCCACAGACACAGGGCTTCTTCACAGAAAAATAAGGAACATACCTGTACAGGCATCACTTTCACAAATATTGGCTGCTCACTAGAGTTCAGAGGAAGACAGAATTCTTGGCAGTCGAGCTGTTTCTTACATGTACCTTAAAAGCAGTGGGATGGCATTTTAGTTGTTTTAGTGAGGCTCATTGCCTGTACCATTAGCTTCCAGACCCTTTCATTTCTGCTCAATCAAAGCCACAAATTGCCAGTGATCAAGAAATAGAGCCCAGTGGGCAGCCTCTTGGGCCCCTGTCAGGAGGGAAGAGCAGAAAAGGAAGATCCTAGAAACCTGTGCATTGGATAATATGAAAATATATATGGTTGGTAGTTCAGAAAGAGGACTCGTGAAGCTCTGTCTTTATGACCATACTCCTGCTACAATCTGGTTTTTCACAGCAGCATGTGTTGCCTAAACACATTTTTCCATGGGGAAAAGCAATGAAAAAAAATTACCACCAAAACCAACCAACCAAACAAACAACAAAACAAAAAACAAAACAAAACAAAACCACCCAAAAAACCCAAAAAAAACCAAAAAAACCCCCTCCAAATATCAAAATGTCCCAAACCCAGAAAGCTCTTTAATTCTGACTCCTCACTACTCACTCCCCTGCCAACAGTGTCTGCCTGTGGGCAAAAAAAGCCCTCTGGGCCAGTGAGGGTTAGCTGATAACTTGCTAGAATGAAATACCATCCACAGTCCTGCTCCCAGAGCCAACTGACCACAAGGTCAGTCAGTGAATACTGCTGTCCTCTCTTCCCTGTTTCCTTTCATTTCCATTCATATTCTTCTGGTTTTCTGACCAGCCAGGGCACTGCTACATACTTCATAGGCTTGCAGGATGAAAGTTTTGTTTCTCCTAGAAAATAGGACTTGTATAATATAAATGTTTCAAGAATCAGATGTGGAGGTTCACAAAGCAGGACAGAAGCAAGCAAGTGAAACTTGCCTTGATGCAGGGTTTTCCTCCATTGTCACACAATAACTCAGAGCAAAAATATCTTTTTAGGAAGGAAGGGAAGCAAATTTTTAAAAGGAAGGGAATTGAGAAAATAATTAATTATTATCTAAACAAAATACCTTCTGTGAACCAGATCCGCAACCAGAAGGGCAAGCAAACCATGGAGACCCACTCACTGAATAAAGCATGTAATAAAGCAATAATTTACTCTATTACATGCTATATGAAAAATACTTGATTCCCATTACTGTAGGAATCTTTAAATTTTTTACATACAACTCTGATTTGGAAAAAACCCACATTTTATTTGGGTGAAATTCATCTTGGACAGATATCAACTGTCAAGATAATTTTATGTTTGCTTTTTTTAAAACTTGCTATCTCATTTGATTTTATCAAGCCCTTCTGCCCTTTATTACTTTCCCTCATTTTCTAAACAGTATTGACAGCAGGAATTAAGCTATTATTTTTTAAATAATATAATAATTTTTTTTCCAGATGACCCTGGCTTGTATGCACAGCGACTTGCATGAACTCATTTTTCACATTAATTTATTCCTGTCTGCATAACCTTTTTTTTCAGTGCACTTCATTAATGTTTCTGAAAACCTCATGCAGATTTGTTTTCCATTTATTTCAATTTCTTTCTTTTTCTTGTTTAAGCTTGAAAAGAGGAATTTTGGTGCTCTAACAGTATTCAGTTCAATAGTTCTTCCTATTTTTCACTCATAAATGAGTCCATATTTTGCTGCCAAGATTCCTGGCTCTTTTTAACCTCTTTAATTCATTATATTCATTTCAGTCACACTAGTCTGACCTGCATCGTGCTGCCTTCAGTTGTTGCTATAACAGACTGAGAAAACTTGGAAGATCATTTATGTGCCTCATTGCTGGTGTTTGATTTTATCCCCTAGATTTTAGGCCACACTCTTCTGATATCATGTCATTTTAGTTTAATGTTCCTTTGCCAAAGATGTTTCCAAATGTCTTTGAGCTGTGTCTTCTCTTCCAAAGTCACTTGCCTTTTTACACTTAATTTCTCTCATTACACCATGCACAACAAATAAGGTAATTTCTGCTTCAAAGCTGGGTCGCAAAAAAAGATTCTAATTGCAACTATAACAGCACAACTTATTAAAGTATTTATTTCCCCCTTCAGCGTCCTTTCCTCGTTTAACCTTCTTGGCTGTTTAAAAGACTTTGAACAGTTGGCCTCTGCTGCCCCTGATGAAAGCATTATGGGAATTTAAAAGTAAGAAATCTGTACTACTGCAAGGAAAAGCCAAGATATGCCAGCAAAGGGGGCACACATACACAAGGCTCTCTTTTCTCACTGCACTTTATGATCTTTGACTACATGTTATCATGCCTTTCTTCACCACGTTTCTCTTCAAGCCTTTCTCTTTAGTCAATTGAATATTGGGTAGATCTGTGCTGGGTGTGACCAATTTTGAGGAAACCTTCAGGTCCTGTATTAATTCTGTCCCTTCTTAGCAAACCACTCAGGAGCATCCTCAAGCCTGAAAAACATGGGCTTCAGCATAGAGAATGGATGATACCTAAGGAGAGGGGCAGCTTCTGAAGCTTCTCTGCCTTAAGGAGAGTCAATCCAAACAAGAAACACGAGTGCCTGAATCTGTGGTCAGTACCCCTGCTAAGTTAAGGAAGGGCAAAAATTGGATTCTTGGCATAAAAAAACCCCACTGCATGCAATTAGGACCAAATGTTCACTCTTGTTTAACTCTGGAAGGTGCACTGATACTACTTAAATACAGATTCAGAGCAGGTTCAGTGTCATTGAATATACTGCCCTGTTCAGGAGAGGATTCTTCCAGCTGCAGGGAGGGGAGATTTGGCTAAGCTTAGGCCAGAGATGCTGTTTCTGATCTGAAAAGCCTACTTTTCCTGGTTAGGGAGCTCTAGACTGCCTTTCATGTTTGTTTTTTGAAGGTACTCAGTTGCTGCTGGAGGCATGTGTCCGCTGTAACGTCCAGCACTTCATATACACCAGTACCATAGAAGTGACAGGCCCAAACTGCCAAGGTGACCCCATTTTCAATGGTGACGAAGATACAGCTTATGAGAGCACATCAAAATTTCCTTATGCCGAAAGCAAGAGACTGGCAGAGGACTCTGTGCTGAAAGCAGATGGCCAGGTGCTGAAGGATGGTGGCACGCTGATGACCTGCGCCCTGAGATCCATGTACATTTTTGGGGAAGGGTGCCCGTTTCTCCAAGGCCATCTGGATAAGTGCCTGTTGAACAAGAACATCTTCCTGCGCTTCTCCAGGAAGGAGGCTCTGGTGAACCCTGTCTACGTGGGGAACATTGCCTGGGCACACGTGCAGGCTGCCAAAGCCCTCCGAGCGCCGCAGAAAGCCGAGCACGTCAGGGGCAAGTTCTACTACATCTCAGATGACACTCCTCACATGAGCTACGCTGACCTGAATTACGAGCTGACCAAGGAGCTGGGGTTTGGGATTGAGCCCCAGCTCCCCATGCCTCTGACAGTGCTCTATTACTTCTCGCTGCTGCTGGAAATTCTGAGCTTCTTGCTCCGGCCCTTTGTCAGATACATCCCCTCCACCAACCGCCACCTGGTCACTCTGCTCAACACCCCGTTCACCTTTTCTTACAGGAAAGCACAGCAGGATTTTGGCTACGTGCCCCGCTACACGTGGGAAGAGGCCAAGCAGGGCACTGGTGAGTGGATTGCCTCTGTGATCCCCCAGAGAAGGCTGTACCTGCAAAGCAGCACTGCCTAAGGCCTGAACAGCACCTGAAACCCAGCTAAGCAAACAGGGCCTTGAGCCAGAGGAGAGCTGGGTGCGCAGCAGCAGCAGCAGATGTCTACAAAGCATTTAAATGAATACTTTGTGTAACAGCCCACTGACACCCCCTGCCCCCAACCTCAGAACAAATAAAGTGAAATGTTCATTTGTTGCGTGCAGGCTGATGAGAGTAACTGCACTGCATAGTCCACACCCACCTCTACATCTTTGCAGTAAAAAGACTTATTTTAGTAAGACTCCACAAAGTCCATGGTGTGAATGCTTCAGCCCTTCTTTCATTCCACGCCACCTCCAAGGCTTGTGTAAAACACAACTCAACCTAGAAGTATGATCACACTTTACAAATATGCACCACTCAGCTACACCCTGTTCACTCAGTGCTTGCCAACCTCACCAAAGAGGGAGCAGGCAGAAGCCACCTGATGGCAAAAGCTGTAACAAATCTTGTTCACTTTTCCAAGGGAGTTGTGCATTTCATGTTCACCTGACAGTCAAACTTTGAGCACTGTAAGCATCGTGAGATCAAAAGTGGAATTGCAATACAGTTTTAGTTAGGGCAGTGTGTGCAGGGAGAGGATTTGGTCAGGTGAATACTTCTTTATTCACCCTCATTTTGCAACAAGTCTGGTAGCTGTCCAGCAGAGCAACTTCAAGAAAATTAAAGGCAGAAAAATATTGCTGGACGGCCTTGGTCACTGAGGGGTTCCCACTGCAGAGTCAATGTATTTGTGAACACTGAGAAAAAACAAACAGTGCTGGAAAAGTCCTGATCTTACCACATTTCAGCTGGGAACAAAGACTAATTTTAGCTGACAAGTACACATGTGCTACCCCTGTGTTCTCTGATGGCCACATAAGCTTCTGCAGAATGCGTAACTTGACTTTTGGGCAAAAATGCAGATTTTGTCTTAACTAACAGATGTGATCCAGTGTTTGTTTCTTGAATATACATCTCACTTGCTGAAAACAACAGTAAAAGATGGGAATTTCTCTGTTCTGTTTGGGATGGTGTGAACAGAAACATTTTACCTGACTTAGTACTAATGTAAATAAATCACATTTCCAGGGATGCTGACAGCTTGAAGTCTGTGCTGAGTTTAATTATTCAGTGCCCTAGACATCAGATAGTCCCAGTGCAAATATTACTATGTGCTTTGGTAACATCTTTGGTTAACTATGTAAGATCTGAAGTAGTAGAACACCAGACACCAGAACTTCCAGTCATATTCTGGGGACAGAAACCCTCCACAAGGGTATGGGCTTTGGTTTCCATCTGCTTGTGAGGAGATTACTTAATCCTGCCTCCTTTCAGATGTGTGATGATTCACCTTTTCTGCCATGATTACCTTACCAAACATCCTGAAGGAATACAGGGCAACTTCCAGGAGAGGTTTAGGGAGAGAAGGAAGGGGCACAACCACTTTGGGTGCAGCTGCTTTAGGCTCTGGCAGAGCATCGGCTGGTCCTGTCAGGCCTCACCTCTTCCTGCAGCTGGGACACTGACTTTGATCTCTGTGCTTTCTTCTTCTCCATTCCCTTCCATGGACACTGTTCCTCTTCCCTCCCCTGCATGCACAGTTTTATTTTGTTTATTCTGCTCTCTGCACACCCTCAGCAAAGCAAAAATGTGTTTAACACAGTAACACCCATAGTTTCTCTAGGCTAATGATATTTCATCCCAATGCTCAGTGAGTGCAACCAAGCAATGGGTGCAACCATGGCTGCTCTGTCACTGAAGTAGGAGTAGGAAGGGCAATCCGGGCACAGGGAAATAGACCAGGAAAGGAAGAGGGAGAACCAAGGCAGCAAAGCCGCTATTTAATAGGAGGAGACACTTCACACATCAAAGGGCTGTGAAATTAAAACACAAACCAGAAAAATGGGACATCTTTCCACAGGTTTAACATAGGTCCTAAAATATCCACAGATGCTGCCAGGAATAAAGGACAATTTTTCTTCCACAGTTCAGTGACTTGTTTGCTGAGGGCAAACTCCCATTGCCGGAGCTTTCTTTGCCATTTTTGCCTTCACAGGAAGACAGTGGGATCTTTTAATCTCTCCAAGAGTCTTGCTCCCAACAATCAGATTTCTAAGTGCCAAATTCCTCCTTTGTTGAACTTCCTCCCTGTGTCTTGCTACCACATCCCTTCCTTCAATCCCCATGACAAGCCATTCCTGCTGACAGGAATGTTATTCCCCATTTCTGTCCCTCCCTGAGCACCCTTGGGTTGGCATCTGTGTTGTCTTTTGCTTCAGGTGGCTGTCCAAAATAGTGGAGGGCCTGCAATAAAACACCCTGGAACCTGAACATTTACCCTGCAGCTCAGAACACACTGTGTGTGCTGTTACCCAGTAACAAACACAAGCCAATAAAGATATTCCAAGGATAGCAAGAGGGAGAACAAGGCAGAGTTACTGCAGAGGGTTGATTTCCTGCAAGTTTTCACTCCAGTCTACTTTGCAGTAGCTTGTTTCTATACTCTTACTCGTGGCAGTGAAATGGCTACAAAATCTACTTGATCAGGACAAGCCTTATTGTTTTTACATCAGCTGACCAGGGCCACTCTTCTGATTTAGTTAGTTTATCTGGCAATCAATAAAGTAAACTATTGGTTATCAATGAAGTTCCACTGTCAACAGGATCATAGTCAGTAAGAAGAACTTTACTTCTGTATAAACAATGGAAAAGAAAAAAATCCCAAAACATTAAGGCTACTTTGCTGGAAAGGTGTTTATTTACCCTTCAGGAAGAAATAGCAAATATGTATCAGTGATACTTACATGCTACAGGCAAATTAATGACTTCTGGTTCCAGCAGGGACAAAAACCTACATGAATAAAGACTACCATTTGCTGTTAAATATTTTGTCACTGGAGAGGAACAGAGTTCTGCTTGCTGAAATGGACCAGGAATTATAATAATGCACATTTTGAATAGATTAAGGAACAAGGAAGGAGCTCCAGAGGAACAGAAGCAAAAGTGGCTATCATATCAATACCAGAAATGCATGCTTGGAATTGGTATCATTAATATGGGATACAGTCAATGGAAGACAGTTGGATAGTTAATGCCAATGAGCATGTTTTTCTGAAAAACCCATTTTATCAGCCAAGCATGACACTAGTATTCTGAGTGCATTGCAGGCTTCAAATAACAATAAAAGCCTTTTTACATTACAAAGTTAAATTAATTAATACAGACTAAATGATAAAAATCACAAAATAATGTTAACTTTCTCAATTATGATCTTTAAAATTGCATTTTTTTAAAAAGCTTTGGCTCAATTCATAGGCTTTGTGCAGAATCACAATGTGAAACATTATGTACAGCCCGTGTTATGTAGGAAACCAAAAGTAACAATTGTTTCTTGACTTGAAAAATCTGTCATTTATACATGTAGATATCATAAACTATAGTGGCTGTAAAGCCAGTTTGGGACGAGGTACATTCCCGAAGAACAATTTCACCACTCCTTGTCATGACCCCTGTAGCCCCATGTAATACTCTTCTCCCCTCTGAAAGCTCTCCATCTGCATCTCCATCTCAGTTCAAAAACAACTGATAACTGGAATTCATGTATGGCTGTGCAATGGATTTCTTACTCAGACCAATGATTGGTATTTCTAGACATTCCTCATTCACATAACTAAACTTGTCTCACTTCTTAAATAAGATGTGTCTCTCCTGTGCAGGCAGCAAGAACGGAATATTTAGTAGTTAAGGACTAATCGCAAAGGGGGAAAGAACATTAATCGAAAATAAAGACTTATTAAATCCCCAGCGTGGTTCTATAACAGATGCCACTCAAAATGCTTAACATGCATTGTGGAAGACCATTGAGACAAAGAAAGATTGAGGTTTTTTGCTGCCTAAAATGTGGAAAGACAGCCTAGAAAGTTAAAAGAAAACAAAATACATGAGAGTGTTATAAATGAACTCTGTAAATTCGTGCTAAAATATGAATTGAATTAAAGCTATAAGAATTAAAAGCTGCAGCCCCCTTAAAACCAGAAGTCTCAAAACTCTCCTGAAACCTGTTTGGCCAGGGAGTGGTTTCACAACACCAGAGCAGTCGGAGAAGAAGCCTATTCAGTCAATAGGTGAGAATTCCATCCCAGGTGGAGTCAGATTTGTATCACAGGAACATTCACACTACGACTGAATGATGATGGCCTGATCGCTATTGCCTGCTATCTACACCTCAGCCATCAAGGAATTATGTTTCTGGGAATCCTATTGTGAAGACGGAGGAGCCAGATGTACCAATTTCGTCATCTGGAGATGGACAATTCATCACAAGATGGACCATTCATCACACCCAGAAACCTTTTTGTCAGCCCTGTACAGTGAAAGAAGAACCTCATGAATATTCAGGGCTGAGAAGAATGGACTGGATGTGGTCATTCCCCAAAAACTGTATAAAATCGTCCTGGCTGAGACAGTCAAGGTGAACCAGGGGAGATCTGATGCAATAGAGGTCAGATCTATGCGCGTTCACCCAGTACCGACCCCGGGCTCGGTGCTGCTCCTCAATATTGTGGCTCATTGTGACTGATCTTTCGGCCGCATAATAAATTTTATTCCTTTATAAATTTGATTGGGCTATCTCGCTTATCACAAGGGCAAAAATTGCTTTGAAGGTACTTATATACTCAGTAATCATCTCACCCGTTCATATTATTTTTTTGTAAAAAGAATATAAATCACAGGAATGAAGCATCTTCAGTTTCTCTATTTTCTTTTTCAAATATTCTTGCACCTCAAATTTTTCAATGTGATGATTTCATCAGAAGCTACATATGTCTTTTCTGATAATCCCACATGCAGTTTTAATTATACAATTAGGTTTAATTTATCTAGACCAAAAGCACACTGGATTTTCTACCTGCACTTGGTCTTTCTACATGTTTTATTTGCAAGTGCTGATGACATAAGGAATGCTGCACACTCACCACTAAGTCCAAGAAAGTTCACTTTCAGGGCAAGCTGCTTTTGGTCCATCTTGCTATAGATGTCTCTTGTGTACAGGGCTCTTGAAACAACCTCTGGCCCACAGGTATTGCTGCAGCAATGGTCTCTCTGGCCAGCCACGAGGAATAATCAAGAAATGAAAACTGTTTGCCCCCCAACATGGCACGGTAGGTTTTGCCTGTACAAAGTGGTTGAGGCGGCCGTTCTGCAGTGTTCAACTTTTCCTGCTTCTAGGAACTTTCCCTCAAATGTACTGGTTATGTACTTACAGAGAAGACGTACATACTTTTACAATGGTCTCATTTAATTTGAACTGTCTGTTCCTGGCATTCCCTATAAATGAGGGAAAGGAACCAGGACAACTTCACAGCAGGAGCTTGACCACCTCTTGCAACAAGCACGGCGATAACTGCAAGCGGACCGGGTTCTCCTGCAGGATTTGCAGCTGGAATCTCTTGCTTGTCAGTGCCTCTGTGGCTCGCCTTGGGCTGTGGGAGCAGCCGGGAGCTCTGGAAGCCAAGCTGGGCATCCGGGTGCTGGTGGCAGAGGGCAAAGCTCCCTGATGTACAGGAAAGGCGGCTGGGAAGCGGCCACGGACACATGTGGGAGAGGTCCCAGGGTAAGGACCAGGTCCGCACGCAGGGAAGGTGCCTTGGGCAAAGGATGTCCTGGAGCGGCCGCTGGGTGGGGTGAGTGCAGTGCGAACCCGGGACGTGCCCTGTGTGTCAGCTCCCCGCAGCTCCTGGGCGAGGACACGGCGGGCAGAGCGGGATCGGAGCCTCGGATCGGGACTTGCTCCTCGGTGGCATCCTCTGCTTGGAAAGGAAGGAGTGTATGACCAGCTGCTCGGTAGGATCGATGCTTTGCTTCACGCAGTTTAGATCTGCTGGCTCTGTCGGTCTGTGCCTCTTACTGCCACAAGATGGTATCTTCAGCGATGGTTTCCCCTCACTTGCTCTGCAAAGCGCAACTTAATATTCCGACTGCGGAGTTTCTGTCTTCACAAAGTCTGCACTTCTATCACAAAAAACACAGTGCAAGGTTGCTGGTGCGGGCTGCCTGCTGCTGGGTACGGGGGATCCAGACAAACAGAGACAAATTATCAACCCTGACACATCGAAGGAGTAAGTACTCATCCCACCTCCTCTCCTGCTAACATTCTTGGGTGCTTTGCGACCCAAGAGAACTCCTCTTACAAGTCACAATTTCACAATGTCGATTTAAAGGAATGACTTGATACATGTATTTCAAGAAAAGGTCTCAGATTCATCCTCTGAATATTGCTTCAGTGGGAGCGATGCCACGCTCAGCTGTGACAACACAAGAACTACAGCACAGCTGAGATAGCATCTGTAAGAAGCTTCCAAAACTCGAGTGTCACTGTCTAGCTCTTTGTTCCCGTCTGGGAACAATTGGTTAATACACTGGAAATCTGCTGGGTCTCTGTACAAGCAGATAAGTAGCACAGGATTATAAAAATACTTCAAATTTTTCCCTTGTTTCCTCCCTCCAGCACTCCTGCAGGAAGTGGCGAAAGAACCACAGGTGATAGAGTCAAGGTCAAGTGTATGAATCCCATTCATTATCCACTTTGGTGTGGAAAAATTATTCTGTCCCTACAAAGATTAGTACAAGAATCCAAAAGTAATTGTGGGGCTCACATTTGCATCACAGGAACATTTTACTTGGATGTCCTGGTTTTGAGTGTTGTGTTTTGTACTCGGTTACTGTGAGCCATCTCACCAAAAGCAGGATTTTGCCAACTGTTTGAACCAGGGCAGTCAACAGGATAAATTTCCTGGTATGGCTACAGAATTAAGATCCATGTCTGCTTCACATTTAAGTTGTAAAAGATTGTGTTTTCCAAAAAGCAAGTTGCCCTTGCTTAAGCATCTGTAGCAATGCTCAGGGTGAGCTTAATGCAGCAGTGCCCACACTTGATCATTTCATGATGTTGGAACTTCTGCCAGATTGGGAGATAAGCCAAGTTTTCTTTTTCCTTTATTTTTAAGGGTGGTTCTCACCACTCTGAAAGAAAAGGCTAGGGCTTGGAATATTAAACTATGAGTGACACAAAAGCTCAAGATTAAAAAAAAACCCCAGCAACTGCAGACATGGAAAAAGATCCTCAAACTCATTATTTAGAAGCAACCTCATAATTCTTGCAGCCTGACTCACCAGTTTTTGAAAAACCAGGCTTGTCAAGCAGCTAAAGTGCAGTCTTTTCTCAACAGGGACCAGTTAAAATCTCATGGTTCCCACAGAGGTTACAGACCCTCCACATCAGGCAATATTTTTCCCTCCAGGAAGAAAGCTCCTCACAGTCACAGTTCATGTCCCACATCACAAATTCATTTTCATCCTTTGTATTGATTTTCTGATGCGTTCAGGACAGACTGCTGTGCCCCCTGTGCTTGGCTGGCTCTGCTCAGCCTCACTGACTCCTCAAGCAGGGAATTTTGCACATCCTTGGAGAGTTACAGACACAGAAGTGGGCAGAGGTTGTTCAGCATTTGGGAGACACTGCGAGTGTCTGACATTTGAACCATTCTGGAAGTCAGTCTGATACTATTATTGAAAACAAATCATGACTTCAGATTCTGAGTTGACCAGCACCAGAGCACACCCAGCCACATCTTTGCCCTTTCCCAACAGCTCAAGCTGGCAAGAAGTTTCTCCTGCAGGGGTGAAAAAAGGATGTGGGCAGAGCATCTTCCTGATGCAGCCAACCAGCATCTGGCACTGAACATAACCTGCTCAGAGGGAGCATCTCCAAGGCTACACACTCTGTTCTGTGAAAGGGTGGATGTGCTTTACCCATACACATCTCTTCTATTAAGAAACAGCATGAGCAGGAACTGGAGGAAATTTGAGGCAGTATATTGAAAGGTTTTCTTAGGGGACACACTTGAAAAAGCAGCATTTGTGTATTATTTAAGCTAATAAAAAATCAATGTAATGATGTCACCTGGATGTGGCAGTGAATTTTTCACTGTTGTCACTGAACTCTTCAAAGCCTGCTTCACAGTGAAGCAATTAATTCCACAAGTTGATGGCTGGTGTGTATTCAAAGATTTGGAGGATTCTTTTCCTGTGGAAAATTTCCACTTCAGTTGCTAAATACCTAATGAGAACCTGAAAACCTAACCTTGCTGTGATACAAGTAGAAGTACAGTGTGGGAGCATGGCATAAGGTTAGCAGACTGTAGTACTGGTCTGACATAAATGGTTGCTCAAGTTACACTGGTTCTAAGATTTGAACACGCTAACAACAAGAATCTATGGATTCTTTGAAATTATATGCCTGGTTAAGTGTACAAAATGCATGACCATGTATCAGTGCAGAGCTAAGAGAACACTTGCAAAAATGCCAGAGAACTGTCAGGGAAATCCCTTGATGTGAACATTAATTAGTGTAGAAATAGCCCACAGGCATAAAGCACGTCAAGTAATAATGGGATGTGTACCCAAACAAAGGACAAGATGAGCCATCTAGAACTGGGAGCAAAAGGAATTTAAATGCATGCAACAGGGAGTATCTTCAGAGATTCTCTCTTGAGGGTACTGATGATCTTCACTTATTTTACTGTGTAGGAATCACTGCACAAAGGACTTTATTTGCAGACTATACCATTCTTTTGTTTTAATATCATATTCTTAGTTACTGGGGTTTTGTTCACTAACAATCTTTAGACTGAAAGAGACTGCTGTTCTTATGTTGTTAACACTGTGCTCTAACATGCTACAATCTGATTTCTCCACAGCAAATCCAGTGGTGAAAGGTCATTGGATAACTGTGTTAGAAAACTTAATAGGAAGTATTTTGGTGAACTTCTATTCATCATTACTCAAACAGCATAGCAAATGTGAATTAATTACTCCCATCCATGAAGTTATGAAAGGCTTTTTACTTCCTGATTCACTTGCATTTTACACTTGTTCTGCCCTAGAAACAGATAACAGAGCAAAGGAAAGAGCTTTTATAAATTCAATCCTAGACTTAGAGATTCCACAGGAGCTCTGGAATGCGGGACAGAAATGGACCTCCTACATCTTTGATTCAGGTACATGAAACTGCAGGCAAGCACAAAACATCATCCTTTTATTCAGCAGATAAACATGTTTTCTTCTTCTAGGACCTCATTGTCAGAAATGATTCAGGCATTGCAGGTATCAGTTTGGGTGGGGCTTTTGTGTCAGGTTTGTCCTCCAGGAAAAACAGCTTTTTTCTCTCCCAGGCTGACCAATCACTTGAAGTGTTGTGGACAGCAGTTATCCCCTCTGTCAGCCTTCCGCTTTGGCAGGCTGAACTCCTCTCACCTCTCCTGACGCCAACTCTCCATTCCCAGTAAGCCTCAATACTCCTGTCTCCACTGAGACAAGCCCTCCTAAATTCAGGTGACCAGAACCACACACCCCATCTCGGAGGTGTTCACCCACCCCTGCATTGCACTGACATGCTTTTTGTTTCATCAGAAATACCCTCCCAGTGCACGGATGCTTTGCCAGCACCATGAGGCTCTTTGGCAGAGCTCGCTCTGCTGCCTGACAGCCGCTATTGATTCAATAAGGGACTGGACTAATTCCAAAGAACAGCCCCACTCCATGGATGTCAAGGCCTATTAAATACCAAGATAACCACCTACGGCTCAGGAAGCTATAGATCACTTCAGGGTACATTTGTGAGGTATCAAAATTCACTTTCCTGCTCTTCTGTTGGAATTTGCTCTTGATCAGAGTCGAGTCAAGATACAAGGTCAGACAGACCTTAGTTTTGACTCAGCACAACCATTCTTTTATTTTCCCTTGCTTTTTTCACCCTGCATTGGCGATCCATCTATTATGGCTGACTGTATGTTCCATTTTTTCTGTTACCCATTTCAGATTGACAGCATCTCAGATTATAGTGAAAGGTTTTCTTCCTCATCCCAGGAGGAACAACTTTGCATTCTGACTTTTTAAATTTCTTTTGTCTTCTGCTGTTCCAGGCCTCAGCATTATCTGATCCTTCATTTGCTGTATTGACAATTCTTTTGAGTTTTTTCTACAAACAAATTCTTCTTACCATTACAGACAGACATCATACCTGTCACCTGTGACTACTTGTACAATGGAAACCATCTAAGAAAGCAAACAGTGATATTTGTTGGTACTCATGGACACACAGTGCTTTTCCTTTCTCCCTAAATGCTTCCCTGAATTTTTACCTGCAATTTTGGCTATATGAGTGACTGCTCTTTCTCAAACCTTTTCTCATGGGAGTTGGCTCAGCCTGAAATATTGTCAAAAAGACTCTTGCTCTTCATATTAAAAAAAAAGCAGCCTTCACACATCCCACACGTGAACCAGCACAGAGTAATGCTTCCTTTCCAAAGCCCACAGAAAGCCTATGACTTTGCACTGAGAGAAGCCAGCTTCCAGAGCTACAAAACAAAGCCTAAAAATAGCCCATTAAAGGATTAATTTCAGGATTTTAAAATACAGCTAATTAATATGCATAGGAAAGGCACATGGTCTCCAGGAAGGAGCACACACAATCACAGAGGCTGCAAGGGAAGGGAGTGGGGGTGGGTGACATGCAGGCAGAGTGCCAACAGAGAGATAAAAGAGGATATTCCCTATATATATATCCCTTGCGCAGAGACCATGCAAAGGAATGTCTGTTCCAGACAAGGTGGAAGCAGAGGGGTGAAGCACTTCACTGCTGAAGAGGCAGAGACAGTGCGGTGCAACCACAAAGGACAGGACACGCCTTGATACACCAAGTGAATCCCAGTGAGGTGGCTTAGGGGGCAAGGACACCACAGCAAGACCACAATGGATGCAAAAGCTGCTGTTGCAGAAGGGATGCTGCAGTTGGAAGCTGGGTGCAGCATGAACCGGCCTGTGCAAAAAGGTATCGAGCAACAGCTGGATGAAAAACCGGATCTCAAGGTGGATCGCATGGCAGCAGAGCAGGGGCCATGTGTTGCACTCAATTATGGCACTTTGGAGGCAATTTTCTCTTATGATCATTACATCCTGAGGTTGAAGCACCCTGGGAAGGTTTGGCATTGGATATAAAGCACTGGAACAGGACATGGCACACCATGAAAACAACATACCACAAATGAGCAACGTGGTGACATCAAACAGAAAAGATTATCTACAGTTAATGTGAATCAGAAAGCAAATCTGGTTATTCATAGGCTGTACTGCAAAAAATAGAGCTATAGCAGCAGTTCCAGGGAATTTCAAGGTGCTAGGGGAAAACAAGCTCAGTGGAAGCCATTTCCTCATACCACTTTCCAAGTGAGTAACACTTAAACAATTGGGAACTTTTTCCATTTCACCGACAGCACAGGAATGGACAGACACCCTTTATTGCCCAATTCACTGCCTACTTAAGTCCCAAGAAAAGCTGCGGGTTTAACCTGGTGGCCTAATTATTTAGTATCACTGCTTGTCTACATATCCCTTTGCCCTCACCTAAAAGGATCTTTGAACCTTTTAGCCACTTTCACACAATTTGACAAATGGGGAGAAATCTCAAATTTTTGTGAGGTCTGGTGGCCTTCAGGAATAGCCTCAAACTGTTGTGCATGAAGCTGTATCTTGAGAGCAATCTGAGCACGACAGGGATCTGTCAGAAGCAAGTGCAGGGTACAGGGGTTTAATTTTGCAACAGGGTGTCTTGATACACGTTTAAGTTGACAAAGTCCTTAGTAGAGCTGCAGGGGAAAAAAGTTGCAGCATCACCAAGCCTTTTGAATAGGGTCAGCTTCACAGTCCAGTGCTACAGGGTGCTGCTATGGGAGGCGAAGGACAAAAACCACACCCTTTTCACTTAAAGACATTCTTTATTCAATCTTTTTTATATACAATATTATTTTTTAATCTGTAAAAAGTACATATGCAGGATTCCAAGTCAGAGGCAGAAGGTTTCCACATCAGAAGATAGACTTTTGCCCTTTTATTATTTTGGAGGAAAAATAATCTGTCAGTCTTAGACAAAGCAAGAATAAAGGCAGAATGCAAATCCAACTCCCACCAAGCAATTAGGATTAAAGGCAACAATTCACTGTAACAGGTCAGGGTGTCTCCTCCAACTTTGGTGGTTCCAACCCTCCTGGGCAATTACAAAGCAGTTTGTTAACAGGTGCTGACAGCTGAAGCAGCTCGTGCTTATCATCTCTGCTACAGTTGTACGCACACAACTTGCAAAAGAGCCTGGGTTTCCTCTTTGTATGGCAACTCAAACTCTTGAGTCAGAAGACTGCTTCTCAAAATTCAAGGAGTGAAAGACGGATGTCTTACTCAGGGCAAGCCCATCTCCCAACTACAGTATGGATCAAGAGCTCGCTTTCGTTTTTCTCTGGTATCAAGAAGCCTGTTTCTTATTTGTCCCCTTAAAAACATGGACTAGGCTTATTAGTGTATCAGGCTCATTTTTTTTTTAAAAGCCTGTTCCTAAAGCCCTTAAAATGCAAACTATCTTACCATCTTCTGTGGGTGCCATCACACTGTTGATTCTTTCAGTGTTAATGCTATCAACCTCTTCTCCATTCACACGGAGGAAAGTCACGTTATGAAAGGCATTTTCCCAGGGCCAGAAGAGAAGATTATAAATGATAGCCCAACGGGGCTTTGCTTAGGGGGTGTACCTCTAACCTTAAAGGACGGTATTACAGGGAGTGTGTAATTATTGTCACTTTTCAGAACCCAGGCAACATTCAAATCTTGTAAAATATTGGGTGGGAACATGTCAGTCATTGGGAGCTAGAACACAGTGATCCACAAATTTGGAGCAGGGAGCTGAAGGAACAGCAAGGGTGTGACTGGCACATGGAACTACCTGCTTTTCCTTCTACTCCAGGGCACTTGCTATTTTCTACACTTTTCTTGAACATTCAGTTTTAATGACTATATTGTGCAGCAAAATTACTGCTCAAAATACCATTTCAGGGTTTTGTTTATATTTAGAGGACAAAGCTAAGAAGTTGACTTCTTGACTGCAGGACACACACAACTTCAGGGTTGTTAATGGAAGCTGCAGAAATCTGGCCTCTTTGAAAAGTCAAACTCTAATTGTTAGAAAAAGTTTACTGCTGGCAGATCCTGACCAACAGGCAAGTTTGAGGCTTGGATTAGGAAAAGAACCACACATCCTTGTTTTGACTGCATGCAAACAGGAAATAGACAATTCTGGGATTTCCAGGCTCTTGCCCAAATCCAGTGTGCCAAAAACATACATGATTTTCCGGTTTTTTATTTCATTCTGTAAGGGGAGAGGGTATTGTAGAAATTGTAAAATGGGACAGCTACCTAGAGAAAACGAGGATTGTTTTGTTAGAGAGTACAGTGCAAGACTCAGAAACAGTCAGGACTAAAAAGTCATTTTTGTGCTTAAATTTATACTCTTCAAAAAAGTAAGACGGCAGCAACAGAATGAAAATGGCAACATTCTACTGTACCTTATGTACCCAGAGGGAAAACAGTCTGAACTTTGGGTTGCACATAATGCCATTTTGCAGATCAGAACCTACTTTTCCGTGAAGGACTCAGAACACGGGCACATCACTTCAGTTAGAAGTTTCAGTATCTGTGGTGCTTGGTAATTAAGCACATACCTTGCCCAGAACCCACTACCTCCAAACTCTGTTTGATCTAGGAAATCTCAGGATGAAATTTATGAAAGACACAGCAATTAGTCCTTAAAATGCATTCTTTTTGATAGACTCTGCACATCATTAGCTTCAGGAGGAAAAGGACAGTTGGTATTTTAAAGTAATGGAGTATAAACTGACTGTTGTTAGGGTAACTGGAAAACAAGAAACAAGTGTCCTTTATTTGGTACCTGCAGCTTTTCTACACAAAGAAGAAATAGCAGTACTGTACATCTGCTTTGAGAAGAACACCATCCCATAACATGAAACGGCTTAGTCCTCTATTCAGGCATTCTTGTGGCAGTAAGTTAACCCACTGGGATTCATGGAGAAGTTAAATTTGAAGGGTTCCTCTTTAATTCACAAGAGGGGGATGGAGGAGGAGCAGCAATGATAAGAAATTCACTGTTTCTGGGATTCCAGAATTCTGTCCTTGACCTTTCTCTGAACAGACTGGTAGCCATTCTACACTTGCATTTATCAGGAGGTGTACAGGGATGGGTCTGCGGGGCAGAAAGTGCTTTTATTATTTTTATACCCAGAGAGATTTAGGAGAACAAGGCAATCGAGTGCAGTTTTAAACTAATAACAGTTCTCATTGGATCAGAAAAACAATTGGAAAACACAACATATTTGAACTTGGGAAAATGAAAAATTACTAGTTCTTCAGTAAGTCACTGAATAATAATTAGAAAAATTAATTAATGTGGGGCCAGTAAGAAGAATCCATTTATTAAACTACTTCTAATTTTAAATAAACAATTACTGAAATCAGTATTATTTACTGTACCAATTACTTTATAAGTTCTCAAATTATTTTTAACATATGGCTGCAAATTACAGTAACAAAATAACTGCTATTAAGGTACAAAATTGAGACTGGAACTTTTCCCAAGCTCTGTGTTTTCTTCCTCTTAAGCTAAAGTTAACTCTGGAAAAAAGCATCTGACAGCATTTTTACTTAGATCATATGATGATTTCTATGTCTAAGTTAGTGACACAGACAAATGAAGAATAATTTTGGAGGGAAACTCTACAGTCAGATGTATTATAATAAGGTAAGGAGAAAAGTTTCATAAAACTTCATATAAAAACATTTTTGAGGGGGGAAAACAGCACTCACTCCCTTAGATCTGATGCTGTACCGCTGTAGGTCATTGAAGAGTTCTTCTACTTGTTTCAGTACAAAAACATCATTAAGATTTTTTAAAGACTCAACCTATGCAGTAATTAGGAGGGAATCAGCACCTAAAGGCTGCTTTTCAGCAAAGGGGTCAGTCACCATGGCAAAAAGATTTGAGAGCTATATAGAGGAATAAAAAGAATAATTTGAGCTGTAAGGGCTCTGAACAACACTAAAAAGGGATTGAGAAAGACAAAACTGAAAAGATGAAAAATCTGGAGAGATGAAACTTTTTTTAGCAAATAAATGAAGACTGAAAAGGACTCCATTTAAGTGATACTGCCCAGCCTAGCCATGAAGTACTTGAAAAAAAACCCATGCAGGTAGCAGCATCATAAATTAATGAAAGAAGAGACTCTTCAGTTTCTTTTTCCATTCACATGTAAAAGATGTTATGCTGTTTCCAAAGATCATGTTGGATTTGTGCTGGAGCACGTAGAAGAAAAGCGAGTTTTATAAAGTAAATCAAAGACAGTTTTAGGCTTCTGTCAGACACATATATACCTGCAAAGAAGATCCGTGAACAGAATCCAAAGAATGAAATGTAACAGATTGTGTAGAAAAACACAGAGCAGCAAACTCTCACTGCTTAGCTCAAGGGGAGCTTCTTTTAGTTCCATATATCCTCCTATATAAATCACGAAATTGTTATGCTCGTGTTGTCATCAATGTTTATTTAGCTAAAAGAACCAGGACTAAGACATAATGTGACATAATTTGTGAGGAAGGGAAACTTAGGCTCCTTCCTACTTCTGTGATATGCTTAGACTCTGACTGAGCTTGCCAAATGAACTAAGCCCACTCTGCTGACAGTGAACTACAAACCAAATGTTTACTAATTGTTTTTTTCTTTTTGGATATAAGCGTTATTTTGAAAAGGGAAAATGAGGAGGCAATACTTTTTGTACTTTAGAGTTTAGCTCTAACAGCTTAGAAGCTCTGAGAATGGCTGCCAGTCTGGACAAACAGATGCTCCTTAGAAAATTCATACAGGTACAGAAAGAAATTCAAATCCTGATGCTGCTGGTGCAGTGGTGTTGGCTTTTTGTTGTTGCTTTGTTCATGCCATCATTTAAAAAAAAAATAAAAGAAAGAAAAAGAAAACCTAGGAATTTGGAACCCACCCAATCTGAAGAGGTGACTGTGTGTTGTTCCGTGCAACAGCAAGCAGCAAGGCCCTCTCCCTGGATGGGAAAGCCTCTTCATCCTTGTGCTGCTGCATTAATACTATCTGTAGATTCCATGTCTTGCCAGGGTTCAAAGCGCGTGAAATCTCTGTCCTGCAAAAATCACACTCAGGTGTTTTGGTCATGTATAAAACAGAACTTTTAACTTATTTATATGTTGAAGAGCTTCGTTTCCCATGCCAATACTTGCTTGACTCGGGGGTCTAGGTTTACCAAGCGTCTGTCTGTCTGTCTCCCCTCCTGCTTAAAGTCTCAAGTGGTCCATGTAAACAAAACAGAGCTGAAAACAGTCTCTCTTCCTCTTCATAGAGCTGTTTTTATCGATATGCAGGATTTCCTGACAGTGTGGTGTTGGCTAAATGTAAAACAGGCAGAGGATGAGCTTCTGTGTTAAAAACCCAGTTGTCTAATGGTAGGAGGTCATCATTGGAGAAAAGCAGATACAAATACCTGGATACCAAGACAGAGATGAAAAACAGGTATTAAAGCAGAGCACAGGCAGGCAGGGGCTACAGAGTAGTTCAGGCCCCACAGTTCAGCAGCTACAGCTATAAAAAAATTACTTGCTTTCAATCTTTGTACAGCACACACAGAGCCTTCCCTATTATGATGATCTGAAGTAATTTTTATTATGATCAAGCCCTTCAATGAAAAGCTATTATAAAAACAGCATTTTAATCTTCCCAAGAAACTTTTGTTTTTTGAGTCTCCCTTCAAAGACTTGCAGTCTAAAACAAACATCAAGACACCAACCACAAGTATTTGGTGGACAGAGCAGAGAAGTTGTCAAAAAGCTTTTCTTAATGGAGTAAATGCACTTGGAAATGACTAATCTTCTTTCATCCAAACCAAAGATTTCATGGCAGCACAAGAGAAGTTACTAAACCATGGCAGGTATCTGATTTGTCATCACTGCTCTGGAAGCTGGTTCAGCTTCTGGTGACAGGAAATGGGACAATAGGTTGTGCAGAGGATTTTCACAGACGCGCTACATTATAATACAATGTAGAGGACATGAAGCATGTAACAAAGTAACGGTTACTGGACATATGAAGAAAAAAAGTACTTGTTATTCCTTTTTTCTTAATGCACACCATTGAATGTGGCTGTGCCATACTCTGTAGCACATACTGGTAGTAGGGATCTGCCAAAGTTTCCTAACACAACTGCTAAAACTCAAAAGACATTTCCCTTGTTACAGAAAACCTGACTGTGAGCGCAAGTGCAACAGTGTGGGTGTACAGGATCTCTCAGCTCCTGCTTGCTTTCCTGCCATCCAGAAAAAGACAGCTCTTGCTGCACTTGACAAGGAAAGGGTGTAATTCCCATTAGTGGACTCTGCCACATCCAGAATGTGCACACTTGTTCTGGTGTTCCTTCGCTCTCTCTCCATCAGACACTGGCAATGTCTGCTGCTTTCAGCCATGTGTCACTGCCTGATCAATTCTCCCGCTGCCTTTATTTGCCAGCTCTATCTACAATCCAGTCAGTGGAGCCCTACTTTTTCTTTCCTTCCTCATCTATTTACTGTTTACAGATAAAAATTTCTTGCAGACATGATTCAGTTTTGTCACACATATCTCGTCTCCTTCTCCACACTCTTAATTTGTCTTTAAAGCATCAGGCCCTTCCTTTCCTCAGTACTTCTGCCTCACTCTCTCCTGCTGCAGCTCTCCAAGCTCTTTCTCACCACAGCAGCGATGTTTCATCTTACTCAAGCTCACCTTCCTCATTTGATTCACACTTTTCCTTTGAATAACTTAAGCAACCTATTTCTCCATCTTGCTCCTTCCCACTAAACAGGTAACGTCATGCCAGGTACTGCTCAAAACTCTCAAATCTGCTGTGTATCTTTGACGAACTGAAGCATCTGAGCAGCAACAAGGCATATTTGGGACAGTTACCGAATTTGAATTTGAGAGGAATTAAGATGCAGAAGTAATCATCAATAGCAGAAAAAATTACAGTAGTTATTCCATAAGACATATTTTATGCCCCTCTTCTTCATTTTCCTCACGACATCACATCCAACCCTTCTGTCTTTATTTTCATTTGGGCTATTTTGCTTGACCTTATGTTCTCTGTTATATCTCAATGTGAAACCAGTTTCTGGTTTGGGCTATGCCAATTGCATCAATGTCAAAAACATCTAATATCCGGCTCTCAAAGAATAAACCTTTGTTTTGTCCCACAGGCAGGAAATGCTCCAAACCAAAAGTCAGTAAAAATTTCTGAGTTCTTTCCTAGAACTGCCACCTTCTGCAATGCTTGCACTGTAGTATATCCAGTTACTGAATGATGCATCAGTGAATTTTCAGATCTCCTTGTGATTACTTAGGATGCAGACAAGATTCTGGTGATACATCAAAAGTCAGCCTTGTCACCACAGAAGTCCCTCAGGAGCAGATTTCATTCTCTCATTTGGCTTTTATAGGCAGATCAATCATATAACATCAGCTCCTGGAAAGAAACTGTTTCTCTGACCTGACCTGTTTGAAACTGCTGCCTCTCTCTTTGGGACCATAGCTTTTAGTCTCCAGAAAATGAACTTGAAGGAGTAAGTGAAATAAAGAAGACAACAGAGGAGGTAGCAGCAGCTGACTTTCTTTTTATAATGGTAATAGGAGGCAACAATGTATTGTGATTACCTAGGGGAATTTGGTAAGGAGCCAGCAGGAGGATAGAATAGCCACACTATCCCCTTACACATGATGAACTTGGAGCCCCTTCTTCCCACTGAAATACGCTGTGATGCCTGAATTAGGCATAAGAACTGCCACTTTCAGGACCTGCTTTCTTCCTTGTTCCATTTTGTGCTCCTAATACTCAGAATCAGTCTTTGTCTCCATTAGCTACCTATGGAGCCACTACATTCTTCTAGAATTCAGATGTGAGCTTTTACAGAAAGATGCAGGAGTGAAAAGGACTTACTTCAAAGTTTCGGCAAGGAAAAAGCTCTGCTGTACATCATCATATGTAGGAGATGAGGAATAGACATCCTTGACACCAGAAAAGCCACCACTAACTCGGCAATACTTGTCAATTGCCTGCAAAAAGGAAGGGAAAAGACACAGAGAATTTAATTGTAGAACAAAATTTGGAAACTTTGAAGCATCAGGCTTGATCAACAAAGAAGGTGCTTCTTTTCATGCTGCATTATTCTGCTGTGAATCTCTTTGTTGCAGGATGCTATGGACATTAACAGTTTATGCTGAAAAAAAAGAAAAAGAAACTGGACACATACAGAAGTAGCATCCTTCCAGGGTTATTCATGACACCACGTTTGGCAAACTGCTACATGCTAAGAAAGTATTCTGGGGAAGAACACTTTCTTTCCCAGGGATTTGGCTGATACTGATGA
>WEKY01054397.1:89342-102530 GCA_013390045.1 Picathartes gymnocephalus | reverse complement strand
CATGTTTTTCTGGTATCTGTGGTATTTTATACTTGTATAAAAAATGTCATTTGTACACTCAATAAAATAGTATTAGGAAAACACAAAATCACCTTAAACTGACAAAGGCAAAGGATAAGGATGATCTCCTGGCTCCCCCGCTAACAAAAGGAAAAAATCTGTCCCTAAAACATGAAAATAAATCTGAGATACAAGTTACAAATAAAGTTAGAGGGACATGGGATTTTGTGTTACAAAATCCCACTATATTCCCTGAATTTACATAGATGCTTTTGTCAGAATTTGGAAGAGATAATACATGAAAACAATAAAAATGTATGTATGTTATTATATCCTATGTGCACACATATTAAAGGCTTGGTAGAAATGAAAACACTTTAAAAATTAACAGAGAACACACATTATGCAAACATTACAAACCTCTAGTTTTGCATCCAGATCTGCATCTGAAGCCACAACATGTTCATCTTCCTTTTTTCCTGTAACTTTTATAAGGGTTTGTTTTGTTTTCCAGTATTTCTGTTGCATTTTATTGACCACAGATTTTTCTTGGCTTTGAGCATATTGATCATAAAATTCTCTTGGATAGTTGCTACAATATTAACAAACAAAATTTAAAACTTCAATTGGATTCTTTAAAAATAAGTCTAACACACTCAATACATTTCCATTAAGAACATTGCATTTGCATGCCGACACATATATTCTAACATGCAGCTCCTCATTATGCATTAATAACAAAGCAACTAAATTACTGTATTTCCCATCCTACTCTGAAAAATAATACACTGATTTCAACTTGAATATCTTAACCATGCAGTACTGCCTAATAAACAGCTTCAAAGAATTCTTCCCAATGCATTATGAAATGATTTATAACCCATGGAATTAACTTTTTTTTTTATAATTAATAGGAGAGTTTCAAGTGAACTAGCAGAGTTGCTTAAGCAGGTAGCAATTTTCATGCCATTTCAGCACTGTTGAGATTTGACACAGCTCATTTTATGAATGGGATCAGACTACTTCTTCCCCTCCTTTTTTTGTAATTGAATAAAAAAAGGAATTAAAAGAACACTCATCTCTTTTGAGCATCCTATGTGAAAGACTGATATCTCACATCTCTCTTTACACAACTGACTACATGACAATTGTGGGTGTATAACAGGTAACTTTTTCTCTCAAGGATTAGTTTTCACTGACAAATAATTCTGCATTCCTGTAGCAGACCTAATAAAAAAGTGCAACATATAAATTCCATATTCCACAATATTTAAACCATACCAGACAGCTTAATAGAAAATATAGCCTTACAATGAAATCTTGGTGTCTTTCAGGAAGTGTTATTCCATTATTAATTTGTGCATTTTCCCCTATGTGCATATATAAAAAGCTGTAGTAGTCTTTCAGCTTTTCAGAAGTACATGTTGCTAAAAATTGAATACTCCACAAAACTTAAATAGGTTGAGTTTATTTTGAAAAGATACCTTCCACCTCTGGAGTGACAAACTGTGGTTCATTAGTGAGATATTGACCCCTAGTTCTGTTGACAACACATGGACTGCTCAGAGATGCTACCCCAAGAGGTCTTCAGACCCAAAATATGCATCAAGTCACGTACTGGGTGATGTGTCCCTGCCCATGGCAGGGGGGTTAGAACTAGATCATCTGTAAGGTCCCTCCAACCCAGGTCATTCAATTATCCTATGATCCTCTGATTATATGTATCTATATCTACTACATTTGCTGTGAAGTAATACAGCCATTCTGAAAAAACATGCCATTGGTACACATGTTCCCCAAAAGGGTAGCACATCTACCCTACACAGTTACTAGTGATGCAGTTTAACCTGAAAAGGAAATTTTTTTCACAGGGGCGTATTACTTGCTTTAGTCACTTTTAATCGATGAGTTAGGTGAGAGTGCATTAATCACCAAAGACATGGTAAGAAATTAAACTGGAAGTGAGCAGGGACATAATTTTAAAAAGCACTTACACACAGCACTTCATGGCTTCTTCACTAAACTTGAAAAGCAAAGATATTTACCCATTTAATTCTACACAGACATTAGTTCCAAGAGCTTAATTTATGAATTAAAATTAAGGGCTTTTTGTGCTATAGCAGAAAATAAAAAACATGTACAAAACATACCATGTTTTATTTGAAATTCTGTACAAACAAGCCATTACACACACTAACAACAGACAGCCTATCAAGTTGGGTGAAGACTATATTGACCTGATAAGTGCCGCACCTTTAAAATACAAACTTTACAGCCTTTAGTGGACAAAAAAAAAATCCTCCTGCATTATGAGAAAACAGAATATGAGAATTTACTAAAAATAGCATTACTTTAATAATAATTTTTAAAAAACCATCAAACTTCTCACAAGGTATCACAAAGGCCCTAGCTGGTGGCTACTTGTGTGTTTTGACTTCTGCTACAGCTGCGAAAATAACTGATATCTCATTTCATTAGTCAAGTGAAGAAAACACCATAATTCATCTGATGTTAACCAGCCTTGAGAGCTACCTCAACTGAGGTCACCAGAAATTCTGGGGACATGGTGCAAAGAATGAAAATGAGCTACTAATGTAAGGTCACAAAAAGATTAGAAGAAGTGCTGGAATTAATACAGATTCCTGAATTATGAGACTGATAAACCAACTGAACAAATCAACATACCAAATACTATTAGCTCTTTAGAATAAAAAAAAATTATCAAGATACTTACTACTTATGACCTTCCATGATTCTTGTTTTCTTCAGACACCTAAATAAGAAATTAAAAATTAGATACTTGTATTAACTGATAAGTTAAACATGAGAAATCCTGTATCTTTTCCCTCAGAAATTACTATGCTGCAGCATCTTGTTTACCATACTACAAAACAAAACTTTTCAATCTGTGAGCCAAATGCCTTTCTTGTGTAACACACAATTCTCACAAAAATCCATTATAAATGGATTTAAGTGTTGTCATCAGTGATGCTAATCCTTCTATGCTAGCAAATTTTTCAAGCAAAAACAAATTTACCAGGCATAAATTCGGTGACTTTTGATGAGGCATGCCAAAATTGTCCATGCCAGGCATCACCCTCCGTCAAGTTTTTTCCTCCAAGTTTTAGCCACAACAAAATTCAACCACTTTTTTTTTTTGCCTATATTCCACTGATCTATTTTTTTAAAACACTAGTTACATCATGTCTTGAGTCATGGATTGAAATTTAACGACCAGATGGTTTTTCTATGAGGGACACCACAGTTCTGAGGATAGAATACAATTTGTATGCATTAGGACTTCAGATTCCATAAGTTACTATCTCCAAGTTTCCCACTATACTTTGAGCTGGCCAGATGGCATGCACATCACTTCCCACCAGTACCTGAGCACACTCCTTCCAGGACAAATTTAACAGCCAAGCCACACACTCATAAACAACAAGCACCCGGCTTCTCCTCTCTGCTTTCAGAGAGGACTGCTCTTCAGCATAAGGTTAACATGGGAATGGAGGCACTGCAGCAGGATCTGGACGAGATCAAACTGAAGCTGGTGAGATGGATGGTGCTGCTGGGGAATGGGCCTTTGGCAAGAAGAGGCACAGAATAAAAACACCAACAGGCTCCACTAAGGTATGAAGCTGACTGAGAAAACAGTAACAGAAAAAGCAGCTAGGAAGGTAAAGGTGCTGAAACTGAACTTTGGCACTAATCCAAGTAAAAAAGAAAAGGGGCTAGGAAGAGGAGTCATGATATTGGAAACATAGCTAGCACAGTACTGCATACAGACAGTGTGGTTAGCACTGGAGAGGCAAAGGTACTGGAACAGATTGCAGGAACCCAAACAAGGGAATGCAAGCAACCTGAATGCTTCCTGCAAGTGGGAAGCACGTGCACTTCCATTTGGAGATGAATGGAGCCAAACCCCAGATTTCTTAGTCTAACCTCTCTGCTGTCAGTACCTGCGAAACTTCCTGGCAAAGTTCCATGAGATACTGCGAGATTATATCAGAGCAAGAATTTTGCATGAATTGGAATTTTTGTGAAATGCTCTTAAGCACTGCAGGGAGACCACGAGAAAATGTGTAACTCTGTCTTCACACCAGAGTTTAAATGTAAGGGTCAACAGATAAAAAAGGAGGAAGAAAGAATCTTTCCAGATTGTTGTTTGTGTTACACAGCCATTGAGTCAGACAAGATACAGAATGGACTGCTTTGCTGCTGCTTCTAGAGCCATAGGCACAGGCAATATTAACTCATTTTCTAATACCTTTATATTCTTGACTTCACTGTTTCCACGCTCATCCTCCTTAAGTCAACTGGGGGTGTGTGAGTGAGACAAGACCACAGGATTTAGTTTGTATACACATCCATGACTCAGTTATTCAGCACCACACTTGGTTTGACAGGAAGCAAAGAACAGCCTATCTAGGTGGAATAATATGTATATTACTTGGAATGAAGCATAAGCAACCAATATGGGCAAAAGGTTTACGGCACTGACCTTATTCACTGTATACATCCACCTCCTTCTCTTGGAAACCAGCGTCCCTACAAAAAATAGGGTCATAGTAAAACAGTTGTCATTTCCAAGTACAGCTCAGGCTCTTTCTTCCTAAACATCTGACCTTACCTTTTCACTCTGAAATCTTCTTAGTTATACTCTTCCAGGTCCTACACAGCACCCTTATGCCCTGATGATATTCTTTGTGGAAATTTTTATATTCAAAGTGGACAATATTTTCATGGTATGAAAATGAGGGCATGTATTCTCTGCTCTGCTGTGTGACAGGATGGCATTTGAGGTGTTTGAGGCTACAAGACCTGCTGGGATAGTGTCTTATGGCCGATCAGGGTGGCAGAAAACAGAAGTGGAGCCTTACCTACACTGCCTGCTGGAAATGGCTCCTGGCATGTGATATCACCCAAAACACGCCAGGAGGGAAAAAGGTCCCAGAGAGTTCTAGGTAGATAAAAACCATGCCAGGGAAATTGCTGTAATAAGCAGTGGGAACAGGCAGTAGCCCAGGACACAAGCTCAAACCCTGGGCCCCTTTTACTTCCAGTATGGAGCTAACTTTTGGTCCTAAATGAGAATTCAGTTTCCAAAGCCACCTCAGTAAGTATTAGCATTGAAAAAACAGAAACGTAGCTGCTAAAAAATAATGTGCAGTGTAAATTGTCTCTGCAGTAATTTAACAGAGCCCTAACTTATTTTTACAATCTCTAACTTCATGTGTTGTTACTGTCTATTTCAAGTTCAGGAACCAAAGAGGGTTAAGGTACTGGTTCAGCTCTAACAAAGGACATTATTAAAAGCATATGGCTTAGCTGAAAGCAGTGAGATTTTTAGAAAGAAATACCAAAATCTAAGTCTAGTCTCAAAAAGTGGGACATATTAATAAGAGGGGACTACAAACAGCTCAGGGAAGTATCCAAGAATTAAAACGAACATTTCGCAGGCACGTAACAAAGAACCTCTACAGTCACAAAATGCTGGCCCTGAGGCTGCAGAGAAAGACCAAGAAAGAGAACATAACCTCTCACTACTTTAGGTTTTGAACTCATGCTTTCAAAGAACAAGACAAATGTCCTGAACAGAAGTAATAAGCCAGCTGGTCTTCGCCAAAGCTGACTACAGAAGAAGCACATGACACTAACTCGAATCCACCCATACTGTCTCCAAAAATTGCAGTCAAATTTAAAATTAACCCACATTATCATACAGTTTTAGATATAAAAACAAGCCTAATTTGCCACAAGGAGTTGATATATGGGACTTTGCTCTTCTTCTCAGTGTATTAAAACAAAAAAAAAAAGAAAAGTTTCAATAAATAGTATTATATTGCCAATGATTAGCAAAAGAAAAAAAATGTCACCACCCTCTAGGAAAGCCTTTGTATTGGAAAGTTTTTATGATCTTTGACAATAAAGAGTTACACAACACTTGTGATCTCCATGCCTGAGTTCATCTAGACAAACAAAAGGAAGGGATACTCTAGATGGGGGGTTGGTGTTGGAAGCAAGCACAGCTGCTTTATTCATGCCAGAGAAAGCAGTGCCACATTACAGACATCTGTACACAAACCCACGTTTAATACTGCACAGTGATGGATCTGAGGCTTCCTGAGGAAGTCCACTCATGGCTCCAGTAATTTTGCAAGTGCTTCTCAGTGTTTTCAGAGAGACTAATGGTACCTCAATTTAAGCATTAAACCTGAGCTCGCCCTATTCATAACAAGTCTAATTGGAACACAAGGTACCACAGCGCTGAAAGACCTATTCCCATACAGAACCAGCTGGGGTCACAAGCCCTGCCAAAATCTTGAAAATCCCTAGCAGGTGTTTTTGAGGAGTCACCAAGAAGCCTCAGCACCACTTTCCACAAACCATCCGGTTTGCAGACTGATGCCATAGAAGACAGGCACAGCCTGGACACTGAAATACATTGAAAACTCTTTCTAGACTCAGCCCGGCTTCAGGAGTAATACAGCTGAATTCAGGCAGTGCTCTGCCACAGATAACAAGAAATGCTGAAATCAAGATGGTCCTGCAAACAGCCAGCTATGGCAAAGCATGGTAGACTATTTACCCACTAATTATTTCCACAGGAAGCCAAAAGAGCCAGAATGCACACAGAACTTCATTTATTTCTGCCATACTCATCATCCTACTGAGAAATTTTATTAGCTATGACACTGGAACAAAACTTGATGGAGGACACTCATCATTAGCAAGTGGCATTTGTATTCCTATGGAAAATCCTCTGATTCTCTATATTCTCCATGACCACTTGAATAAACCTGTGAATTCTTCTGTGCAAATAGGAAAATGCTTTCATGGTGTTATGTGTGATTTGAACTGCAGTATACCCTAGGCTTACCCTCCAGCTCACGCTCTGTACATTTGCATACGCTTGTTCCTCTTCTTCAGCTTTAGTATATTTTGTTGCAGCATAAGTCCTCTGGTTTCACAAGAGACGAACAAATTAATGAATAAACTTTAGATGATACTTCTATAAGAAAAAGATGATATTAGTGCCTTCTCTCCAACAGCTACATGGACAATAAATAAGTCTGTATATCAGTGTCACTCTCTTTGTCAGTGAGCCTAAATGTAAGAAGTGTCACATGGTATGGTAAAGTTCAGATCTTAACACTCTACAAGGTTATGAGGAAATCAGTTTAAAACCCAACCCAACAAAGAAAAGCTCTACCCTAATTCAAGTATCGCTTCTTGTCTGAACATTGGTTACGTGGCTCTTAGTGTGCTCTTAGCTCAGACAACAGATCACATAGAAAAAAGTCAGGATGCAAGTAGAGACATCAAACAGGAATCTTTTCAACTCTGAAGACTGTCTATAAAACAAACTGTTGATCTAATCACAACATCTCAGAACAAAGAGATGAGCTGAAATCCTTTCAAAAACATTATAAACGCTGATGTACAGAGCAAATCTAACATCCAAAGATGACCTAGCAGTTATGTAGGAAGGCAGTAGATTGAACAACACATTCTTTCAAGATACATCCAGAAACAATGAAAGGGAAGCGGACAAATAGCATAGCAGAATTCAGCAACCCTTACGTGAAGGCAGTATGTTCACCAAAACACACAGAAGAGTCTGCACTTTCACTGGCAGAACTGTCCTCTGAGTCTACTGTTCTTTCAAAGCAGATAACATGTTCGTTGGCTCCTCAAATCCCAACACTCTCCATATCCTAAAACCCATAAGGGTGTATTTTATAAGGATATAAAACTTATAACTTCAAATATGGCAGAATCATGCATTGCAGTTGACTTACTTATGGCAACAGTTTTATTAAAATGAATAATGTTCCAAGAAACTTTTAATACAGTAATAGTACAATGGTACTAAGTAACCAAAAACAAATTAAAGAATTCTACATATAAAAGTTAAAAGTGATAGTTTCATTTATGTAAAATACTTTGAAGGGAAGAAAATGTGCCTAGGTGAGGGAATCAAGGCCATCTGTGCCACCAACAGCTCTTGGCTGACAAGCTATCTCCTCCACTCTGCTCTCTCTCTGGAAGCTGTGATCCGACTGAACCAAGTAAATGGGTCTGCAAAACAAGAAGCAGTCTCACTGCAAGATGAAGACTAGACAAGGTACAGTTTTATCGTCTCTGGTATGTCTACAAACACACACACCAGGAGCTTCAAATGGCATTAGACTTTGCCTTTCCCAAGCAAAAGAGAATATAACAGCCTGTAGATCTGAATTATCCATGCTGTCAATGCAGGAAAAGAGTGAAAGCTGAAGTTGGGGTCTTTCAGCATCGAGATACACAAACTTAGACACATTCCTACTCAACTACAAAAATAGCTACCACTCTAATTCAGCTAAAATGAATCTAGAGTTCAAGCTATATCTATGACAAATGACAAGATTTAATTTTTTCCTCTAAAGCTCTTAATTCTCCATATTGATGCTCTAATCCTGCAGAATCATCCATGCTTAGCTTTAAATCCAGGAGTCTTTTCATTCTGTTAGACTACTCATTGATGCACTTGTTTATTAATTCAAAAAGTTTGCAAATTGGTCTGTAAGTGCTGCATTAGCAGTTCCTTCCATCCATTACAACTTTTTGTCTAATCCTTTGTCTGAGACTGATCCATAGCTTTGCTACTTATCCTGAAAAGTGCCTATCTTGGAGATTACCCACAAGTTCTCAGGAGAAGAAATGTAAGATTGCAGTATCAACAGAATTACTTTTTCAATCTATTTCAGGAGTTGACACCTAGAAAGAAATCTCATACATTCTTAAAAGAAGCAGAGGGTAAATGGCATCTGTTACACAGCGAAAGCTCCTGCTATATTCATATACCTGGGAGCTGCTCAGAGGGGAAAAAATCATCCTCTTTGACTGCAATTATCTAGCTGTAGTGCCTAAATTACCATACAAGCCTTTCAAGACTAAGTCCCTGTAAAGATAGTGAATAGAACATCCAAAGAGCAATGCTAAGGACCTCAACCAGAGCCTCACCACTGTGCTCTGTGCACACAGAAATTATGCTTTTTGCATTAGGCACCTGAACTACACAGCTAAATCATGCTGTGAGAACACTGATCTATTCCCCTTTTTCTAGAACTAGGATTTCATGGTGGTCTGTTGAATTACAGGGGAATAAATAATAAAAAAAAAAAGTCAGCAGCACACTGAGTAGCACTGTCCTTGGGACATGGCCTCACTACAAACACTTCTGGAACCAACATTTCTAGACACAATTTTTGCCATTTCCTTCTCCTCTCTACCAAGGCCTATGCGACATCCCAGCAAACTACTCATTTATTCCATTTCATTTATTTATTTGTCTTGATCCTTCAAAGAATTAACCTACTCTACCATCCCCCTATCCCTGCCAAATATGACATGCAGAAAAATCCCAACCATGTACCCAAAACAACAGAAGTATCAGAGAAATTGGAGTCTGATCTCCAAGGAGGTAGTTTGACCCAATACAACACACCTTTCCTTTTCAAGCTAGTAAACTGTGTGGAGAACAAACCACAGTAAGACAAGCAGGTATCTTAAATGACTAAGATTGTGTGATTAGAGACTTGCACCATAAGAAACCATGTACATGGCATGAAAAAATCTGAATGTTTTGGGTCTTCTTTCTGTCGTTTTGGAGCACTAGGCACTGTCTGCAAACAGCACATCCAACCAAATGAGTAGCAGTACTATTGACACCTGTCTTTCACTCCATTTTACACTGACTCTATTCAACACTCTGTAGGGTCACATCCATTGCAGAGAGTACTGTCACGAGTTACTTTCTTCCAAAACACAATTGTCATACTTCTAATTTCAGAATACACAATTAATGTGGGAAATTATTCTACCTAATTTCCTGGTGTAGTCTAAAAAAAGGATGATATCTGGGGCCATGTTTCTTATGCTATCATTTAGTCTTTATTTTTCTATTCCCAACTCTGATGTATAGAAGTTAAGAGAAGTGCCAGACAAACTGCAAATTTACACTTTTAGAGTTTATTGCTCAGTTATGCCAAGAACTAAAGAGTGTCAATCCATCTGAACCACTCTGGCTTTCAGTACTTCAGCAGTTACAAGTAAGTTTTAGTCAATATGAAAAAGCAGAAATTTAAAACCTGTTTTTGCCCCCACAAAGTGCAAGGACCAACTCAACAGTTAGTATTCCTCTCTAAAAAAAGTAATTTTGTGTCTATTTGGTACTATATCTGTCATATTATTCTAAAAACTATCAGGTCAAACTCATAAGCATAAGTGATCTCCTTTCTAGAGAATAAAATGCATTGAAATGATACTTGGAGCTGGGTTGGGGGGTTTTCTGGTTGTTTTTTTTTAACAGTTGAATGAATAATTCCTAAACCCAGTGGATTATTTCAAAAACACTGATAAGAATGGCACATGAAGTCACAACACTGTACATGTAGTCTCAGAGCAAAATATTTCAAATAAATGCTGGTAGACTCACAGTTGCAAGATTGACAAGCAAACAATAGCACTTTGTGGGTAAGCTCATTTGCACACAGAACTTTATCATTTGTAAAGAGATATTTAATCACACAAAATTAATTTTAAATTCCTTATTCAGGTTATATTGATTTTTCATCTGCTTATTGTGAAATAATGTAGGGACAGTACATAGTATCAGTTTGCCCTCAGGTAACATCTTTCACTTCACTAGTAAAGTATTCCACTTATATTTGTGGAGAACAGGTAAGCATTGCAAGTACTATGTGCATTTTATGAAAGAATAATTTGAGTATAAGTCACTGAGTGGCAGGTCGAAGCTCACTGCAAATGACCAAAATTGGGTATATGTACTATCCAGTATTTAATCTTCTTCTAAATCAAATTGTTTGTAATACACATTTGTTCTCTTAGTTTAAGAACCAGTATTTGTAAACTTAATAGCTGAATATTATTAAAGCACGTGCCATATGGAACATGCAGTGTACACAGACTATAAGAGATGAGATTGTTTTTCTGACACACTCTACCTGTAATCAGTCTACAGTATTAATAGTGGGAAACTTTCCTTTTGTGAAACTATGGGAAAAGTAGTGAATGAACAAAAAAAAAAAAATCATGAAACTCTTTTTGCATGCTTAGTATATTACATACAAACATATAAGGCTTTAAACCTTCAAATTAATGACTCCCTTATTTAGATACCCTATTTGCTGGCACAGTCAACCCTCTCTCCTTTCTGCCTCCCTCTTGCCTTTTCATCTATTGAGAAGTCAGGAAGCAATGCCATTTATACCCAAGGGGAAACAATGCTAGAGGAGGGAACACGAGAAAATAATTTTCTCCAGATTCCCTTGGAGATTATTTCACATCTGTGGATAAGAGATTCGATTAACAAAACAGCCTAAGCATGCACAGCAACAACAATCCAGGGTGATCTCCTTGCACCGCCCTTTGAGTAAACACCATCGGTACAGGCGATATATTCTCAGCAGATGCAGAGTCCACTCAGCTTCTATATTACTGCTCTCAGTAATATCCTGGCACACCAGCTGACTGTTCCTAGAGCAGTGGTGATCCCTATGAAACTACTTGCAAGATGGACCCAAGTACTGTTCCAGTGACTTGGTACGGACAGTTTTCAAGGTTGACGTAAGCAATTGTGTAACCGGTCAAAATGCCCCTCACTTTGCTGTGGCTAACAATAGCCACAGGAAAAACTACTGCGAGACTATTATTGCTAGCAACGCTTAAAAGGTCAAATGTTTCTACTGTTCTTGACTGCTTGGTTCTTTCTCTAACAAACTTCACTCCATGGGCTTTTGTATTTTTAATGCCTCTGGATCACGTGATATAATTTTGTCTCCAGAGTGATTTTATGGTTGAAAAGCAGCAAAACATCTTGAAGAATAAACTACAGAACAATACTCTTGGAGGTGATTTTGAAAAAAAAGAGTATTAAAAAGTCTTTGAGAGCATTTTTTGTCTTCTAGTTTAGGTGAGATATTAGCATTTTTTTTTTTCTGCCAACTTGTACCAACAGCTTTCAACACTAGCTGAAGACTGAAAAGAGCTGTTATTATTCATTTCTTCAAGAAAAGGTTACATGAGAAATCATTAGAACAATTTAACAACGGTGTAAAGTACAGGTAACAGAGAAGAACTGGCAAGATGGCTGGGCTTGAAACTCTAATAAGCCAGAACAGAAACCCCTAGCCCTGTAGTAGGGTTCAACAGGAATTTTACTTTGCACTGTGTGATCCCCTTCACCCCCCATTAAAATAAACTTCTGCAAGAAAAACGTTAAAGAAATCTCCCCCTTCCATAAAGTCATAACTGGTCTTCTTGAATCTGCAAATTTGCAGTAGCATTTATATTTGAATCTCAATTCCAACAAACACAACAGAAGAAAGCACCATTATCTAAAAAGCATTTAATTTTTTTGTCAACTGAAAAAGAAGCAAATTCCACAGAGCAGCATATAAATTCTTGAATAAAGTGCTGGAACCTTTCTGGAAACAACGACGTTTCACACATGAAGTTCTGACAATAAAGAAACTTTAGAAACTCATTTAGACTGAGGCTGGGCAGCATTTAACTGCCACATTATCTTCCAGTGGAGTTTGTCATGTGCAGAACGTGACTGGTTATACCAGTTATGGCAGTTCACCACTCAAAAGATCTCTGTGGCTTGACACTAAATTCCTCCTTCAGTGCTATTAACATTAAACCATTACATTACTCAGTTTAAACCAATAGGCTGTTCAAACAGCAGTTAAAAAAACTGCTAAAGTCTAAATGAGGTGTTGCTGGTCTTCATGCTAAGTACCAGTAAGAACTCCAACTTAGAACTGTGCCAGACAGACAGCACTATCAAGGGGTTCTTCCACTCCCTCTTTGAGAATGCTGGATAGACAAAGCGGAAAAAGAGTGGATTATCAGAAAAATCAGATAGAAGATCATAACCAACCACCACCTGCACTGCAGACAACAAAATCCAGCCCATTTTCTCTGTCCAACACTTTGGAAAAGTGATCAAGCAATTTTGTCCTTACAAGAATCTTGCTAGAGCAAAACACAAGAACAGTTTATGTCCAAGACGTCTGTGACTTTGAAACAACAGTCACAGCTGCTTTCTGAGACCCAAATTAAATAAAATCTATCCAGAAACAAAACAAAACAAACAAACAAAAAAAAAAAAAAAAA
>WEKY01054397.1:21835-88217 GCA_013390045.1 Picathartes gymnocephalus | reverse complement strand
GAACGGAGCCGCCAGTGCCGGCGCGGGCGCCCCCGCAGCGGGGCGGAGCTGTCGCCCGACCCGGCCCAGCCCGGCCCCCGAGCCGGGAGGGCGCGGCCGGCAGGTCCTAGACGGTCGGGCTGGCCACTGTTCGGTCTTGGTCAGGCCCGGGACGTATTTCCTCCTGCCTTCCTGGCAGTGCTGTGAAGGAAGGGGCGGGAGAGTCACCCGGTAGGGGCCCTTCTGGAGCTCTGGTCACCGCCTCGACCAAAGCCCCAAGCCGCGTGCCCCAGCTCCAGCCTGCTGGGGAACGCAGGTGTACCGCGAGGAGCAGCAAGGAATGCTTTGGTTGTCATAAATAGTTGTCATCGAGGTAGTGGAATCTTGGAGGAAAAGGCCCTTTAACGTAGCGGGCGGATGGCAGTGTCGGTGGGGTCAGGAGAGTGTTGGTTTTGAGCTCATGTCGGAATTGGGTCATTGGGGTTTTGTGAGCTTTTTGAGTAAAGGAGGTGAGTGTGAAGCTGATTACAGAGCTTGAAATGAGGAGAGGAGTTTACAGGTGACATTTGAAAACGAAGTAAAAGGAGAAACGGAGAGCAGCAAGATGGGGTGAAAAATGATCCCACTTAAATGGGGCAGTGTTAACTTACCGGTGTGAACAGAGCAGCGGTGTGAGCACAACGCAGGGCATGAAAGCAGGAGTGGAGAAGAGGCTGGGTTGATAGGACCCCAGGAAGGGGTTGAAGAAGAGTGGACAGGAGGAAGCTGTAGAAAATGAAGAGAGAAGAAGAGTGGTAATGAGGCATAATTTTCTGAACCTTACAGAGGTCCCAAGCACTTGTGAGTGTCTCCGTGTTTCTGTGAGGCAGAGCTGAGGTACTTCGCTGGAATTCACTGATCTAAGAGTAAAAATGCAAGATGTTTATAGCAACAGGGACTGTGCTGTGAGACAGTGACTGTGAAAAAGACTTGGAGTCCTAATGGGTTGAGAGCTAGGCATGCACTTCCTGAGCTCTGAAGAAGTCAACAGGGATAATTTTACACTGTATAATGTGAGGAATTTCAGGTATCATTTGGGACGTTGTTTACTTTCCCTGTTTGGCATTGGTGTGACCACTAACAGCAGGTCATACCCCCAGGCATGGTGTACATAGCACAGACGGTGTGTTGACAAACAAGAATGGTTTTATGGCAAGAAATACAGGATTGTTTCCCAGAACTGCAGAAACCCTAATAGGATAGTTTTTGTGTTAGAGCAAAGTAACAGTGAGAAGATATTTTTGTGGGAGACAAATCTCTTAATGGCGTCCTCAGTCTTCCAGAAAAAGGTATATAACACAGCAGGTGAAGGCTTGGAATACAGGTGTAAAATATATCATTTACTTTTGGATGTTATACTGTAAACACTTTCAAGCTGCTTTGGTATTCTAGAGCTCTCTTTAGAGCAAATATAAAAATTTTACGGTGTGATTATCTGGTTTATTTTCTAGTCAGATTAATCATTCCCTGGACATGTGTTCCCATGACTGAAAGAGTAACAGGCTGAAGTGTAAATACTTGCATTAAACGTATTGCTCCATTGGTCAAATAAATTCCAGGTATTACTGGTTTTGAGAGAAAAAAATATTCATGGGGTTCATGGAGTTGCCAAAGGGAAGTGGTGCTAATAAATGACAAAAGGTTTCTCTGCAGTGGATGAGGATCTGGGATCCCTTCAGCCATGTCTGGCATTTGCTTTTTGTAGCTTTTCTCAGTGAACATGAAGAGTTCCTTGTGTCTTTTAATGGTATTTATATGTGCAAATCTCCTAGAGGAAGGTGTAAAAGAAAATCTCACAGGATGTAAGGAATTTAGCCATTGCAGGAGCAGAACCAAGATAAAAAGGAAGATTTTTTTTGTAAATTTGCAAGTATTTTTCTTAGTTGCTCCACAGTAAGGTAGGAGGTGAAATAGTCCTGAATAAACCTTGATTCTGCAAAACACTGTACTTTTGTAATCATGGAGCTACTTTTATGCCAATATTTATGTATGTGTGTGAATATACCTAAAATCAGGACTTAGGCTAGCTCATTTCTCATGTACTCTAGGACTACATCCTGCAAATTACAGACAACTTTTTGCATTGTCCCTCTTAATGTCTCTAACCGTTAACTGAGATTACTATATAACCTCAAAAATTTAGTTTTAAAGCTTTATTCCTCACTGAAGTGCAGGCATTTCTTAATCTCTTATCATGTTTCATGTCGTTTATCACCAGATGTAAATGTTATAAATATAAGCAAGGGCCATCTGGTTGTTCTAGCACCTCTCTTATCTCCCATGGTGATATTTTTAGGGCAGCAGAAATACAGAAATGTAACTAAAGCAGTTATTGCAAGTGATACTTGAAATAAGGTGTGCTTATTACTTTTCACAAGCTTAGTTCTTTGATTGACTGGATGCAGTAAGCGCCTTGAAGTGTGGTGCTACATACATTCTGCTACTAACAATTCCCCATTTGAGCATCAAAGTACTCTAGTTACTTAAATTAACTAAGCAGTTGGTTTCCTGACCTTAAAAAAGTTCATTTCTCCTGTTCCATAGAACACCCCATCATCCTCTGGCAAACTGAGATTGTTTGGATGACATCATTAAAATTGCCGTAAGATGCAAGTCCAGGTAAAATACAACCCTCTGAGATGGAACTACTGATTATGCCACAGTTGAAAGCATCACTTATGGTAGAGAAATGACTTTCCAAGCCCTCAATCACACAAACCTAGGGTTTTTGAGAGACTGAGCCAGCAATTAGTCTTAGCCCTCATCTTGTAAGCTCTTTTCTGCATCTGAGGTTTGTGTTGCACTTTGCTCCAGCTGCATTTAATTTTTAAAAAGACAAATAAAGATTGGAATCCCATGTTGACTCAGTGAGACTCACCATCCAGTTGTGTTTACTGTACCACGTGGCTACTATAGCATACTATGGGATATGCTACCCTTGTCACTTAAATTGATACATTCTCCTGTGTTCTGTGCTATCTATATAAAATACTCCTAAAAAATGTGTATGATGGTTTTTAGCTTATTATATTTCTTTACGTAATAAGATTGAATTTGAAATAAGAAAATGGAAACCATCTAGAGCAAGAAAGAGTAAACTAGAAATTCAAGGATTTTGGAAGCCTAGTAATAGTGCCCTATTTTTCAGTTGAAGCAATAGGAACTATATTTTTCCCATTTGTATGTGTTATTTTCTTAAAGTTTCTTAATGTGCTGTTATTCTATCCCCCATTTATATGTATCTGGGAATAAGTAACTTCAGAAACTTGCATAGCATTAGGTATCCTAGAAACAACATTGAAAGTTTCTCATCTTTCCTGGATATTATTATTATTAACATTTTTATTATTATTTAAACTTTCACATTTTGAGATGTTTTTTAATCCTCCCATATCATTTACCCTCTGTTTCCTATCTAGATAAGGAAGTACAAACATTTAATGTTTTGTTGTATGGACACAGTCACTGCCTACTTGAGTTTCTGCTCAAAATTTAGAAATCCAAGTGAGGGAAATGATGCTTCTCTTAATCTTCCTCAGGTCCCTCATATGAATATTTTCAGTCTTTTTTGTCCTTTTTTATCTGCTGTTCTTTTAATTTTCCTGCCACACTGCTATTTGTTTCCAACTTTCTTAGCAAAATCATCTGTCTAGTTTAAAGGTGTTTGTGTTCTTCTGTTTTGCATTTATTTTTATTGTTTCTGTAATTTAGCTCTATAAGGCATGTAGTTTGTACTGTTTGTGTGACTGTTCCAGCTTAATGATCTGCTGAAATCCTTTAGTCTATTGTCAGCTTCAGAGATTGACTTAATTAGTCATTTATTTCTCTTTTCATAAGCTGGAAAATACAGAATCATGGGATGATTTGGGTTGGGATTGAAAGAGCTCTGAGATCATCTGGTCCAGCCCCATCCTGCTAGAGCCGACTCACCTAGAGTATGTTGTTGCATGGGATTGTGTCCAGGTGGATTTTGAGTATCTCCAGAGATGGAGACTCCAGAACCTCCCAGGCCATGCAGCCCGTTCCAGCGCTCAGTCACCCTCAAAGTGGAGTTTTACCTCATATTCAGATGGATCTTCCTGTGCTTCAGTTCGTGCCTGTTGCTCCTGATATCTTCTATGATAGTGGAGTCCCTGAAATGACAGCCAGGTGTAGAATTAGAGGGCTCCAGGTTGAAGTGGTGCCAGCATCTCTGACCGTCAAGGTAGGACCAAAACTGCCAAATAGGACTCAGCCTGTAATCGTGGTTTTCATGATGTTCAGTCATCATTACTTTCTTATGGTTCCTAAGACTTAAAATGAAAACAGTCATGAGCAGAAGGGCTTGCCTGGATTTTTCATCATGCAGGTTTGTGTTCACTTTTGGGTTGGGTCTGAAATCCAAACTTTTGATATTGCTGTCCAAGTGCAGGTCTCTCTCGTACTCTTTTTGGCATTTCCTGATCAGTGAGCTGTGCAATACTCTTCTTTCCTCTTCTCTGGTTTGCACTGAATATTGTTGTACATTCTTCCACTATCCTGCACTATTTATCTCCTTCATTGTCATTATCCAGCTCCCTGGATACTCTTGCAAACAACACACAGAGTACTCTTTCCTGTCAAATACTTTTCATTTGAATAACAGGGATGGAGCATGTGGAGTGACCCTCTGTTTTTCATACCTGACATTTTGAATCAAAAGAACTGTGTTAGTTAATCTGTTGTTTAGAAAGATCTGGTATTTGCAGAATTCACCAGAGAATTAGCAAGGCGTTCAAAACCAGGTTTAACCTTAATAAAGACAAGTAGACAGTAGGGAGAGGAGAATGGGCAGGGTGGCAATTTGCACTGACTTTCATCTGAGAACAGTAATATTAAAAAAAATCTTCTTCTTAAGTATTTGCTTGAAAATACTAATTTGAACACACACAACCTGCTGTCATTGGTTGTATTCTGAAATGCATGTATACTTGAGGTGAGGTAATCTTCATCTACTGTGGACTCCGGTAGGCAATCTGATCCCTGCAGTAAACTATGAATGTATTTTATAGTCTGCAAGAGTGTTTTTGAATAATGCCCAAACTTCTTTCCACAAGAGGCTTACAGTCTGAAAGAAAATGCAAAATGGGAGAGAGACAGCAAGAATCACTGTTTTCGCTTTGTAAATGAGAAATTGAGACACAAACAGATAAAATGATTTGTCAAGAAAAGCCTATGACAAAACTGGCCAAGAGTTCTTACATTGATTTACCACTGTCTTTAGCCATCCCATCTTCCAGTGTTTTCAAAGGCTAGAGATTCATAAGATGAGCTTGCTTTTTCCACAGGTTTGGGAATGAGGAAGGAGCAGGCTACTGAGAGAAGCCATATTTAATAAATATATTCAATTTCATAGTGGCAATATGAATACATTTTCTGTTAAGTTCATTTCTTTGGAAGACAATAATACAGACAACACAGGTTGAGGCTCCCAGGTGTTACCATGTTCTCTTTAATGCATTCATGAGAGTTCTTCCATATAAAAACATTTTGAAACAGTTATTAAAATATTCTGGCCCATTAAGAATATGAATCACCTAACTTTTAAAGCTCTCCTGGAGATGTTTCATATGTTAGGAGTGTAAGTCTACTAAAAAAGAATCTAACAGCTGTTGTCCTGTGTACTGTAGATATTTCTAATTCTCAAATGTGTGAGAAGAATTCTACTACATCAGAAAATAAATTTACAGCACAATAACTATTGCAAGCAACTACAGAATTTGACTTACTTTCAAACCCTCATGTATGATATAAACACTTTATCATAAAATGTATACTTACTGAATTTTCTGAAGGTATGGCTTTTAATACTTAACAAGCAATACTATGGCTTGTTATTTCCAGTTCCTATTGAACATTCTGAACAATCTATCTGCAGATAATTTATAATACTTGATTTTTTTTTCCCCAAAACATCTTAATATTTGGATTTGTAAAATTTTTTGACATTTCTTTGAAAAGAGACTACAATGAAGCCATGGTGCTCAATAAACCTTTATAATCTGTGCCAGAGTTCTTAGTGGTAAAATGGACCTAAAATTGGGTGTCATGATTGAAATAATCTCTGAGATTTCAACAGCTTGAGTCAGATCCTCCAATGCTGTATCATCTTTTTGCCCTTCAAGGCACTATGAACTGGCTGTCCCAGGGTAACTGTTTTGAGATAGAAGATACTTTTTAGTTCCTTATGACACACAGATTTTATGTTATTTTTGCCAATCTTAATAGAAAAAAGTGTGGTATTGATTGAGAAACAGGACATTGGTGAAGTTTCATCTTCTAATATCCAGAGATCTCTTACCTGACAAAAATACCTTTACCAGTCATTTTCTTTTTCTTTTTTTTTTTCTTCCAGTTGTGCCAGCAGAAACCATGAAGGCTGCTATTCTGAAAATATGGCTTAGTCCAACTTCAGTACAACTTTGCATTTGAAAAACAAGCCACTTAATTTTCTAAAATGCACTTTTTAAAGTGATGTAAAATAGCAATTGTTACTGAAAATTTGATTTTCCAACCCTTTTTGTACCATGCTTCTGAAAAAACACTTCACCTTATCATAAATTAAATTATTGAACTGAACAGAGAAAAATTATAGCAGTATTGTTTTAAATAGAAAAAGTATTCATCAAAATATTGCTGCATCTCTCATTCAGCAATGACTTTTTCCCTTCCTCTTTTGTGAACAGCAATGGATCATTTGTCCCAGGAGACAACCTGTGCTCTCACCGACTTTCAATGTTTTCTGTTTCTGCTGTTCTTTTTTTCCCATCCCATGTATGTAGATTCCCCAGAATTAAAAATGTGTATACTTCTTGCATGTTGCAATGAGGTTTGTTTTCAGTCTGGTTCTATGAGAAATGGTCTGATATTTACAGAACATTTAACAAAGGTGAGACTGTTGTGGACAATTAAACCAGTTTGCTCACTAGGTTGATGATCTCAGCTCATTCCTGCTGAAGCGAGATAAACATTTACTTGGAATATACATTAAAATTGAAGTCTTGAGGTTCAGCTTCTCTCTAAGGCAGGGTTTGAAAAAGGCTTTCAAAACTCCACAAATACTGTTAGTATGAATGCTTAAAATATCAGTAATTTTTGAGAAATCATATTTTGTTTATTGTGAGAGCACATTAGATTGATTATTTGTCTTTTTGAGTTATTGACAACATGGATCATTTTAATACTTTTAGAGATAAAGCCTGCTAAAATTTGCTGTTTTCTCATGATCAGCGATTGATTTGTACCACGGTAAATTTCTGTCCTGAGTTGCTTTAGTGGAAGATCTGTCATCTTTTCCATTATCACATCCTTTTTTTTGGAGAGGATCCTAATTCATTCATTTCAATTCTCACCAGGATAAAATTTGGCTTATAATGCATATTATTGGTAGTTTTCAATGTGTTAGCATTTGGAAATGCAAAATATGTTGTTTTCTCACAGCTCTATTTCTAATCTGTTGCCTCTACAGCCAAAGAATTCATTGGACTGAATTCTGGAAAATAAAATATTCAGGGCTAGACTGTTCCTTTCAGCACAGCCTCCATCCATGAATGGTGTGCAATCTGTGCAGCTTGAAGACATTGTGCCTTTGAGACGCTCTCCTGTGGTGTAGTACAGTCTTCCTTCCCGCTGGTCTACACCAGCTTATTTTAACTTCCTTCATAAGAGGTGGTTCCTATGTGTAGAGAAGAGAAAACACAATGTATTCCCCTTCTCAATGAACCTGTGCAGTGAGAAGTATTGTATTTGCTACTTCTGCATGCTAGAACACGAGATTTAAGTAACTTGTTCATTACTACAAAGGCAAACTTTTTACACACCTAACTGCTCTAATAGAGACACACGATGTTATCTTGCCTTTATTAAAATGCAATTTAAAAGTTTTTGGCTAGCTAGCTATCTTTTTATGCTTGATGATATGTGTTACAGGGATGAAAAAGTAATAACAGTGCAAAATTTCACTGAATGTATTCATTGTGGCTAAGAAAAAAATTAGCATTTGAGTCCCTTAAACTATGAATTCAATCTAAAGTCTTGATGACTTTAATGACTGCTGGTTCAAGCTCCTGTACTCCTCTGTTTATGTAGTTTTAGAATTTCAAGTTCATTGAGCTCAGTTCTGTTCTTGAGCTGTATTTTTTTGCATGAGCTCCTTAAAATTGAAATAAATGCAATATAAACAGTCTAAAACAAACAGTAATATTCTAACTTTGACCAAATCAAGATGCATTTATGATGTCCGTAGCGTCATCTCCCAGATTTACATGTCTCTTCTGAACCAGTAAAAACAATGCATAACCAAATATTTAATTAGAGTAAAGCTGAAGACATTGAGCTATTCAGCCATAGCAAACACGCGCTACAAAATATGGCCAATTGAAAAAAAAAAAAAACAAACCCAAAGAAGCAATTAAAAATATTTTTCTTTCCTATTGGTTTTTTATCTACCTTTATAAAGCTTTTTTTTGTGAGCTACAGAAGAATGTGTAAAATCGTGTCTGTTGGTATTTGTTGGCAAGATCTGTTTGCAGGCCTCCCAAGTACCTGTTCTTTGTGGCAGAATCACAGGGAAGGAAGTGCTATCCATGCTGGAGAAGAGCTGGGTTAAGGACCGTTTAGGCATGCCTGAACCCATTCATTGGACAGGCTAGGATGCTGGCTGGTGTCATGTGGGGGAAGGTCTCTTTTGTCCTGGAGAGGCTGTGGTGACTAGGGAATATTTCTGAACGGTGGGAAAAGGCAAACATTAGGCCTGTGTTTATGAAGGGCCATCCATAAAGGTGACCAAGGAGGTGCAGCCTGTTCTGCCTGGCCTCAGTCTCTAGGATGATTGTGGAGCAAATCCTTCTGGAGACCATTAACATGCTCTTAAAGGCAAATAATGTAATTAGGAACAACCAGTACGGATTTTTCAGGGAGAAGTTAGCCCTGAGCAGCAATTTGATAGTTTTCTGTGCTTAAATAGCTGTCCCTGTTAGTAACTGAGATAGAACAATGGATAATAGGCTTATGTTAAAGTGTGCCATAGCATCCTTATAAACCAAATTAGATATGGATGGATTACAGGGTGGGTGGAAAACTGACTTAATCGCTAGGCTCAAAGAGTCACTGGTTTGAAGTTCAGTTAGCCACTAGTGTAACTCTTCTGCAGTTGATCGTGGGCTAACTTGTTTAATATCTTCATTAATAACCTGGATGATGGGATGAAACACCCTCAGCTAGTTCATGGCTGCCACTAAATTGGAGAAAATAACTGATACATTTGAGGGCAAAGCTGCTGTGTAGGAGTATCTTGAAAAACTGGAGAGAGAGGTTGATGTGCAGCTTAATATGTGTGTGTTAAGTAGTAAATGCATGTACCTAGGGTTACCTCAGGACAGGTATTATACAGGAAAGGTATATTATCTCTTCTCTAGTATGACTTAATTATGATGAAGTACTTCAAGTATAGGAACATTATTCCTGTTTAATAGAACTAATAATCAGTGACATGGTTCAAATCTCTGAACAACAGTATGCCCTGTCTGGCACTCAAGATATGAAAGCAGAACACCTACTACATAATGCATCCTATAATGAAAAAGCACAGAACAAACTTTAGCATATAATTTAGTGTTGTATATATATTTCAGCATTGTGCAAGTGTGCAAACCCTGTTACTTGCTCCCTCTTTCATCACATCAATGGAAGTTCTTCTATTACATTACTACAAATGTGAAGTGAATGGACTTAATTGTTTCAGGTATATGTTTCTAACTGAAGTCAGAATTTGACCCATGAAGCTAGAATAATCAAATACCAAAATACTTGAAAAACATTCGCTGATCTTTAATCTATCAAGCAAGTGTGACTGTTTTGTGCAGAATCACAGTAAGAGCAGTAGGTCTTTCTTTTATAAAGCTTATACTCAAATTCAGTAGGAATTGATTGAAAGAAGTCCTCATATTTGGCATGGATGGGAGGCAAGATTAGGCACTCTGTTTTGGCAGTACAACCAGCATACCCTTGTAACATGAATTTTAATTTTTTTTAAAATTAGCTTCTGTGACTGAGGAAGGGCCTTGTTGCCAAGAAGAAATAGTACTGTTTTGTGGTGAGGAAATAGTTTTGTATGTCTAGTTCTCTCCACCTCTCTGAAAAAGAAAAAAGGCTTATTTAATTGCAACATATAAAGGTGCTCTTTCTATTTCGGCATAGAGATATGAGTTTACTGTTATCACCATTTTTAACTTATTATCTTGTGTACTTTTACAGAAATATACCATTCTCTAGTCCAATCCCTAGAAAGAAGTAATATATCAGTGTGAAAGAATTATTCAATTTTCTGCATATTGTCTTTTTGAACAAAAGTAGGCTTTGAGTATTTTGCATGAACATAGACTTACATTGTACTAAACCTTTATCTATAATGACAAACATCTCAACTTAGGTGTTTTCAACTAAGATTTAATCAATTAGAGCCATTTTTTCCCTGGGGTTGGTATTCATTAGTGGAGATCATAATTTCTAAACTCCAGTCTGCTGAAAATAATGAAATTAGATCAATAGAGTTGTGTTTAATGGCTTGTGTTATACAGCTCATCTGCAAGGGCTCTAAATGTGCATTTTCATAAGGTCTGCATTACTCAACTCATTGACCAGCGTGTGATGATGAGCTAATGCTGTTATTTTTAGTTCCTGCAGGTTTTATCCAAGGCGTTTTAGAGAAGATAAAGAGCTGGAAGGAATGACTGCACTGAACAGGGAAGCAGGATGCATTATGAATGATCTTTAAGTTCTGTTTTTCAGGAATGAAACTTAGTCAGACTTGAGTAGTGTTGCAACTGCAATTTCCTTATTTTAATGTCTCCAGTTTATAACCTTGGGAATATGCTCATAGTCATGTTTTCATGGATTGTGTTCATTGGTTAAAGGAGCAAAGAAATTGCACTACTGTATGAGACCTGTGTGCTGTCCTGTGTTGAACTGCAGCCAGCACTGGGGGAAGATGCAAAAAGCTGTACAGGAGCTAGTTGCAGATCACATATAGATCTCAGCCTAATCCCTGAATTTAAGATCATAACCATGAAGTTTTCTTGCTTCTGCCTGTTGACCATTACAACCCTGATATCACTAGTATATAGAGATAGTAAGGATTACTAAGAGGTAGGATTGAAGTGCCTTAGCTGTATCTTATTTCTTTTCTAAGAAAACCAATATGAATATTTTAAGTCTCCTTTTGTAAAACTCCTTCTCCCTTTTGTTTCTTCCATTCTTCTCTGAATTCCCTGTAATTCTGCAGTGGACTCCTTGAGAGGCTGTGTGTAAACAGATGCACACCCAATGCAGAGAGGGCTATCTATTTCTGTGGCTTGTATAACAGCCTCCTGATGTCTGGTGATTTTCCCTATCCCTTTTCTCACACCACCTGCCAATTTGTCTGGTTTTTGGGAGAAGAGGTGCATATTAATGTTATAAAATTAATTATCCTTGTTCCATTTCTGGTTGGATTTTTTTTAGTTCAGAGGAGATTTTGACTGATCCAAAGGAAACTTGGTTTCTTAACATTCTTTGTCTTGCTGGCCATGTGTTTATAAAGATGTTAGAAATTTACGTGAAGAACCTCATTGAGCGCCTCTTAATGAACCTTGTTGGCTCAGATCCAAACTGTTTTAAATAATTAGAAAAGTAAATGTGGGGCCCCACAGGATATTTTCAAAGGCACAAAGGACAGTTAGGTAACCAGCTCACAGGACAGCTCTAAGGCTTTCTCCAACTAAGCCACTAAAAAAGCCCTATACCTGTGTAACCTTACACAAGCTGAAAAACGTGGTCCATAGATACTGACATATTTCTGCAAACTAAATCTCAAAAAAATTCTAATTACAAAGGGAAAAAAAAAGAGTGATAAGAGATCTGGAGCAGTAGATTGTGTTGAGATATGTGATTAATAATTACAGACAGGAAATGGCAGCAGATTATAAAAGATCTCTGGCCTGAAATGATGTAGCAGAAATCTGTGAGGAGCTGCTTAAAGAGGCCTATAAGCAAGTGCCTGAATTTCACCAAATTCTGTGTTGACTTATGTTGAACATTTTCAGCTGATAAGAACCAACAAGTATGAGATGACAACTTTAATTTTGCTTTTGATAAACAATGGGAAGTTAGTAATTGTCAGTTTATATTGGTTAAACTGATAATCCATGGCATCAAGTCCGCAAAACCATTTTCTTTGAATATGTCTAGCAAACAGAATGGAGCTTACTAGAAATGCCCAGTTTTGTGCTGGCCTGTAATTCTGTGCAATGTTTGTATAATGCACCAAGCTGAGAGACATTTGGTGATGTCTGACTGTGCTATCAGGCTGTAGGCATGGCCTTGCTTCCAAGCTAATAAAAGAAGACAAGATGGAGGCAGCATCTTGATACTGTTCTGATTCCCTTGAACTTAGCTATGCTGCTGCCTTTGTGTCAGTCTTCAGACTGCAGGTATAAATATGCCCAAAGAGCAGTTAGAATTTATACATTTGTCCTCTAATTCATTAGTATGGATGTCAATATGATATAAAAATACTTTATCTTCACCAAAACTGCTTACTTGATTTGATTCAACTTTCTTTTATTCTGATCTTATACCATGTACAAATCCAAATCAGGTTGCCTATGCTTGTAATAATCCATATAATAAAAATGCACATATGTTTTATTGTCATTGAACTCAACATCTTTCACTTCTAGTGTCCAGAAATTTAGATGTGGTGAAATTGCATTGATATTAAAATATGACAATTAATTCCTTTATTGCATTCTAATGTACAAATAGGATTTACCTGCATGAAATCCCATTAGGATTAGATTTGAAAATTATTTATTTACAAATTAAACACATTTTATACCAGATTGTTTCAGTACACAAACGGAACTGAAAAGGAAACTTGGACAAAAGTCTGATTTCAGGAAATGTTTAATGTAACATTGTAAAAAAAAAAAAATTAAAATCACTAAAACATATGATGGATGGCCTTGCTTATGTGACCAGAATTGTAAAGCTATTTTCAGTGAGTTGACATTTGCCATGGTATCCATGATTTATTAATAATCTTGTTTAATGCAGGATAACTGCATTCCTTGAGCACTCAGACATTCTGACAATATTGGTCTCTGCTATGTAATCACTGTAAACACTATATTCTGTGCTATGTAAATAAAATGGAAAGTAATCTTTGTTTCTAAAAAATCCTAACAGGGAGTACAGAAAAACGATAGCAGAAAAAAAGTTACAGTGAGAGGAAATGCCTTATCTGTGGTCCCATCATACATAAGTGAAAAGGCTGAAAACAGAAAGCAAGTTTTCTGAGCCTCAGACAGCTAGGCTTCCATCCAGTGGCTTCCTTGTTAGTCTAATCTGTCTCTCACATACCTTTGGATTTCACCTAACTGCAATAGCACCAACTGAAATTTCACAGATCAGTTTTAAAAGTTATTTGTAGTACTTGTGCTTGCACAGAAAGCCTTCCAAATCCACAGAACTGGAGGCACTGATACAAAGCCTCAAAGAAAACCACATTTTTCAGAAGTCATATTCTGACACTGATTTGCTCATAAGAATATCAAACTTCATGTTGAGTATATGCTTACTATGAACTTCCACTTTGACCATATGCTGCTTGATGCAGAGTTTTTTGCTCTGCTTGATGGTGGTGCTGTTTGGCTGACCTCAGACTACATTATGTATTGCTACATTACCTCTGCTTTATTCTAAATGAGGAAGCCATGGAATTTCCCTCATTCTAATAATAGACATAGCAGTGTAAGCTAGTGTTAGGCTGGACAAGGCCCAAGTAGATTTTTATCTGGGCATCTGAAAGGCTTGCCTCAAAACTGACCACTAATTCAGGGACTGATGGGATCAGTTTGGTGTCTGCCTAAAGATAAATGGGAATTGGAAAGTGAAAATGACTAGAGAACAAGGGGAACTGTGAATGTAGTCCTCCTGAAAGTCCTGTGAGAGAGAGGGAGGCTTATTTTGAGGATATGATCAGGTGGAGATCCAGACCTGAAATTTTTGAGTGGGAAAATCATGTCAGCTTCTGCATGTTCTTTGTAGGAGTTTTTTATAAAAAAGTATGAGACTTTGGAAATAGTCAAAGTAATGTGTTACATTCCTTTTTCAAATGGAAACAAGATGGCTTGGGTATCAACTAACATTTGAAGGTTTTTGTGGTTGAAGCAGATTAAAGTGTTTTAAAGTATGAGACCCAAAGGGCACTTTCACATAAGTATATGCCAAAGAAATTATTTAGGGATCTCCGAAGAAATGACTACAAGTCCCTACATCAAATTATGGCATAACTTAAAGCAGATAAGAAAATGAAGAGTCAGGAGTCTTCCACAGACACATTTTTGCACTGTTCATTAGAGGTGCTTCCTGCGGGTTACACTGTACTGGGGTGTGGGGAGTGGGTTTAAAAGATCATCAGAAATAAACAGTGTTGGGTGCTGCACCCATCAGAGTGACTGACAGCATCCCTGGGAATTCAGAGTACTGTGAAAATTGCAGTGTAGCAGGAGATAAGGAGCCTTTCAAAATCTGAATTGCACAAGGACTGGCCTTTTTTTGCCCTTAGTCTACAGAGTGTGTTACAGCACTTTGTTTTCATACAATTTTAGGCTAAAAGTGATATTATGTGCATTTTTTGATAAAGGAAGCACTATTTTGTTTGCATGTTACGCATCAGACTGATCACTGGCTTGACAAAACAGAGTCTGTGTGATGTGTGTACCGAATGAAAGCCCACACATAGAATTTCATATAAAGGAAATAAATGTGTTTCAGGCCTTGAAAACAGGCATACATATAAATGAGAGGGAAGCATAAAGGTATTATGGTCATCATTTCCCTTGTGGAGAAAAACATCACGTGAAATGTGACTGCCAACTCGGATGAATTGCTGTTTAGCTTCTACGTACAAACACTGACATATTAAATGAATTTCTCATCAGGAAGTTGTTCCAGTCTCCTCGTTCACCTGGTTATAATCCATCTGATGCAGCAGTTGCTAAGGTAACAGCTGTTTCAACAATTTAACCTATATAAATATTGCTCGATATAGACTTCTGTGATAGCACAGTTAACTTGTGTAACTATTACTCCTGAGAAGAAAATTGTGGTCAAAAATCAGAGCAAACAAATTTGCAAGAATTTGCTACCGAGACAGGGAGAGGCTGGTTGGATAAAGCAAGGCTGACACCTGCTGGCTTCTTTCGCTCACACACAAATGGATTTTATGCATGTGGGACACGTCCAGCTTTATTTAAAATAGCCTTTTTATTCCTTCTGCATGAGGAGAGTTTTGGTTTTCTAGTATCATCCCCTATTTCTTATTTTATCCTTTTCTTTCTGAAGGTTGTAAAAAAATTTTATATAGAGCTTGCAGCTCCTATTACAGACTGTAAGCATGTCCGTAGTAAAAACAAACTTCCAATTCCTACTACTCAGATTGCTTATTCATAAAGTTTAAGACAAATTCAGTGGTGCTAATTGGCTAGTTCGGCATGCTGATGGATTTGGTGTTTTGAGAGTGAATAAGGCTTTTTATATACCTTTTAAAATACTCTTTGTGATTTTTTTTGAGGCAGAGAATGAAGAAATATCCAGCAAATAATCTCTTCCAGTCAGAGCTAGTCTTACTAAGCATCATGCATATGGCCAGTGCTTAACAATCCATGAATAAATCCAGCAATAGGACATGCATAAATACTGTATGATGTCTATTCTCCTGACACTACCAAGGGCACAGCAAAATCATGGGGGAACTGCAGGTGCACTGCAGCTCTGGTAATTCCTGAAAGCGTTGCGCCTGTCAGCTCTCAAGGGCAGGCAGAAAGTCTCAGTGTCATGGAAAGGATTTCTTCAATGACAAGTAGTTTGTACGTCTCCTTTGTGGGGGTATAGCATAAACTCCCTCTGTTTAGTTTGGTAGCTAATGTGAGAGAAAGAGAGCAGAGCTTTAACTGCCCTCCCTTCTGCTCCACTTTCCTTTGAAAAGTGTTCTGCTGCTGGCATTATTAACTCTGAAACTCCCTATACAGCTGTGGACTGCAAGGACTGGCTCTCCAATGCAACTGTGGAAGAGGCACAAAGGTTTCCTTGTGACCACTCATTCTTTTTATGTCCCCACAAAAGACCAGTCACAATGTAGTATGCTGTTAATAGCTGAAGCACAAGATGTGGTAATGTTAATGAAGCCTGAGCAGCTGACGCTAAGGTTTGGGGGAAACTGGGGCCTAAATGACTGTGCTTTATCTTTCTTATTGAGTCACTGCCACATGACTCTTTTGGCTTAATCCCTTCACAGCATTTTATGCAGAGGCACTCCATTCAGATGTTTAAACACAAATTCATTATATGCCATGGATGCTCTGATGTCCTTGCATGTGAATATGACTTTGTTATTACTCTGTCCTCAAGTATATTTTTCACCTGCCCATGTGAATGCTGAGGTATTTTGGCAAAGTGCTTCATTGTGGAGCTGTGCTTCCCACTCCTCGAGCTGACATTATGCTCTTCTCATTAGCATGTATGAAAACGCACTTTTTGGTTTAGTAAGGAGTCATTAAGAATCTGTGAAATATCAGTGTGGAAGCAAAGGAACTGAGCGTCATTGAAACTAGAGAATCAGTAGAGATGCAAAGAGCTCTGGCTTTTCAAAGAGAGGAAAGGAGGGAGGGGGAGGCTAAGGGTGTGCATGCCATGAATGTCCCTTCTGTTTGTTAGCTCTACAGCAGTCAAAGAAGCTCCTATCTGTGACAGGCAGACCTGACAGACATTGTTGTTCTGTTTTTATTCCTGCCTCATCTTCTATTTGACGTTCTTGGATCCCAGTGTCAGGATAGTGTGGTACTTAGTAAGTGGTCTCACATGTCCTGCTCTTCTAGGGCTCAGACATCCACGATGCAGCTACTACAGGTAACTCGTATTCTCCTGTCAGGGACTCTGAGATGGAAGTGAAAAGTGAGATTTTTTGTTTGTTAGTATTCAGGTGAACCAATGTGAATATTTGAACATATTTCTAGATGCAAAATATGTGGCCCTTCATATAGTTCCTAATTTCTGTACCTTTCTGTGACAGCTTGCAAACTTGAGGGAATGGTAGTGGTACTGATTGATGCTAATAGATACTGTGAAAAATAATGAGAAAGTCAGCTCTTTTGGCGTTGTGCAAAATCCCAATAGGTTAATCATCTGACATTGCATATCTGTATCTGAAAAGCTGACCATGTTGGTTTTTATTTCCTGGCAAAGAATTTCTGTTTGCTACCTGATACATGCTGTGAGTCTCTGTGTCTGTGTCTCCTGAAGTGGAGAGCTACTCTAAAGCATCTGGAGTGACAAGAATCACAGCAGATTATTGTTGTTATAGGATTGTGTAGCCTGTGAGGCTAATGTGGTGTCACACCACTGACGTTGTAGTTCTCGTTGCAAGGAAGCATACACAGCAAGGAATAAATATGGTGGGAAGCATGTCCATCACCAGCCAAAGAAAAGGATATCCCAATTCTCACTTTCTAGTGTAAGTAAGTTTCCTGAATCCCTCGGATGCCCTTGAAAACCTCACCCCCAAGTCATGCCCACCCCACCCACACCTCAGTGAAAAGTGTCTCCTGAGGCCAATTTCCTGAGAAAGTCTATATGTAACTAAGCATAAAACTAGGGCATCACTAAAGACAGAGGAGCATATGGAAGTTCTCTAGTTCCAAGTTTTGACAGCATTTTTTCCACTCAGGGACCCTTGAGAATCATGCTAGAGCAGACAGAAATACTAACTTGGAAGAAATTAATCCAGCACTGTATTCTCCATTTGCACATCCATGTTAGCACATTCTGCCTTTATTCAGAGAAGGAAAATATTTTGAAGAAAGCATTATAGATGCTGATAACTTTCAGTTACTTGCAGTGAAGTAGCCATCCAGGTATTGTCTAGAAGGGTTCCTGACCTCAGAGTGGCTGAGTTTGTGAGGAACCTCTGTCTTGTCCAAGTCACTGCTCAGAGCAGGGTCAGCTGGAGCAGGTTACTAAGGCTGTGTCCAGTTGGGTTTTGAGTATCTCCAAGGATGGAGACTTCACAACCTCTCTATTCCAATGTCCAACAATTCTTCCCATTAAAAAAAAAAAAAAAGAAATTTTGTGTGTGTTAAAAGTTCAAATTCTTGTATTTCTGTTTGTGCCCCATTTCCTCTTACCCTGTCACTGGGTACTACAGAGAGGAATCTTCTTTACTCATTCCTATCAGGTATTTACGTACCGTGGTGACATCCCAGTGGGCTGTCTCTTCTCCAGGCTAAGCAGCTCCTGTGCTAAAGAACAGCATGAAGAAGGCAGACTGAGAACTCGCGACATCTGAAATAGTTCTGGAACTGACTGATAACTTTGAGCAAATCAGAGTGAAATTCTGTGCCCTGTCCCTAGATTAGAAGCACAGAAATCATAACCCAGTAGGAAGAGAGGCAAAAGTAGCTTCAAGATACAAGTTCCTTTAACCTTGAATTGCCCTGGGGTCTGGTGAAAGCTCTAGTGTAATCTGTTCAGTTCAAACTGTGGTTCCTCTTCAATGTCCTATGGGAATGTGAAATAGGATTGCATGAAATAGAAATGTCATGGCTGGAATATCTGTAATACTGTTTCTTTTGTCCCCACTCCAAGCTGTAGCATGCTTCTTTCACCAGACCTTGAAAAAGGATGTTAGGAACAAAGCTTATTGGGTTCTTTCATAGTGCCTCTTCTAAAGAAACCTTACTTGGTGTGAAGGGTTTTTAGGACCCCTTTACGCCTCCACATTGCTTTTGCGTGGGCGAGAGTGATGATGAGTATTTTCTTTTTAATCTCTCTAGGTCTTAGGTATAAGATGCCCGAGACTTGTCCCTAAATTGTAAACTTGTTGTGTTGGGATTGGATTTTGAGTTGTATTTGGATTTTATTCCATGCTTTTGGCCTAGCAGAAAGGGTGCCATTTTTTTCCTGTGGTTTCCTTCAGTGCTGGAGAGTAAATAATTAGGACAAGTAATTCAAAACCACAATACATGACTCTGTAATAGGTCATTTTATTCTTGGGAGTGGAAAGGTTAGGGGGCTAGAAGCTGTCTCCTATTTGCTGTGGTGAGTTTTAGTTGTGAGGACACCTTCCAGAAAGGTTACCACAATGACAATGTAAGTCCAGACTTCTGGAAAATTCTCTTTGGGAGCTCTTGACAGGGTGGTAATGCTTCCCTCCTCACACTCCTCATATCAAGCTGGAGATGCATCTCATTGACCTGGTGATTTTGATGCAGGACATCTTGGCAGACGCCGATTTAAAAGAGTGGTAAGGAGGAGTCTCTCGTTGAGAGACTTTTTTGGTCTTTTTACCTAGTGACTATTCCTTAAGTTCGCTTATTTTAAACAAAACAGCCCAATATCAAAGGTCTTTTAAATTTTATAAAGGAATACACTTTAGCACCTGTAGTTTTCTTGTAAGAGAACTAATGAAAGATCGATGTTCAGGTAGTGTGAAAATTGAGCTTTGTCCTTGACCTGGGACACGTCCACTTGATTTTTTGACATCTACCCATCTACATCTACCACACTAAATATTACACTTTCACACAGCTATTCAGTAATTGTCAATATTCCCATGGTTATTCAAATCATACTCATGTATTCATGCAGCAGTTAAAATTGTGATTGCTGGATTACAGCAGCCTTTATCATCGTAACTGATTTTTTTACCTTTATTTAATTCAAAAACTTTAATGCTCCATTAATGTACAGTACATTGGATATAAGACAGATGATGAGATTTAAGTGAGCTTGTATCTCTTGATCTTTTCATCTCTATGCATATGCATGGGATAAAAATATGGTCTTGAGGCCAAAAAAATTGGGAAGAATGGAGAGTAAAAGAATTTTTGAAACTATTGATTTGAATATTGTGGAAGGAAAATATTTATAAACAAAAGTATTAGGGAAATCCAATTTTGTCAAAAAACCAATAAATATTGATAGTAAAACAGAAATAATTGGTAATACATCAGTTTGGGAATTCAGATTGTGATCTTGCAACAAAAAATTTCATTAATTTCCAGCTAAATCAGAAGAAATAACTTTCCTAAGTCACATTGCAGACAGGTGTTTGTTCTCCACCTGTGAATGAATTATCTGTTTTTCCATAGGAAAAGAGAAAAATCAAGAGTTATTTAGTATCTATGTGAACTACAACCATTTTGGATTTTATTTTTCTTTTTAAGCCTAAAAAATCCTGGGCAGAATGGGAGAATCTGTAAATATAGGGAGAAATATTTCAGCTCTGCAAATCAGAGATGACAAGTGCTGTCTCATTTCTCCATGATGATTATAAGCTACACTAAAAATTATCAAACTGCAATTATGTTACCTGTCTGAAAAATTATCAGAATTAACATACAGGAAAATAAAATTATTTTGCATCTTTCCTTGCTAAAAATTTTCTCTAGACTGTAATGATTTGGAAGGTGAGCTTTATTCATGTTATTTCTCCTTTATCAGATTTCATATTTTAGCTTTTGTACCTTTAACTCTTGGTGTGAAATCAAGTGACCCTTCTGCACTTTGACAAAGTCCTTGTCTCCACTGGACAGTGACTAGCCTGTTTAGTGACTAGATCACTTCTAATCCAAGGTAATACAGCAGTTAGAGGAAAAGGTTTTAAAATAAGTCACTTAGTATCCCTGAAATAATGCCTTGTTTTCCTAAAAGCAGGCAGGCCAACCTTCATACCCCACCAGCCAATACCTGCTTAAACATACCTACGTATTTCTAGCTGCCTTTTCCTTTCCTTGCTTTATCTCCTACGTTCATGGAGGAAAATATGTGAGCTGACTGGCAGGCTGAGAGAGTCTGCCTATGGCTGGAGAACCTCCTCCTGTCACCCAAGTGTTCACAAAGAGGTGCCTTGTCCTCTCACTGTCTGCCTTGCTCATTGTTGCATATTGTTGCAATACTCCTCCCCGTCACCGTGGAAGTGTCTTGTGTCTAATGCCAAATTAAATGTGTACAAATCAGGGCAGTTTTAACAGTTTATTGCAGTGCATTATCAATTTGATGAACACAAGTCATTCAAATAAACCAGATTTTTCTAAAAGATCAGGCTTACCCACCTCTACGGTCTACTGATTTTTTTTCAAGTCAGAACCCTAAAAACCTATTTTAAAATTCTAGGAGTGAAGATGACTCCCTATTTAATTTGTCCTCTCCCAGTGAGCTGGTGTATAGTAGGCAGCTGGCAGACCTGTAAGGAATTGCTTCAGTGCTCTCATTCTGAATTTTTCAGGCTTTTCTCAGAGATACTAGGACAGTCTTCATTTCCAGTTTATTCTTTTGGGGTTTTGTATTGAGATCATGACCAAAGCACCAGTGACATGCAGAAGAGCACAGAGCAGCCTGAGGAACAGCTGGTGTATGTTTCTGCTCTCACCCTCTCCTCAGGGGGACAAGTGTGTCCAGCTGAGTATTTTCTTTGGAATTACTTTAAATACTGTGCTAATAAGAGAGAATCAAAGGTAAAAGAAATGTGCTTGTTGTTCAATGTATAAATAGTGAGTCTTCTTTTGTCCCTATTTCCTTGCTTAGCCCAAGCATTGAGCAAGCTTTCAGAACCTGTCTGGTTCGCAGACAGGCTTTACTCTTTGTACAGATTGTGTTATGGATGTTCTCTTTCTGCTGCTTTAGGGAGGAAAAGCTGTTGTTTTTTTGGGGTTTGTTTTACTAGAATAATATGAAGGAAAGCTCAAAAAAATTGAATTTCTCTGTCTCCAGATCCATAGATGTCTATTTGTCCAAGGAAAGTGAATACTCCTAAATACAGAGAAATAGCACTGCTATTTCAGTGAAGCCAATGACAATTAGGCTTATCTATAGTACAACCTCTGTGTCTGGAACAAGATGAAAATTTGACAGGTGGCACCAGTGAGAATTATTCTTTTGGAAATGAATGTTGGAGCCATTATGAATTGTCTATGGCATCCTGTTTGGAGCAATAGAAATGAACCAGAATTACATTACTTTCATTTTATTCTCAGATACTTCTTTCTGTCAAAGGATATTTTCTAAGCGAAACCTTGTCTTTAATCAGGGAAAATTTTATTCTATTTTCCTTATATTGTATTGCTATGGCAACACAACACGAAATGGCATTCTGGGCTGGCTATCATGAAACTGCTTCCCCCACTGTGTCCAGTGACCAGCCTCCGTTAAGGGCTGTGCACTCCCCTGAGTGCAGGGTCTGGTGCCTCCTGTTCCCTCAAGCAGTGCTGGCTTAGCTCTGTGCAGGAGTTTGTGATGAGTCAGAATAACACTGTGGACATTTTGACATGTTTATACGTCCACAGGTACTGGGGCACATCAAGGACCTGTTAGGCTACAGTAGCAGCAAGCAACAGAGAGCAAATCATCTCCAGGAGCAGTGTCACTCCTCACACATGAGGGCTCCTGGCTCACAGGGGCCGGGTGTTACACTGGCCAGTTTGAGTATGAGCAACAATCTCCCTGCGACAGCTGAGGCTTCACAGCTCAGCACTCACCTGCAGTTTTAGGCAAGACAGTGCAGTCTGATGGAAGCTGTGCTGCTGCAGACATGCTGCTGTCATTGCCAGAGATGGGCAGGTTAAGGTTTTGCCTACCTGAGCTGCAGTCGTGCCTTTGTGTTGACTTACCCCTCAAGGCTTCAGTTTTTCCAATGTCCCCTCTTTCCAGAGGACGCCTGTCGTGCAGCACTGAGCCAACACAGCCTGGCCTAATTTTACTTACTTCTCCACAAATATGCTAGTAACCTGATGTTTCTATTCTAGAAGGGTAATAATTATTCTTTCTGGAGTGAAACTTTACCTGTAGCAGAATAATTACAGTGAATTATCTGGGGGTACGATTCCAAGGCAGCAGTTCCCGGGCACTTGCTTTGAAGAATGTACCTCTGCAAATGTGAGAAGGATGATTTCTGACAATCTGCTATTGATTACAGAAAATTGTTTAGTTCTAGTTTCACCCTCAAACATTTGTCTCTCTGCTGCCTTGTTTTGGAAGATGAAGCTTCTCAGAAATTGAACAGTAGGTCTTATTGATATCAACTCTATTTTACTTAACAGCTCATTTACCTCTTTCCTCTCTGCCTGCCTCCCTCCCTTTCCTTTCCTTGCTGTTGCTGTCAAGTTAATTCGGCTGCTCCCTCAAGAAAAATTCATCCAAGGCTGTAATAGCCATATCAGATGGAAGCTATGATAAAACTCTCCCCAGTACAGCCTTATAAGTGCCTCTCAGCTTCCCATTTCCCTGCCTGCTTTTGCTTTGTAGGGAGAATTCTCTCATCATGTGTTCTATGGAAGTACTAGGTAAATTAATTAAAAGAAATTATGATATGTGTTTCCTGAAATATCCTCCTTGATTTCCTTTTATCCCACTTATTTATACATTTTAGGTGCTGAATCTCAAGCTTTGTCCAAAAAGCCCACATTGTATATTTCACTATCTTTCCTTTTGTAAATCCGTAACCTTCTGTTAGACTAATATATTAAAATTCTTGAGACATGGAGTAGCAATGTTCATAATCTCCAGTTCATTATCTTAATTAGATCTGTCTTATATTATCCCACAGTTTATTCTCATTACTTTAAAGGTGATCAGCCTTAGAAGGGAATGTGAGCAGAATTTGGTGAATTCTATTGTGGCAACATGTCTCTGATCTGGCTTTGAATCTTTCAGGTGTAATAATGGTAATGCTGCTGGTGCTGTTAATTAAAAATTGCATTTGAATGGTATGAATATTCATTTTGGGGAATGAACGCAGAATTAACTCAGGGGGTAAATTGTCTGTAATGGCCCAAGGATGTGAAGTGAACCTGGCTCCCCATTAAAACACAAATGAATCATTAAAAATGATGGGAATTCAAAGTCCTCCCACCCTGCAAACTATTAGTAAAGTATTGCCCAGGTCGAGCCTGTCTTGTAAGGTAGCAACAGACATTAATGTTCATCCTTCAGTAACAAATTATACAACATACTTGACATACGGCTCTGTCCAGGAGCTAATACCTGATGCTAAATCTTTATTAAATAATTTAGAAGGGCTATTGCTTATTTAAAATTCTCTGGTTAAAGTGCCATATCTGTAAGATCCAGGTTGCTTTTAATAGCTTTCTGTGGAAGATCAAAATTGCTTTCCCAGAAAATGATTGTGACATCCAAGATGCTGTTGAGGAAGATACAGACAAGAAGAAGTGCTGAGACCTTTGATAATGAAGCTCTCTATACCCAAATTCTCTCTCTGTCAAAATGCAGGACTTTAGTATTCTGGGCAGGAATGTTAAAAATGTATCCTTTCTTTGTCACGTGAATAGCACCACTGAAAATATGAAAGTGGTGTCTGGTTTTGTTTTTTTTTTTTCTGAATTTATTTGTTTTCATTTTTATCTGAACAAAAGAAACATCAAATAATGAATACCTTTTTTAAAAGCTTATCTGGTACTGCAAGATGTTTAAAAAAATGAGACCACAAACTAGAGATAAAACCTCTGGTGAGGGAACGTTATGTGAAGTTTAATGGGCATTTGGCAGGGAATATTTTGCTAGCTGTTAGCCAGTTGCCAAGGGGATTCACAGGATGCATGTTCTAGAATAAAATGCTCTGTGCATAAGCTGGGGTCAGTTAAGGTAATTTGCATGGTGCTTTTGACCGGAGCACGGGGGTCTGGGCTTGCTGTGCAGTCAGAGATAAGCATACTGATGTGCGTCCTCTTCTTTCTCGCCCTGTATGTAAGTCCTTCTTATGCAATGCACTTCTCAGTACAGGTCTGCACTAGATATCTACTTGGGAAAGCCCAAATCAACCCTTCATGTATCCCATGCAACACAGAATTTGGTCTTCCCCTGTGCAAGAGAGAAACAGAGTTGTGTCTTAGAGATTCAAGCCGTGTCATGAAATAAAAGGAAGGAGGTTTCACAGTGAGAACCCCTTCCTCCCATGCTTCTAAATGAGGATAGATAAAAGCAAAAGGATTCTGCTGACCCCTCTGTTTTCTAGCTTGTGGTGAAGAGGAGATATGGTAGGCTTTTCTCAGGGGAGGATGTAACAGGGATGTGAAGAGTATGTGATTAAGATTCTTTGTACAGTGATCTTTGTACAGGAATCTCCCTATTAAGCTGCTCCTCTTTGACCTAGTGGTGGTAGAAGGAAGGTCTGTCCTTGGACTTGCAGTTGTTTGTGGTCAAGAGGGCATGTTTTTGCTAGTCCTTTGTGGGCCCTTTGTAACCGAACTGTTATTTGCAAATAAAATCATAGGAGTAAATAAAGGAAATATTAAAAAGTAACAAGAAGCTATTACCAATATTTAATCTGATTTTTATTAGCAGTGTTATTTTCTGTATATTAGGCTGAAGAAATGTGATAAACAATTTAGGGTTATTGTGTCTGGATACAGCACACATAAAAGCCAAAAATCTCCTTGTTTGACTTGTAGGGCACATTTAAGGTTCTTGACTATTGATGTCTTGTATCACTGAAGATGCTGTAGGATGTGTGTGCTTGGTAGGTCTGATATGAGGACCACAACAGTGGATCTACTGCCTTCAGAATTGCAACTAGCTGATTCACTCTGAATTGTCTTTGACATTTTAGTCCTTATACAGAGAATCTATCTGTGTGTCAAGACACTCAGCCCTTTCTGAAATCAGATTTCTCAACATCTAAATAGTAGCAGAGAGTTACTTGAGATAATCTCTACCACAGCACATTAGTGCAAATGTATGCCACATGCAAACTCTATTGAAGAGAGTAGCATGAAGGCTTAATTTAGGCTGCTAATTAGGCTTGAGAAGGAGACTGCGGCTGGACAGCAGCTGCGAGAGGAAAGAATGCGCAAACTCAGAGTTCTGTTTCATCTGATCATGTTTTTCACCCTTATTTAACTATCTGGCAATTATTGTGCATACGCATGTGTTGTTCTTTAAAATTTATCCTGCAAGTGAGAAACTGCAGATAGTGAGAAACTGATGGTTTCATCCCACTCTGAAGGCCAGGCTTAAGGTGATGGAGTACCTGGCCTTGCATTAGTGCCTGATGTTTTCCTTGGTATTTCTCTGAAGGAGTAATCACATTAATTTATTCATGGAATGTCATAGTGCTCAGTTTTGAGGAGGAGCATGTGCTTGGCTTTTGTACCCTGCTTCTGCTTTGTATATTTTTGTGGAGTCCATGTGTCTAGTGCCTGATAGCTAATCTCACGGGTAGTGTGATTTAATAAGAGGAAAGAATGATATGGCTGCATCCTGCCCATTATGCCCTTAGGAAATAGATTTTTATTTGCTGTCAGATGTCACTGATGGTGCATTTGGCTTCCTTTCATCCAGTGACAATTGCAGTTTTAAGAGTACAGTACAGAGAGCCACTTTAAAGCCAAACATCTCAATTCACAAGTAAAGGAAGGAAAAAGTTGTGCAGCTGGAGGATGCTATTTCTTCTCAGCAGCTGTCATTGAAAAGGCATGTGAATGCTCTAGATGTCAGGTGTCATAAATGCTCCATCCAGAGTTTGTCACGTGCCTGGAAATATCTTATGAAGTGTTGGAAAGAAGTTTCTGAACACATTAGAAGTCTCTAGAAAAGCTTGCCTTGGAATTTGCTATATTGAAATTTTAGGGAATGAGGAATTAATATAAGTGAGATCTACAGCAAAATCTCTATGTTTTACCATAGTCACAGAGCCTTTTTATGTTTACTCAGATCAAAATGTTTGACTTTGGTAGGAAAAATGTTCATGACAAATTCTCTGCCCTTTCCTTGACTCTCCAAATCTTTAGATGTACCCACAAGGGGACATCTGCACATTTTAAGGACAGATGCATGCATGCAGCAGTGGTCATGAGGAAAATGCACTATTCCAATGTGAGAAGAGACTTGACATTGGGAAAATGTTATATAGTGTCCCCACTGTATACTCTATTAGCAGCTTTCAAACTTTTTTCTTTTATACCTTTCTCTTTTCTTCCCCTTCACTGGGAGCAGATGTCATCACTGGGATAGAAGAAAGGAAGAACAGCTGAAACCATGTAGAATATCTGGGTCTTTTCACTTGATTCACACTCCTGTCTTCTTCTAACAGGTCCTTGTTTGGAGGAGGGTGGTGCTTGAGAAAGCTGATGTGTGTAGGTTGGCTGGGAGCTCTGGCTATAAGCAGGATCCCAAGTCCCCATTGTGTGGTACATTAGGTACCCCAGATTGCCTGTGGAGTTGTTCCCAAGTTTGTATATAGTTTGGTCTCCAGAAAGTACACAGGTGCTGAGTTGTAGTCATTTGGCCCCTCTCTTTCTACAGTGTATTCAAAGTGATCTGTGCTTGACAGCCACTGCACTACCTGTGTATAGGGGCACTTAGTATGAGCCACTATAAAAACCATGAACTTAAGAATTGTTTAGGTCTGATGCCTGGTGACAGCTGGAGCAAGGAAGGGGTGAGGTTTGAATCTGCTCTCTTTGGCCTTAGACTCTGGTGTTAACATACAGGTTTTCAGTAACGTCCTGTTCCTTTTCAGTTGTCACTGACTGGCTTTCTCTGCATATCATTTCTGTCAACTATTGAAATCAGAGTGTCTCTTCCTATTCCAGCTGGCAGTTGCCAAAGCTATGTGAAACAGAACTGGATATACAGAACACTTTCATTTGTTGTTACGTCAGGTGAAGATGTAACACTAGAAACCTAGGGGTGTTTTTTGATGCAGGGGACACCAGGCACTGAATGCTGGAATTGTGCTGAAAGGAAGCAAGGCAGATGGGAAGAGACAAAAAATCCACACCTGTCAAGTGTCACATCATCGCATGTGAGTGTAAAGAATAAAAGTAGCCTCTTCTTCCAGTATATTAGTGCCTCTGCACAAGAAATCCTTTGATAACACATGCCTGTTGTTCATTTAATAGATTTTAAAATGAGGATTATGAAAAATTTACATGCAATGTGCCTCACTGCATTGAGTTAATACCAGATTTTATAAGGTAAGGATTACTGGACCCCACTACACCAGTCTCCCTTCTGTACTTGTGGCCATAGGAGATTGAAAGAGTTGAGATCAAGGCCACCAAGGAGAGTGGAAGTACCCACAACATCTTATTCATTTTGCATTACAGTTGTCAAGTATGTCCATGAATCTTGTGGATTACTGGAATAATCATTTGCACAATAGCCTCCTGAGGAAAACTCGTGATTTCACGTCGTGTCTCACCAGGTGATAACTAGTTCATGATTGCACATAGAGACTTCCTTTTGATATTTCCAAGGGCTGTTCTATACCCCATAAATCTTCATATGTTTGTAATGACTGAAAAATATTGCATATAGATTCAAGCATAATATTTGTTTTCCAATTTGTACGAACTGCAAATTAATACTCTGACCACTTGACTGCATGTCTGGTCTTACAATTTTCTGTGACACATTTGTATTGTATGTTGAGCAAATTTTGACTTTTAAGATAAAAGCATGGTTTGATTTTTAAGAGAGTAACAATGGGAAGGAACGGATACACTGTTGTCTATCTTTAGAATATAGTGAGAACAGGCTACATTTGTATTATTTCCTAGGCTTAAGTTTCATTACAGTTATTTTCCCAATGAATACATTGCGTAGTATGCTATTTCCTCTTTCATTATCATCTTTTTCATGCAAAGGCAGTGTCCTAGGCTGACTGTATGATGCTTTTATCCCCATTTCGTCTGTTTAGCCCAGAAATAAGTTTTGCACCTTTAAGACAGGATCTGAGAGCAAAGGGGGTAGAAGGAGAAGCAAGCGGTGGAACATCTGAGGCAGTTGTTTTCAAAACATAGAGATAACACCTTCAGCATTCCTGGACTCAGGGTTGTCTGCACAGACAGTAGAGAGCTCTCCTTTAGTTTTCCCCCTCTTTTGTTTTTTTTTTTTTGGTTCAATTTTTTTTTATTAGCTGAGACCAAAGGTTTTTTTTTGGACTGTTCTGCTATTGTTCGATCCGGGGACACCAGGACCATCGCCCGGAGAGGGGGGGTCTCCCCCCAAGCAGCACTGCAGCCGGGCCCGAGCCTCGGAGAGAGAGACTGAGAGACAAACCAAAGACACACCCACGGAAAAGACTTTTTCTGGGTTTACCATCTCTTCTGAATGGCAGGAGGTTTTGTTGTATAGTGTTGTTCATTCTTTGTGCTTGAGGGTGTTTTGTTTGTTAAATAAATAGTTTTTTCCACTTTTCTCCAAGGAACTCTGTTTCCCGAACCAGCTGGGGGGAGGGGTGGCTTGGATCTGCTTTCTGGGGGAACCCCCTGCGGAGGTTTCCTCCCAGATTTGCCCTAAACTAAGACAGGCAGTTATAGAATCTTAATAATTCTGTTAGTTAAACCTTTTTGATACTCTCTGTGTTTTGAATGACCTCTCTTTTCACCTCGTCCCTAAGGTTGTTGAAGTTGAGAATAGGAGTTGCTTTCAAGTCAAATTACTCACCAAAGAAATGGGCAAGGTAGTTCAGATAGTTATTGTCACAATTACAGATATTAGAAAACGGACGAGAAAAAAAGAAAAAAAGTCTGAAACCACACTAGTTTTCCACCACAAAGCAGGGAAAATATTAATTATTGTATATGAGTCTGATTCAAAATTCACTGAAAAACAGAGATCCCTACATATGAGATTATTCAGGTTTCAGACACTATGTAATCAGGGTTAGTTCTGGATTTGGGGTAAAAAATCACTGTCTAAACCATTGGTAATCACTGACAATGTGCTCCTTAAAAGTTTTGCCATCTTGAAAAATGTATAAATGTGGTTGGTCATGTGCATTTGAAATATTTTGAGAATGTTTATTTATAAGTCTTCTTTGTATCCAAATGAGAGGAGAAGAATAGATCCCCCACATTAGGATTCAAGGTGCTGGCTGGTGATATGGGTTGAAATGGGCTGCATGCTGCTTGGGGTCCATAGTCAGTGTGGGAAAATTGGCATGTTGTAAGTGCTTATTAAAACCCAAATGTTTGTGTCCAGAAGCAAATATGTTACCACACAGTGTGACTGAACAGACTCTGCCAGCCAAACAACTCTCACCATTTAAAGACATGACTGGGTAGTCTGCAATGCTTCACAGACATCTCAGATAGTCAACCAAGATCATTAAATGATAAAAACCAAGATTAAGGATTCAGTACTTGCAGTATCATTAAGACTTGTGTCTGTGTGCACTGGCCATTCTAAATGGTAAATACACTTACTTCACATGCCCTGTACTTTCTATAAAGATTGTTTTCCTACAGTGGGCAGGGAGATCACATGGGACACTCATGAAAAGTGCACAAAGAACAAATACAGGCAAAGGATTTACCTGCAAAGAAATCGTAGAGAGCAGGGTTGCTGTATTTACTTACACTCTCCAATCTTCATCCGAATAAATAAAGTGGTGTCGTGGGGCATGCTGCAATGCTGATAATGAGTTTTATATTCATTCAGCCTAAGAAGCTTCAACAGATATAGTTTGCCTGTCAAATGGATTTAAAATTGTATTGTCTCTGCCTTGCTTTCTGCACTGATTGCTTTTGTATCGCAGCTCCATGCCTCAATAGACACTTTGATTGTCTGTATCTGCCACTTTGTTCACATGAGTCTCCCCATAATCTGTAATATGAAACTCTTTTTTTTAATATGAGAACTCAACATGTGCTCCTATGAAGATTATTAACTTAGGGATATGGCAGCCAAAATGATATTTTGCTTTCTAGCCTTTTTTTTTTTTTCTGTGTACATTGCATGGTAGGCAACAATCCACTTAGTTCAAGATCTCAGCTTAGTGACGAAACAATTTCAGAAGGGATGTTGTGGATACAGCTGCAGGCATTTCCACAGGTTTGATTACCATGCTGCACAAAGCTATAACAATAAACCTTGGCTACCCTTGGCTTAGCTTTTATTTTAAATTCATAAGATCTGAATCCTAACTTTCAGCACAGAGTATGACTGCAATTTAACAAGTCCTTTAAACATGTATTCCATCTCAAATACATTACCTTAAGAATGAATAATTTAATCCTGACACGATTGGGTATACAGATTGTACCAAAGCACTGTGTACTGGTTAAAAACCTCCATGTCTTAGGACAACACTGCTCTGAAGAAGCCTACTTGGGTACCAAAAGCATCACAATCATCCTAATAAAACGATCTTTTAAAGATTAAATTACCTTCAGTGAGTGAGTTGAAACAGTCGTAAATATTACAGATATATTCTCAGTCAGGATGAGGATTACCAGTCTGACTCCACTATTTATACCTTAGGTATATACCTTAATACATACCTTAGGTGTCACTCTGGATTTTTGTCATTTCTTTAGAAGAAGACCAAATTTCACTTTTAATGTGTCCGAATACACTAGTCTATTGTGCTAGGCCCTAGATGTGGGCTTTTAAATATATACAACATAAGAAACCTAACAGAAACCTCCTTCCTTAAAGAAAGGTGGTATGTAAATGAAGAACACCATACACTGAAATGGTAGCATAAACTAGAAACCATATATTTCACATTTTAATAATCTTTTTGGATGTGCTAGCACCGCAATAACGTAATATAAACTTCAAAACTTATTCGAGCATATTGTTTATTTGTAGGCAGAGAATAATAGTTCATGTTTCTCTTTGAGGTCACTAGGTCTTCTGATTTCCATATGCTTCTGAGCATCCTCTGAGCATCTACTGAAACACCAGAGAATTAAGATAGTATCAGGCAAACATATTAATGTCCAGTAAAGCAAAATTGTACACACTAGATGTTTTTATCAGTTCCTTTAAAATGGGAGCTTTAAAAATTACTAACAAAAAGATTAGAAAACAAGAAGGATATAAAAAAATAACTTAGAAGAAAGATTTTCTTTTCCAAATTCATGTAAGGGAGTAGCATTTATAACTGTTAATCCTTTATTTTCCTTCCCCCTAACTAAATTCAGTAATCGATTTAACTCAAACTTTAGGATTTGCATTTGAGCCTGATAGAAATAAAAATAAGTGAGATAAATCAAATTAATACCCTTGCAGATACAGTTAGTTTAATAACTTTGCCATTTCCATTTTCTTTTTATCTGCATTATCACAATTCGATAACATACTACAGTAAACCAATGCCTCAATGAACTTCTTCCTGTGCCCAGCATGGAGAGATTAGAATTTCTAATTTTATTGCTCAGATTGTCATATCTTGCCTAATACAGCAACTTTTATTGCAAAAGGACGCCAGACGCTAGCATGTAAAGAGGAATGAATTTTTTCAGAGTTTGTATGTATGTACTTCGGGGGTGAAACAGAGACCTTTTCCAAAGCAACCAGCAATATCGCACAACAATTAAGACAGAGGAACTGGATCAGGGTGTAATATCTTTCCTGGGATCTTGGGGCTTCCAGAACAGACAGGACATGTACTCAAATACAGAGACATCAATACTTGTCTACATTCAGGGGGCTTTGATACTTACTAACCTGCACTGAGAGCTGCTCTGCTTTTATAATCTCAGTATTTGGGCTTTAGGAGGATGGAATATGAATGATCTGCAGAGGACAAACCTGGTTTTTAACCTATGGCAACTGAGCAGGGCTGTGAAGCTCCTATTGGAGCCATTGCCAACAAACTGCAGCCACTCTGCATTCTCCATGCTGGAGTTACTGGATTCAAGTAAGGACAAGTCACACACTTGTCAAGATGATCTTCTCTGTTAGGTGTCATGAAGAGGTTTTCTGTGATATTTTTTAATATCTCTCAGTGTGAACCAAGTGCCATTGTATACAGTAACATGTATATACAGTACCACTCCCAACTAGGACGTCCTTCTCAGCATAAAGAACAGATATCTGAGGGAGTTGTGCAGTAGTCATCGTGCTGGGTCAGCAATCTCTTAACACTAGCAGTTTAAGCCACCGTGCCCATAATTGTCCTCTGTGTGTTTACACAAAAGATTAATATATACACGTACAAACCTTTCAAGCCCATGTGTGGGCTGGTTAATAGTTTACCAAGTGTTATCATCTACCTTGGTCCTCCCACTTATCCTCGTTCCTGCTGCCAAGTGTGCCTGGAGCAATTTTTAATGGAAGGGTTATTCATTATATGAATAGCTAGTGCTTTTGTCTTCAGTGCTGTTCCAGGTGCACTAGAAGGGAACAAGCTATTTGAAGGAAAAGATTTCAATCCCTCACTCCATCCCAGGCTTCAGCATGACCTTGGTCAAATATACCTAGCTTTGCACTTGTGGTAGGGTTCAGTTCTGAAACTGAATTGGCTCTGAGAGTGGAGTTGACAAATCTGATGTAGATGCCTAATGTATGGGGAAATTTAAGACCCTGAGAAAGGGATTTCTTTTGTTTATGCCTCCATGTCAACTCATTAGAACAGATAATTACATCCTTTTCTTCTTTGGAGGTACAGAGAAAGGATAGGGAGAACAATAGTGCCCATCTTTTACACAGTGATTGAGAGATGAAGGTTCCATCAGGGAGCAGAAGACCTGGGTAAACAGATTATATAGGTGTTTATACATTTTTGTCTTGATAAAGCAGAGCAAAACCACAAAATAAGTCAGAAAGTAAAATTCGTATAGAAGACTGAACATGTTGTAGATTTTTGTCATTAATTTCAGTATTTTTTTGTATGAATGCAATGTCACAATTTATTACTTTGAGTGTAAATAGGCTTTTTTATTCAGCAGTAAGAGGGAAGTGGCATACAAAACCTAGACACAAAAGCAATACTTTTTATACTAATATGACTCCAGAAACATTAGAATGTTACTGTGCTCACGTACACTCAGCTGAAATAGTTTTGGTTTCATCAAGGCCCTCCTGAGGTAGCTCTGACAGGCTATTTAACTCTGCAGAGCTCTGTGACAGCTGAAGCTAAACACATTCAGCCTTTGTAAAAGATTTTAAGCATACCAATAGTGGAAGAAATGGAAAACAAAGAATTGTAGCTGTAAAAACAAAAAAACCCCCACCTTTTAGGATTTTCTAAAGCATTGTTAATATCGTGGTTAAGGTTTCGTAGGACTTTCGGGCCTTTTTCTGCCATACCTTCTTTCTTGTTTTAGGTTTTGGGATTTTTTCCACTTTTATTAGAATGTTGCTTGTAAAGTCCATTTAAAAATATTTCATTCTTCTGCCTTTCCTCTGTGTTGTTTCTATTCTCCATCCCTTCTTTAATTTGAGGCTTAAAATTGTTAAGAGTTAATGTCTCAGGCAGTGGCTTCCATTGTTTTCCTGGGGAGAAGCCGTACATGGCCCCAAGACTCATTTCTGTCTCACAGGCAGGGTCTCTTTTTCTGTAAATTTATTCCATATCGAAAATAAGTCAAAAACAGAGTTTATAAATTAATGAGAATTCATATGTCTACTTAAAAACATTCTCCAGGCCATCACACAAGATGAAAAACTAAAATATGAAGATATTTCAAAACTCTCTGTAATTTGGTGATTTACCCTAGAATGAACACCAGCAAATTCTATTCCCTTCATGACCAAATACCACACTTACTTGCTAAAATATGTTCTACGAATATATCTTGACTTTGCATGTGTTTCAAAACTTTAAGGAATAAAAACATTTGAACTTGAGAGAAAAAATAACAGAATTACATTTAACTCTGAATTTCTCTTATCCTAGCAGTATGCAGCTTAGACAAGTTACACTGTCCCCAAAAGATAATAACTTAATAAATATCCACTGCTTCACAATTTGTGATCAGTCAAGGTAATACAAGTTCACAGAATGAGTAATAGCTTGATTGGTAGCTCAAATTTTTTCTGAAGAGATTGAAAAGCACATGCTCCTCTCGTTTGACCCCATATGAACCTATTGATTTATATAAAGCCTTCTCTGAACCTCAGTGGTCTGAGAACATCAAGGGAGTTAATATGAAATGTATCTTGATTCAGATGACTCTCTTTGGGGGCTTAGCTAAATGAATTTCCTATGTATTTGATATGGCCTGAAAGGATAGATATTTAGGCACTTATTGCGGATCATCTAGAGTTAGGTAACTGCTTATATGTTGTAACTTGATTGTAGGCCTGAGCTTTTTGATTTGGAAACAATCAGAGATCTCACTGAAATTCCTGGGCATCACAATCACTCTCTTTTAAGGTAAATGAGAACAGTGAAGTGGTAGTACGTGTTAAGCAGCAACTGACACAGTGGAATTGCTACTATGAACACTGACAGCTGATCCCAGCAGCCTCAAGTTTCTGCAAAGCAGTCTCAGAGCCCAAGGATCTAATAAATAGAACAGAGAATCAGCAGCCATGAAAAAAAAACCACAGAAAGGACCAGAAAAACAGGTAACAGAGAAATATGTGTGGTATGATGGAAGGAAAGTCAAAGGGGATAAAAACAGATTTTTGTGCAGAATAATTGTTAAAAAGACAGATTTAGAATGCTTAAAGACAAAAAAAAAAACCCAAAACAAACCCAAAAAACCAACAACAACAACAAAAAAGACATTCTATTGCTCTTCCTGCTGTTGTATCAGGGATTCAAGCTTGTTCTCTGTAAAGAAAATGGATTGTACCAGAGCAAGCACAGGCTCTCCCATCAATTTATCCCCCTAATGAAACAATTGAGAAAACCTCAAATATCTGCTTAGCTACTTGGATAAGAAGAATAAGGATATAAAAGAGAGAACAATATTTCCAGCTGTGGAATTTGGTAGATATGCAGTGAAGTGTGTTGTTCAGCTGAGTTTTGCATAAGAAGTACATTTATGTTGCATTTCTAATGCAAATTGCACGTATTTTACATGGACAGAATGAATTCTTGCTGGCTGGATCTTCAGCTTTTCAAATCAATAGAAAGACTCTAATGTATTTTCAATAGACTTTGGAGCACTCCCTTCCTCCCATGCACTCAAAATGATTTACAATCAATTTATGGCAAGAATCCACTTCAGAAAGCCTGAAAACTACGAATATGCAGTTTCATGGGGAAGCTAGCATCAGTGGCCTAAAAATAGACTCAATTTCAATATACTGATCCAGATGCCCGCCTGTGAAGAATTTAGTTCCTGTGCATATGCTATCTAGCTTTTAGAGGTTTGAACAAAAAAGGCAGAAGACTATGTTTAAGGAAGTGATGACAAGTGCCTCTTTTTATCAAATGTTCCGTGCACCAAAATGGAAATACTCAAGGAGCTTATTTTGATGGCATGTTATTTCTGACCCCCCAGTAACTTGTCACGTGACTGGCACCAGAATTGTTATAGATAAATGGATCAACCACTTACATTTATACAGATGGATCTGTAAAGAACCTTTTCATATGGCCTGTTCTAAATGCAGTGGTGCTTTTTTTTTCCCTTGGCTACATCTGTACCTTAGAATTTGGGATTTTGCAGCTCCTGGCTATGGAGGCACACACCAGCAGTGTCTCACCTACTTGCTGAGGTAAAACTAAGGAGCACCACCTCCCTTTCTTTATCCCAAAAAATATACTCACATGCACTGGCTGGAAGGGGGAACACAGTTTACACCAAGAGGTCCACCAGTTTGAACAGCCAGGGAATGAGGAGAGAAGATGTTTCACAGGCTTCACATCCCCAATAATACAAATATAGACTCATAGCACTATATTGGGATATACATATATAGCATATATATGCTACAATCCTCAGTGTTTCTGGTATTTACAAAGAAGGGAGGACCAGAAAGACTCAGTGAGCAGGAAAAATAAAAAGATGGACTAGTGAATCCCCAAAGGCACAGAATATTTTGACATTAAAAACTAGGGTAAGGAAAGATAATTAGGAAAGGAGATGATGTATTGCTCTGAGCAAGCAGATGGGGGAGTAGAGAAAGAACAATGGGCAGTTCAGAGTAGAAAATTACCTGGAGCGGTTTGTGAGTAGAAGAGGAGGAAATGGATAAGGATGACAGATTAGTGTTTTGGTTTAGGAGCTGATGACTTACTGTTGTGTATCTGATTCCTTGCAACGTGAAATAAGGGACTCTGGGGAGTCCTAGTTGGGATTGAGAGAGGTTGTGGGAGTCTTATGTTCCAAAAATGCTTTTCTTTGCTGTATCAGCTAAAGCATGTAGTAGCAAATCCACACTGTGAACAGCCAGATGGGACAGTGGGAAAGTTGGTAGAGATACTGTTTAGAAGGTCCTTGGCAGATTTAACTATTCCATATTTAGCATTGTAAGAAAACAGCAATCATTCTCCTAACACTTTGCAAAGATCACAGCTCAGGGATGAACAGACCAAAAGAATGAAGTCTTGGTACACAACTAACAAGATGTGTTAATCAAACAGTTAGTTCTAAAACAGTCATGAGACCGAGCAATGCTGGGAATCCTAACCCTGCCAAAGCAAACAGCAAATAGCAGGTCAGAGTCACCTTCCCCCATGACTGTAAGAGAGAATGGTGAATTTCATTATGAAATGCCTGCCACCAGGACTTGGCATCACAAGTACTTGACCAGATTCCTTAGGATCAGTTCTCTAGGAGGCAACTTTGTTCAGCAAGAAGCATATCCAGAATGATGATGAGAGAACTATGAATGTACCATACCCTCACTGGGGTATGTGACACTGCAGCCAAAGAGAAAGCTGCACTCTGGAAACTGGCGCAGAGATTGCTTTATCCCTTACACCTTACAGGAAGACACTTCTTCTCTCGTTTTGTAGATAGAAACTAAAATTTCTTAAAAGTGTCAACCCAACCAAAATAAAGCTGAAATATAGCCAGACATTTCTATACCACTGCAAAAACTGCCAGTGTCCTGCTGCTACAATCAGTGGAGAACAGAGCCAGCACCTGGTGTGAATGCACCTGCCAGCAAGGACTGCCTAGGATGGTTTCCGTCCTTTTTTCACCCTCTGCCTCTGTTTTTAAAATACTCCATTTCCACCAAGTGCTGCTGAATAATTTTCACTCTTTACATCCTCATCCCTTCAGAGTGTAGGAGAAATCCATGAGGCAATTGCTCCCAGCTCACAGACAGGGCTTCTTCACATTTGTAAACTTCTGCTGTAGAATTGTAACCCAAAAAGAATAGAAAATGCTGCAATGGGCTGAAGTTTTAGTGGGATTGCCTCAAACTGGCAGCTTGGTCTGTGAAAGACACAGAGACAGATAAAAAAAAAAAAAAGTTGAGGAAATAACTGTGCATTTATACAAAATGAAGATTATTCTGAGTATCCTTTGTTTCATCACGGTAAAAGAATTTTAATAGTGCTGGTTTTAAATCATCAAGAATATAGTTCCTAGAAAATAAATACTTTGAACAAGGATTTTTCTTCCTATTATTTTTACTATTGTTTTTGTGTCCCTTTTCATCCCTAAATCTTTTGCTTCTAGGTGGTGAATCCTGGCATACACTTCCCGACAAATACATGCTTTGATGCTGATAGCTCAGCTCTGAACTTCTCTTTTCCTCCAGACCAGATGTTTGACTTCTCCCTGCTAATAGTTAACATGGTGCTACCTCATTATACACCTCTCTCTGGAAATGGTGCCAGTGCTGCTTCAGCGTCAGCCAAGAGCCATGCAGAATCAATGAGACAGCTGGCGTCCTCCATGGGGATGGACTACTTTACCTATTGGATTCAGGCAGTTACTGTGAGCTGAGATCCAGGATGCTGTGAATGATTTTCCATAGGCAGGTGAGAAAAAAAGAGCTTTGAAAACCTACTTCAATAGAATCTGGAGACATGGAGCTCTCTTGATTAAAAAAAAAAATAAATTACACACTCATGGTCCAGTTGCATTTTCATCTTAATTGATTTTTGTATGAGATGGAAAAGTGAATTCTGTCAAACAAAAGCGTTCGTAGAAATGTTTTCTTTACATAACATTAAGTAGATTTTTTCATGCACAACAGCTGTGTTGTGTTTGCAAAAATCAAATAATTCCCTTATAAAGCTCACAAACTGTAAGTTGATTGCTTTGATCTTGTCCACAACATATGCTAATTCTCAAATATCCAGGGAAGAAGGGGATGAGATAATGCAAACAAAATAAACATCTGGTTAAGATAAAACATTTGTAGAGTTTGAAGCCAACATGTAGTTAGTGTATTTGCTGTTGGAAAAAAATTTAAAAAAGAAAAGAAGTTGATACTTTAAAACAAGGGTTTAAACAGGAAGAATTTGGGGTTGTTCTGTGAAGTCTCAGTAAACTGCAAGTTGGAAAATTCTCCTGAGAATAAATGAGAATAGACTGCACTTAATTTTCTTCTTACAGTGCCTATGCCTACTTTCACAGAAGGTACTTGACAAAACTCATCAAGAATGAAGCAATCAGTTTCTACAATCTCTGTATGACTAAAATAGACTGGAGGATTCTCAAGGTCAGCTCTACTTATAAGACTGCCTGACTGATTTACAGTGTCTAGTTCAGACCATCCAAAGGAGCACTCTGTACATTTTACTATTTCCCCTTTACCTCTGACACTGAATTTAGTTTCAGACTGTAAAGTTAAGGACTGATCTTTGTTGGTACTTGAAAGTCTCTCAGTCATGCTGGATGCTGCTGAAAACAAGGATTAATAATAGCTGTTATCCTTCCAAGGTGGATGATCCTCCAGTGTAATAACTAGGGATGTTTCTGATGTCTCCCTCTGCCAGGACTGCATGGAATAACATCTAACCATGCCCTGTCTTTGTCAACGTTTGTTGAAAACAATTTTAACACCCAATTTTAATCACATCTCCCCATTTCACCTCAAGAGTTTAATGTTTCTTGGATGTCAAGTCTCCAGATCTGCAAAACTCAGTGAAACAGGGATGAAAGGGGGGTTTACCAACGTAGCCTAGGCATCTGCCATCATTTTCATCAGGAGTTGCACTGACTGTGTGACTGCTGACAGAGATTTCTCTATGTTCCTTTTTTCTAACCCTTTGGTGTTCAAAGCAAGCACTAGTATTGCCAAATAGAAAGAAATACAGCTGTGTCACATGTCTTCAAAGTGGCTCCAGAAAAAGACCTGAAAATGCATTAATATGACAGCCGTCCTTCATAATAGTTTTTATACATCCTATAGAGATCACACCTGGCAGAAAGAGCTATTTCCTTTAAAGAAAAGCACTGCGGTTGGTTTTTCTTTCCTGTCTGGATTACTTTGCAATTGCTTTTATTTTGATTTCTCCTCTCAAAAAGTGATGAAGGGAACTGAAATCTCACAAAATTATGATCCTAATTGCATTCAAAATTTGCCACTTCCTTGTAAATATGTGGGTCATCTGTATACTCATGGTATTCTTTTTGTCAATCCTCCTCGAAAAAAAAAAATAAAAGAAAAGGTTTAAACTTCAAAACATTCCTGTGAGGTAGGTAAATCTTTTCATAAAAGATTATTTCACCTTTTACTGAGATACAGGCACCTCCAGGGTGAAACACTAGGGTTTTTTTAACTGCCTGTAGCCACACAACACAAGAAGTGAGGGGACAGGAAATGAAAACCATCCTATCCAATTTAATTTTAAGGAGAAAGGAGATAAGAGGAATGTAAAGTTCACAGCTGGGAATTCACCAGAGTAGAGGAAATAATACACCTCAAACAAAAGTGTCACAGTGTCTTTAGTGACTGCAAGTAGCAGACTCTTGTTTTATGTCTTATCTGGAAGACAAAAACCTCTGCAGGTCAGTGCTCTTTACGTTGTCCTGCAATAACAATCTGAGAATTCATGTTAGAGGGTAAAATACAAGCTACCATATTAATATTTTCCCTTCCTGTGGAATCTAGATATTCCTTAGAGTTTTGCAATGCAAATACCACCTGGCCGTCACTGATAAGTTATAACAGTATCGCAGTAAAAGCTGGAAGGATGAAGCAGATGTTTGAAAGTGCCAGTGCAGAAAAACACTAGAGGAAAGGCTATCTTCCAAAAATGTTTATTCCTGTTCCCTAGAATATCTCAACCCATATCTGCTTGCTTATCCATAGTTCTGTAGTGACTGGAAATGTTTAGATAACTTAGGATCGTTTGGACAATTTTGTCTCCCTGGGAATGAGCTTTTGTACTCGAGGTACCAGCTGAGGATGAAGAAATGAGAATTGCACTTTACAGCTCTGAAGTGGCTTGAGCATGTAAGCAAAAGAAAAAGCACCAGCAATGGGGACAGAAATGCATAGTTTTGACTGACATAGAAGAAAATGGAAGGAAGGAAGGAAGGAAGGAAGGAAGGAAGGAAGGAAGGAAGGAAGGAAAGGACAAAGAGAAAACACTTGCTGTATTTGCGCTGTACTTGTCTTTTTGAGAGCCCCTGTGAAGCTGTGGCCACTGAGCAAATACTTGGTGTGGTTAAAGAGAGAAATAGATGCAGCCATAAGCAGAACCTTTCTGATGAGGAGGGCCAGACTGGTGACAATGGGGTGTGATGCAAAGAAACCCTGCCCCTCTAACTGCCATATGTGTTTGATTGCAAGAAAATCAGGTTTGCACTCTAGATGTATTTTTGTGAAGGGGAAAAGAGGAACTAGGATATTTCTGGTTTGTTTAGTTGTATCCTTTTCTTCCACTGGATTTGTGAGTGTCTTCTTTAGCTTTGGATAGTGTAGTCCTTCAGTAAGTGGTTAAAGCAATGTTTTGAATGCATAAAAAGGAGGATGAAAACTTTTCTACTTGTGGAAACTCTCTTTTGTACCTTTTCTTTACATTTGAAAGGAAACCAAGTGTCTTTTTCTGTAAATGATTCATCAGGAACCACAACAGCCATGTTCAGAGCTTGAACAACCTCTTCTGCACACTTCTTCCATAAATCATGCATTTACTTCTGACTTCCCTGGTAAACCTGAGCAATGTGCTGTGCTTTTTACAGGTGACCTTCATGCCTCCCATGAAGGTCAAGTTATAGCTCCCAGGCTATTTCCAAACCTCCCTAGGATGTTTGTCATAGGTTAGGAAGTCTGTGGGGCTGCGGAGAACTATGATGAGAAAGCTTGTGTTATATCACAAGTGATTTCTACACATTCCCAGCAAGAAGAAATTATTTTGAACAGCATAGTCTGCCTTGCTTTGTGTTGCTAGGGCATAAAGCTGTCAAATGTTCTGCAGTTTAAAGAGGCCAATGACACTGCAACCACAGGGATTTCAAAAAGATACTGATTTCTTAGTTATGTAGAGAAGAGCCAGTATTATTAATTTCCTGGTCAAAAAGAGTGGGAACTGAGATATCCATTGGCATTGGGATCCAGGCACAAAGGTGTTGACCAAGTCAGTCTCTGTGCTGTGGGGAAACATTCATTCAGCTGGCAGCTATGGCAGCAGCAGCCACAGCTGAGCTGTCCACTGCCCTAACCCACGGTCAGTCCTGCAGCAACAGAAAGTGGGGAGGGCAGGATCTGACCCCATTTCAGCAAAGCAAGTAGAGCTGGGAGAAGCAATGGCCAACTTGCCTTGCAGTGGTCAGAAGTGAAGGTCTTCTCCTTTCCTATAAAGCAAGAAGCAGATGGAGATGTGCCAGGAGGGGAAGAAAAAAAATGGTTCTGGTAATCTCAGCAAAGATTCTGCACCTGGAACAGATGCAACCCTGTTTCTGTGTATAAATTAGGGAAGGAGAGGCTGGAGCTGCAGAAAGGGACCTGTGGGTCCTGGCTGATGGCAAGTTGAACACGAGTCAGCAGTGCCCTGGCAGCCAGGAGGGCCAGCCCTGTCCTGGGGGGCATCAGGCACAGCATCGCCAGCCGGGCAAGGGAGGGGATTGTCCTGCTCTGCTCTGCACTGGGGCAGCCTCACCTCCAGTGCTGGGGGAAGTTTTGGATGACACAATATAAAAAAAGACATTAAATGATAAAAGAGTGTCCAAAGGAGGGCAACAAAGGTGGTGAAGGGCCTTGAGGGGAACCTGTGCAAGGAGTGGCTGAGGTCACTTGATCTGTTCGGCCTGGAGAAGAGAAGGCTGAGGGGAGACCTCAGTGCAGTTACAACCTCCTCGTGAGGGGAAGAGGAGGGGCAGGCACTGATCTCTTCTCTTTGGTGACCAGTGACAGGACTCTAGGATGAGGCTGAGTTGGTGTCGGGGTGTGTGTGCTTAGGTTAAATATCAAGAAATGGTTCTTCACCCAGAAGGTGATTGGGCAGTGGAACAGGCTTCCCAGCGAAATGGTCACAGCACCAAAGCCTGTCAGAATTCAAAAAGCATTTAGACAAGACTCTCAGGCACATGGTGTGACTTTTGGGGATGTCCTGTGCAGGACCAGGATTTGGACTTGATGATCCTGATGGGTCCCTTCCTTCTCAGCATATTCTGTGATTCTCTGAAGGGAAGGAACAGAGATGTGTCCTTGAAGCAGAGACATTACCATATGTAAAATGGTGGACAGTCCAAGATGTACGGTTTTCTCAGGACTGCTAATAGCTGGAAGCTAAAGATGTGGAAAATTATGTGTTATCCATAATTCAATTTCAGTATTATATACTGGAAATTAGTGATACCATAGCCATGGAAAGGTCTCCAGCAACTGGCAGTGTAAAAAAAGCCCAACAAAACTTGACTGTCTTTTTTATTTCATAAATGTCAGGGTCTATCGTACAATTCTCTAATACTTCTTTTGAGTCCATGTTCAAACACTCGGGGGGAACACTTGAAATCCAGCAGCTGAGGCAGAGAGAAAGGGATCCGATAGCTTGAGAAAGCTAAAATTATTTCAATGGAGTTTTGCAGAAGAGACCAAGCTGGTGTCTCTCACAGATCAGTCAGGTGATGCCTGGACCTAGTGTGAATCAAATCTACTGATGATTTCTTTGATATATAGTCTCATCTGCTTCTCTGCTTTCCTACTACGCGAGCTTTTTTATCTTCTCCTCTGTCTGGCACTTTGTTTGCTTTCCCTTTAGAGAGAGATGAAAATGGTCTGAGGACTCATTACAATATCCCCAAGGCAGCACTGGAATGAAGACAAGGGACATCGTTGTTGAAAGACAGTAAAATGATGGGATGTAATGAGACATACACTCAGGGAATGCCTGCTAATGCTCGCAGCCCTCTCAACGTAGTTTTAACACAGAGAATCTTAGATTTGTCACAACCAATCATCCTGAAATCATTATAGTTCTTAACAAATGAAGAGTTTATAGCCTTGCATATTCTGTTATATGCTCAATGAAGAATGAAGAAAGGAGTACTGCAAAGACAAAAGAAATTTCTGCTTAAGATCAATAAAAAATTAATAAAATAGGACTATAGATTACCTGAGATGTCATTTCAAATGAATGCCATCTACTTGAGATAACCAGTACTCACTTCTAAAACAGGTCTTTGGAAGCATATTGACAAAATATTAGCTTATTTAGGAATTTTATAGGTCACTCGTTGCTGCTTAGCTGTTCTTGGGCAACAACACACCTACTCAGGGAAGCCAAACATATGCCATTATCAGAAGATGTAATATGGAGAGATGCTGTCATGTGGTGGCCTGGGTCCAAAGGGAAAGGGCTCAGCAAAGGCACAGTCAGTGTGTTCAGGACAGAAACTTCTTACCTCTGTGCAAAGATAACCAAGGGTATTTCAGATAATTTCTGGATAGAAAGCACCCTGGTAAGCTAAGATATCATCTCACCACCCTTTCAGTACAGCACAGAAGTAGCTGGATGATGCAATTAATATATTTTCTATAAGATGAAAATACTAGTGACACTTCTGTGTTTTCTTCCTATTATCATTCAGAGCCACACTACCCAGCAGCTGCAGCTTCCAGGGAGTCCAGCTGAGGCTCAGCATTATGAACTAATCTCACTGTACCTTCAGGCATTGTTTCAGCACACATCTCTTGTTCTTGTAGCTTAGCTAAGACAGAAGACTGTTGCTGAAGTCTGGCTCCTCTGTTTTGTGTGAGCAGGCAAACTTAGACTCAGGAAGAGCTACAAGACTAAGTGACAGGATAACATGACCTGTGCATGTTGAAGCACTTGCTGTTCTAGCAGCCCCTCCTGTGGAATGAAAAAGGAGAGGGGATTGATTCATTAGACTTTGCAGGCCTGTTGTATGAGTAGAGGGAGACAAGAGGGCAATCTGCAGACTTCCCTGGACACTCTGGGTATTCTCTCTTCCAATCAGCATTTTGTTGGCTGGCAGTTCCTCTCCTGTGTTTCTTCCTCACTCATCTACTCACATTGCTTCTTGATTGAGCTTATCTACCAGTGCATCATGTTTTTACCACTGAGCTGTTTAGGAGGCAATACTGCCATTTGCACAGCTCTGCTTATTCTGAAGATATTTACAATCATTTTCTCTTACTATGCCCTACTACTGTCTATTATTTTTTACTTTCTTACTCTAACTCTCCTACTGCTCACTACTCTTTCTCTTCTCTTTGTTTAGAATTGAAGCGAAATTCGGGTAGACATTTGAGTAGAAATCCCTGTAAAAAGATTTTGGATTACATCTACACGCATGAAATTACCAGCAAGTTCCATGAGTCTTTCTTCAGTAGCCTGGAGTACCTTCTTTCTGTGGATTTGTAGGATGACTGACCCCACACCAACCCCTCTTCTCACTACCTGCATCTCTGGGGACACACTGCACACTCAGCTACATCTTTTATTAAGCCAGAAACACCCCCTCAGAGACTGGCCTATCAGTAGTGGTGGGAACATTGTACAAACATTTGCTGCTTGTTTTCTGGCAGTTCTTGATTTCCTGCAGCACTTTCTTGATGGCTGCTTTTGCAGTGAGCTCTTATAAACAGATGTAACACTTTTATAAGGACATACAATCACAAAGACTTTCCTACCACTCACTAGTTCTTTAAGCAGTTTAGCAGAAATTCCATACATTCTCTAATCTTTTCATTCACACTTTTTTCCTGTTTCTCCTTGAGCAGTGTCACTTTCATGCAGTCACTAGCAGCTCATCTAACATCAGCAGATACACAGTTGCACACTATTTCCATTTTCAAGAACCTGTTTCTATGAGTAATAGGAATCCGTTCATCACACAACGTTCTCTTTCATCTTTGTCAGTCACTGATTCCAGTCCAGAGACCTTTTCACTTCCTTTTACAAAGAGCCTGTTTACAAACATAAACCATTTCTTGCTTTCATCTCACTTGCCTTGTCCATCTCCATTCTATTGCCTTGCCAGGACAGTGTCACATCACATCTCACTGCTGTTTGGTTATCTCTTTATTTGGACCTGGGCTTATATCTCTTTTTTTTTCTTTTTACCCCTTCACAGAGGTACCTACAGTAGGAACATAGAAATACAGAATCATAGAGTGGTTTGGGTTACACAGAACCTAAAAGTTCACCTTGTTCCAACTCCCTTGCCATAAGCAGGGATGCTTTCCTCTAGACCAGGTTGCTGAGAGCTCTATCCAGCCTGGCCTTGAACAATTCCATGGATGGGGCATACACAGCTTCTCTGGGCAACCTGTTCCAGTGTCTCACCATTCTCACAGAAAATATATCATATATCTAACCTAAACCTACCCTTATTCAGTTTGGAGCCATGACCTCTTGTCCTGTCACTACATCTCCTTGTTAAAAGTCCCTCTCTGTCTCTCCTGTAGCCCCCTCTAGGTTCTGGAAGGTGCTCTAGTGTCTTCCCAGATCTTTTTCTTCTCCAGGCTGAACAATACCAGCTTTCTCATCCTAGAGAGGTGCTCCAGTCCTGGGATCATCTTTGTAGCCCTTCCCTGGACTCCAACAAATCCATGTCCTTGTGTTGGGGACCCCAGATCTGGGTGCAGCACTGCAGATGGAATCTGAGCAGAGCAGAGCAGAGGGGCAGAATCCCCTCCCTGGCCCTGCTGCCCACGCTGCTGTGGATACAGCCCAGGACACCTTTGGCTTTCTGGGCTGGGAGTGCCCATGGCTGGGTCATGTCCAGCCTCTCATCCACCAGCATCCTCAGCTCCTTCCCAGCAGGGCTGCTCTCACTCCATTCTCTCCTCAGCTTGTACTCATGCTTGGGATTGCCCCAACCCAGTTGCAGGACCTTGCACTTGACCTTGTTGAACTTCATGAGGTTTTCACAGACCCACCTCTCAAGCCTGTCATCCCTTCCCTCCAGCATGTCAATCACCTCACACAGCTTTGTGTTGTTGGCAGATTTGCTAACTGGGAAATTCAGAATTTTGGCATTTCTCCCTGTGGAAGAAGGCATAAAGTTAGGACAAGTGAACCTCAGCCAACATCATGCTACTGCTACAGATTATAATTATGTTATTTGATCCTGTGAGATTCTTTAAAATTCTTTTGCAGTGGTCACTGAAACATCAAGTACAATTTCATTTAAGTGTTAAATACTGCTGTGACTTCTTTTCCTTTGTTGTAAGCTGTATGTCACACATTCTTGTGTGGCAAAAAGGAGATTTCTGATAGAAGAGCAGCTCAGCATGTTCCTGTAATTAATGCAGGAGAAAACTCAAATCTTAGTTCAGAAATGCTCGAATACCTTCAAACACAGAGATGTTCTGACAGCTGAGCATCCAGTGGGAATTCTGGATAAGAAATGGATACAAATGAAGTCATTTTTCTTCAGGCCTTTGCTAATGAGTACAATGGATGAGTGAAGCAGGCAGCATATAACTCAGCCAAATGGTACACAGGTCACAGGTCACGCAGCTTGTTCATTGGCAGCAGTAAAAGAATAGAATCACAGAATATCCTGAGTTAGAAAGGACCCACAGGGATCACTGAGTCCATTTCTTAGCCCTGCACAGGACCATCCCCAAGAGTCACAGCATGCGCCTGCAAGCATCGTCCAAACACTTCTTGAACTCTGCCAGTGCTGTGACCACTTCTCTGGGGAGCCTGTTCCAGTGCCCAGCCTCTTGTTGGATGAAAAACCTTTTTCTGATATCCAACCTAAACCTCCCCTGACTCAGCCTCATGCTGTTTTCTCGAGTCCTGTCATGATTTATGAGAGTGAAGAGATCAGTACCTGTCCCTCCTTTTCCTCAGGTGAGGATGTTGACTCGTGAGAAAGATTGCCAGGACAACTATGTAGTGAATATTAATCTATTAATCTTTTGATGTGTTCCTCTTCTGGAAGAGGCCAAATGCTACATAAATTTGAGTTGTTGCTCCACCATGCTGATTTTTGCCATATTTAGACTGCTTGCCATGGCATCTATTTATTTTCATGTCTATTAGGGCATCGCAGTCTAAGAGAGAGATGAGGTACCCAAGACAGAAATCCCAAAGTTGGGAACTTCCAAGATTCCTGCTGGTTTGTGGCACAGTCCAAGGTGGCATCTAGAGTAGGTATAAAACTCGATTATTCATCCACTTAAATCTATTGTGTTAAACACTGAATAGGAAATTGTTTTGCCTGTAATTAGGATGGCAAAGGTGCCCCTGAAGTCTTTGTGCATTCCTTTATTTTTGACTGGGTGGCTGAGGTGGACTACACAGCAGAATAGTTAGCTAGGGAGATTATAAAAAAGCTGTTTATTTGCATAAAGCAGCATGTGAGTAATTTCCCTGCTGAAAGCACCTTGGCTGTGTCTGAAAATAGCTGCTTGTCGCTGACAGTCAATGTTCCTGGCTAGTTTGTATCTATATGTGGTGATATGAGATAGATGCCTGTGTCTGAGCAAGAGCTTTACATTATTCCTTTATTGGTCATTACTTAACATTCGTATTGAAGAAAAAGAAAAGCCTTTGTAGTGTGACCAAATTGGTATCAGGCTTTTTCTTTTGTTCTGTTTTGGGTTTTTTTTGTTTGTTTGGTTTGGGTTTTTTTGGGTTTTTTGTTTTGTTTTGTTTTGGTTTTTTTACGAGACAGCTCCTGATTTTGACCATTAAGTAATTTGGACTTTAAGGTTGGGTTTTTAGTGTCTGGATGATATGTCTGGAAGCAGTCAGGCAAGGGGTTGCCTACATACAGTAGTTTAAAATCCATTATTTTAAATTATTCTAGCAAGTTAGAAGACACAGGAAGTAGGTTTCATTCTCTCTAGGTTTAGTTGTCTGAAAGCCAGGATCTAATCTATTTTGTCCCCTCTTCTTCAGCCAGTGAAGAGATATCACCTCCTGAAAACACAATTTACTCTGACTAAAGCAGCTGTCTAATTGGTGTCAAAATGATGCATCAAATGTCAAAGTGCTCTAAAGCTTGAGTTATGCAAGATGAATTGCCCTTTGGAGTTTCCTGCCTTGGTCTTCGGACAGTGAAACTTAGCTATCTAAGTGTGCTGATGGTTGCACTTAACGTGTTTACTCCCTATCAGAAATGATAACAATGAAAACACTGCCCAAACTGCATCTCTTTGGTATGTTTGGCCCTCTGTACTGCTAGCATTGTTTAAGAGTGAGGGATCAGCTGAACAGTTCTTCTGGGAGTAAATGTTCCTGGTTTCTGCCCAGAAGGATGTAAAGAATATGAAGCATTTTGCTTTGTATTACAAGCTGAACAAATTGGAAATTTCACCCACGGCAGCATCTGTTGGCATAATGGTGCACCAGGTTAGTTGTTTTCAACAAGTACAAACCACAGTTTAACCTTAAGGCTGGAGCCAAGTATAGCTTTATGTTGAATAAACTACAGTTTGTTTTTCTATTGACATTAGAATGCGTTTAAACCCTTAAATTTTCCAGTTTGTAATTCCCTTGCATAGCCAAACTTCTCTACTTCAGTTATTGTTGTGAGAATGAATTGCTTAATATTTTTAATCTCTTTGCATGGAAAGTAGTGAAACATATGAACACATCACACAGTCAGAACGAAGCACTGTGCATTATATGGGTGTGTATTTGAGATCTGTTAAAGTACTGTCTCATAACACAGATACAAATATACTGAAAACTGTCTGTTGTGTCTGCAGCTACGTTCTGAAGGCTATGTTTTTTAGCAAATTATTTTTGCAGAAGATTTCGTGTTTTCCATAAATATGTAAATAAATTTAAAAATAATGGAAACCTCCAGATGATACTATATTTAATCCAAAATGTAGGTAGGCTTTTGTTCATAGCACATTTCTCCAGTCAGCAGGGTTCTAGGACGCCCAGCCTCCTTTGGTGAGAAGACACCAGAAACAATCTGAGATGTGAAAGATTCCCACTTGGGCTTACAGAATGGTCTGTGCAGTGTCATGGAGAGATGAAGACATTCACCACTGTATCAGCTGGGTAGAGAAAACAGTGTGAAATCAATATTGATTTGGAATCTTATGTTTTATAGCACCTCAGGAAAAAAGAAATGTAATTTATCTGCACATGGACCTTTTGTAGTAAAGACTTCTGCAAACACACAATTTCATTTACCAGCCATCTACATACTTGTACGTGACTATACCTGCCAGACACAGCTGGTCACATATCTACAGGTATACAAGCTATAACTCTGAAAACATTTAAATGTGTGCCTGATGTAAATAGCGCTAATAGTACCACTGATGCATGTTACTGCTTAAGTGGGCAGAATTAAAGTAGGTGCCAAAAGGCCATAGATTACACAGGATCTAAAAAACTTACCTCTACATGCAGAGTTTCACTGGAGAGTTACATGTCCTGAGTGAGTCTGCAGAAACACCCCAGAAGTGTCCACCAGCATTGCCTGCAGGGTCACAAAAACCACCACAGGGACAGCAAACTACTTTTAGCTAGAAATCAGTAAAACCAAAGTACTACTATCAGACTGTCTCCTCAGATAAATTATCACTAAATTTAAAATAAATCACATAACTTTTCCAGCTCTCCATAAAATGGACTGATACAGTTTTAGTTCTGTGGAGCTGAATTGTTTTTCAGCTGTGTGCATTACTGAAGACTAAATACTGCACACAAATTAATAACACAATTAAACTTTGAATGTGGTAGTAAAAGGATTAGTTTGGGTTCTTTTCTTTTTTTCCTGTTTTGGAAAACTGTTTAACTTTCATGGTGCTCTCCTCTGCTCACATATTTCTTCTTTTTTTCTTTGCAAGAGTGGCTTTTGGGGTGAAGCTTGAATCCTGCTGTAGTGGATCTTCTCTTATACACTTTGCATTAGCAATTTCCTGCTTCACTGCTCCTCCACTATGAGACAAGCTTTAAGATTTAGTGATCTTATAGCAGAGTTGAATAACAGCACTTCCATTTCCTTTTACAAAAATTGGCATCTCTCTTGCCCTAGTCACTCAGATGCACCTAAACAAAAATTGCAACAGAGAAACGAAAAAGTAACATCAGACTTTTTAACAGTGGCTCTTAGGCATCTGTATTTTTTGAAATATAAGAACAAACAGGTCGATGCATTTGAAGGGAATTTTTATCCTTCACATAATTTTATTCCTTTACAACTAGTTTTACTAGCAGGAAAGTGGTTTGTAGAGGCTTTCCTTATGTGGAAGCTGTAACACTATGGTGATATTATCTTTCTTTGCAGCTTTTCTACTTCTTTTAAAGCCATTTGCTGATAGAGGAGTAGACCTGTGCACAGTCAATAATGGGGATGTACTAACCATTTGTGAGCAATGTACTTCTTGTACTCCTGTTTTCTGAATTCTTTGCTCTCTTTCTTTCTTTTTCTTTCTTTCTTTCTTTCTTTCTTTCTTTCTTTCTTTCTTTCTTTCGTTCTTAAATAATTAAGATCTGTTTTTCTTCATGATTCGCACAGACTGTTAAGCTGAACTTTCCACACATCTCTTTCCTGAGTGGAAAAAAAATTGTTTAGAGCACAAGTTTAAAGGGTCTACTTTTTAATTTACTGACACTGAACTTCACTTTATATCTTGTTACCAGTCTACATGCAAGCCACTAGTAAACAAAGTACCTTTGCAACTTTTCGCTGCCATCTTAATTTTTTTCTAGTTCTGAATAATTTTGTATCATCATGATGTGCCAGTCTTGGTACATCAGTATAATGTTCCTTCCAGACCATTTGAAAATCAGTTGACCACCAAAAATGCCTGCATGGATCCCTATGAACCCCCTGGCTCAATGTCCCCATTGTGAAAAATTTTAATTCATAACAAGACTTCCACCTTCCTCCAGGCAAGCAGAGTGTTTTTAAAGCCCTTATGGAGAGAATTTAACCACTTTTAAAGATATTCTCATATTGCTACTGTACTGCAGTATCCTTGTTTACATATTAATTGACTCTTCAAAGAAATGTAGTAGATTTATGAAGCATGGCTTTTCACCATGAAAGTCATACTGACTCTTCTCCAACATATCATGTTTATTTCTGAGTCTATATATTCTGTTCTTTAATATAGTTTCTACAAATTTATCCGAGATGGAAAACACATTTACTAGGTTCATGTCAACAACTATTTATAAAAACCTGGCATCGAACTTAACATCTCTTGTACCAATACCAGTGTATGTTTTAAGGTATGAAATAGGGTTGGCTTCTCAGCAATTTCGTACATGAATTCCTTTAGGTGTCCCGAGTGAACATTTTTTAGTTCTGGAGCCTGATTTGTTACAACTAATTTTGTAATTTTTTTCTGTAATATTTTCTTATAACATTTTGGTTTGAGACAGTTCATCATATTCTTATCCCATATAAAGTGCTCTGTTGCCTGAGCCTCTCAGATCCTCCACCATGAACAGTAGTGGAAAAATTCATTAAACATTTTCAACCTTATCTTCCATGAGCATTCCTTTTACATCTTGATCATATATATGCCTGACTGCATAACTAACTGGCAGCTTTCCTACTTCTGATGTGTTTAAAAGGAGTTTTTTTAATGAAACATTTTTATACCTTCAGCAAATTGCTCCTAAAAATATTTTGGGCTTCCCTGTGGTTTTCTGTAAACTTTCCAGTTTTTATGATCTCTTTTCCTCACTTGGATGAAACTTCTTTTTTTTTTTTTCTTTAACATCTGAAATCTTTCTTCATCCTGTTGTCTACTCTAACTGACTTCTGATTTTGTTCCTTTTAAAGTTTTGTGATAGTAGTCACTGGCTTACTTAGAACCAACCTCTAACAGGACATCTTAAAACTATTTCCACACCATGCAACAATTTTTGCCCTTTTGCCTCTTTCCTAGCTTTCTCTTTGTTAGGGTGTTCTCTCTTTTGAAGTCAAATACCTTTCACATTAATTCTTTCAACTCTTTTGCTCCTATCAGCATAGTCACTGTGCCTGTAACATAAAGTTATGTTACATCCCTTTTGCAGCCAGTTTGAATTAGGTCACTGCTTGGGCCTTAGTCAATAATAGCTTTCTCTAGTGGGGGCTCTCCAAGCTGTTATGCCATGCAATTATAAGTGGGCAGTGGCTCCAGTCCTCAGCCCTGACAAGAGGACACGGTAGGTACCTCTGACACCCTTCTGCACAGCAGAAGTTCCTGGGACTCTTGAACTAGACTCTAGGAAGGTTTCTTCAGACTGTTGATAGCTCACTGACCTGCTTTGTCACACATGTTGTATCATCCCATCCTGCCACTGTGATGAAAGGGTCCTGCTTGATTTATCCACAAGTATCTTGCAGCAGAAGGAGGGAATGTCTGAAGTAAATGAAGATTCAGAAGCAGAAGTCTTTCCCTGGGGTATTTAGGCCAAAAAGGAGGAAGTTGTTTTATGCCAAACATTTATTCCTCGTGACTCCTTGCTAAGAAGGAATCCTTGTTTTACACTTCCCTAGCTATGGCTGTGAACAAAGAGTAGACTCTCTCAGTTAGTCCTTGAGATCACGGTGCTTTCAGGCTGTGTTTGTCAAGAGGGTCCCAAAGCTTTGAATGCTCCAGCATCCAGCCCATCTCAGGGTACTTTCTCAGGAAACCAGGCACTGTTTGTTCTCAGCTGCCAGTTCTGGAGCTGGGTCTCATGTCATGAACAGGGGAATCTGCTACCTGTAAAAGGACTGGGAAATTACAGATGCTCTGGGTGTTTGAATCACCTTGGGTTGTCATCATGGAGGTGAGGCAGCTCTGTTTCCAGAGGCTGTCATGCATATAGTCGTTTCTTAATGAGGATTTATGAGTCCTTTAAGGGACAGAGGGGAAAGAGCCTCCCTTCAAACAGCATGGAAGTCAGATACCACACACAGAGATAAGCTCCAGAGCCTTGACAGAGCTGTGGACTTGGGGAAGAGGAATGCCATTTGTTTGGATAGAAAGAGAGAGGTATAACACTACAGAGTTGGAAAGAGTATGTACTTTTTTTACAGGTATTAACCTTCCTTGACTTTTATTATTTTTTTTTTAATTTAAAAATTTCTATAACTGTTTCAACTAATCAGTGGGTTGGTTCTAGTTTGGTTTTTCCTTCCTTCTTATATAGATTTCAGCTGTTCCAAAGAGCTCTTCTGCCTTTGCAGCTTTCTTAACCTTGCTTTTCAAATGTATCTTTTCTCTGTCTCTGTGGCAGTTTCAGAGTACACTCCCTAGACAAAAAGATTACATTTTCGACTTTTGGTATTGATACTATCATAGTCCAGAGCTACCACATCCTCTTTGATGTTGTATAAGAAACTATCTAAAAGCCTTCAGAGGTCCAATGCTTTTACATGTGGCCTATGAAATATTGGCCAGGTTTCCGTGGCTTTGGAAACGGGATTGTCTGTGTACTTGACAGATGAAACTTTGTGTAGTGTATCTCTTTTACAATGAAAGGCAGATTCCTTGTCCACTGAGCAATATCCTTAGTGAAAAAGGATATATGGACATCCTAGGGTTAAGGGAACCCATGTCCTGGATAAATTTGCTCCGTTTCAGATGAGTGCTGCCCTGCTGTAGGAGTGTTTATTAGCACAGGTGCTGTATCCCGCAGCTGGGACTGTGCTGCCTCCACGTGTATTGGTGGTGCCCTCCTGTCTCCCCAAGTTCTTTCCATTTGTCACGTTTGCCAGGGCCAGGAGCTCGGTTGCCGTGGGCACACCCCATCTGCTCAGAGGGCAGATAATTGTACAGATGATACCTGTGCATTAAGTGAATCAAGTACCTTCCGCTCTCCTTCTGGTCTCATTAGATAGTTTGCTCCAAGCTTCTGCAAAGGAGATAGTTAATTAAGGGTAATTAATCTACTGTTGCAGTGCCCAGCACTCAAATGGAAACCAAACAGCAACCTATTTATCACTCTTTCAGACCAGATTTATACTGAATCCGGTTAATATTGCTAAAATTTTGGATTTAATTCAAGCTAGGAATTTGAACTACCATGCTCAAAGATTTGCTAAATTTTAATCAGTGGTGCTGAAATTGAACAAATTCTAAAACAGTGTGTCTGTTTTGTCTAAGTACACTGTACCATGCTGGAAAAGTTTTAAATTAGCTGAACTTAAAATCTAATTGAATTACGCAATTCCCAACCTGTCTCAAATTTAAATGTAATTCCCCCTTAAGAGTAGCTGATCTGTAGAATCCAAATTTACTAAATTTATTTTACTGCAGTGTTTGAAACTTGTCAGGTCGGAAAAGCAGATTTTATCCTAAACAGTCTGTTCTTATTGCAGAATATATATTTTATACTATATATCTAAATCTGCAATCAATCCAAACTTGAAAAAATTAGTACATTCCTGTTCTGATTGTACATAGATGCCTATGTAATTAGCATGTGCTTGTCTTAGAAGAGTGCTGTCCTTCATCTTAAAACTGTCCTCCTCTGTAAAGACAAAAATGAGATCTACAAGCTTCAATTTACCTGGGAAGCTGGAGTCATCATGGCCACCTTGCTAGATTTAAACACCATTACTGTTTAAATCAGGCTTCTGTCAGCATCTGATAGTCTCCTTAAATCTATATGTAGAAATAAAACCACGGACACATCTTACCTCCTTAAGAGGAAGATGAATCTTCTGAAAATGTGCTTCTTACAATTATATTTTATGATCCTATTACCTTATGAGTGGTACACTACATAAGCTCAGCACCTTTGAAAATAACATAATATATACTATTGACAGATGACAAGAAACAAAAGATTTGGCAGCACAGATCTGCAAGAAGTATAGGATGAAAAGCAAAAGAGAAATCTATCAGTAGGGTAATTGGTTGACTCTCCAAAACAGGAATCCCATTTTAAAGCCTGGTGTATGATGCTTACCTGGCAGTGCATGATCGTCTGAGACATGACTATCTGGGACTGATTTTGATCTTATTAGTAAATTCTGCCTTAGCATCCTGCAGATTATTTTAATTCATGTGTCATTTGTGGGTTTCATGGATTTTCACACTCATGGAAATTGAGCCACTTGGTTCCCCTTGGTATAATTTTTTTTATATCCTCCAAATGTCCTTGCTATCACTGCAAGTCTGGTACAGCTGAGAAGGGCAGTTTCACAGTAGGATGTGAGTGAGGTTACACAGCCTGGGGAACTGGACTGTCCTCCCCAAATCACAGCTCACAGGACCAGTTTGAGTATGAGCTGATCTGCAGCTCTTGCCAGTGTCCTGCCACTGCTGCGAAATCCTTGTGCCTTGTACACTTTTCCTTTTCAAAGATATTCCTTCCCTATTTAAAACTATTATGTCCTCTGGGATATATGTCAATGAAATCAATCAGCTTTATTTCAGGCGATTTATATCTCTTAAATTCCAGCTTTAAGAATGCTGTTGGTGGAGAGCCCTTACCACCAAGGTACTCTGTGTGTGTGTGTAAGGAATTCTCGTAGCAATGTGGAACGGCTCTGCTCAGGAGCTGTGGTTCTACTGCTGTGAGGGTGATGTGATAACACAGCCTCAGGCTGCAGCAAGACCAATCCTGGTGGGCTTAGAGAAACAATATTCACAGGGAGAGTAGTCAAGACTGGAATAGATGTCCACATAGGGTGACGTTTGCTTATATTGGTGCATTTCATTACATTGTAAAATAAGAATGGTGGTTTAAACAAAACAAAACAAAACAAAAAAAACAAAAAAAAAAAAACCAAAAAAAAATTCCTTGGTGCTAAATTATAAGGTGTAACATAGAGCAATTCTTATGTACTTCAACATGGCCTGTTGTAAAGCCTTCCTGGGGATCTTTCTGCACACTGTTTTGGGGGACATCCTTAGAGTAACACCCGAATATCAGCATCAGGTGTGATGGGTGCTACTCTCTACCAGAAAAAGCTGACATTTTCTTGTGTCAGGGGCAGAGGTTAGTTTAATATCTCAGATTAAAACTCTCTTCCACTTCTCAGTTTGTTATGTTTATGGATTGCTGCAGGGATAACTAACTGGCTGCTTTTTCTTGGCGGCGGTAATGTTGGATGCCTTTTGCGGTATTATACTGCGCCACAAGGTGGCACTGGAAGATTGCTACAATCCAGCCTAATTAACACCATCACCCCGCAGCCTCGAACAGAGAAAGCACGAATTTTTGTATTAAATGATGTAAACCATGGCAATCGGTTATTTTTCTTTCTTCTGATTTTTGGATTCATTAAAAATTTTTAGTACAATTTTCTCAAGAGTGAGAGGGAGATATGTCTGTGTGCAGTGTAGCTATTGCAAAGGCACAGCAAACTAACTCGACAAATCGACATCCCTTTGTTTTTCAACATGTATTTGTAAATACTGGGGATCCTAACAGCTGTCTCTGTTTTTGTAGCAAAGTGTTCATACCTCAGCAGCAACTGCAATGCAAAAGTGAGAATTTAGTTTCCTCTGTAGTTTCTTTGATATGTTGTCCGAAGATTTCTCTTCCCTTATAGATTTGAAAATCTATTTCAGGTTTTCCTGAAATGTGAAAGTTCTCCCAAAGTTTGTCCACTTCTAATAGATTTCACCATATTCTAGTCCAAAATATCTCATTTGATTTTAATACGAGATGTAGGCTTGAATAAACAAAACCAGTTAATTACTGTACAGGTGAAATGTGACACATTTTCACATGCTTTACAAAGTATATAGCTCCTTCCCCTATTGCCACATTTCTTTCTGATCCTCTAAATACTGCAAATATCGAAGCTGGTTCGAAGCTGGTTCGTAGTTGAGCAAAGTAACAAGATGTCCTTCATTTGAGTGGGCTATTATCTAACTGAAGACTGTCTTTTACACCTATGATCAGGAGAATGCCCTCTAGCTAACAAAGAAAATAAAACACGTTGGTGCCTTTTTAGTCCTAATTATGGTATCTGCAATGTAAAATCTTGATCATTAAGTGTAAAAAGCCTTGAATGGTTTAAAAATATTGCTTTCTGGTCCTAAGACCTGTCCACGTGAAATAATTCACTTGATGGGGAACCTAGAAAAAAAATTGTCTTTAAAAATTCTTGCTGGTGCAAGACATATCCAAAGGAGACTTCTCACAATATTTCAACTCTACCTTATTCAGAGGAAGTCTCAATACTTTGATTTATCTGATGATCAACAGACAGGTCACCTAAATTTACAGGTCTAAAACACGAAAGGCAGAGTTTTTCTTAATTGTTTCCTGATAGCTCATTTTGCTTTGTAGGTAAACCAATAATAAATTATTCATTATGAAAGGTAAAAAAATCCCCTTCAGATTCTGCTGTTCACTGAGCTTCAGGCAAAAATCAGTGTGTTTGGTGATTTACAAACCCACCATGAAGAAAAGCAATGTGAAAAGGTGCAGAGCTCCACAAAACACACTGAACACTCACTCAGAAACTGGTTGCTTCCTAGCTACAGCCAGTGGCAGCTGTATTTGACATGAAAGGTCCAATGTATCAGCTCAGGCTCTTCTATCCGAGTTCATTTATCCTTTTATCAGCTGCATTCTTAAAAGAGAATAAGATTCCTTTTGGACACAGCAATTCCAGTCATTTACCACTTGTACGTCCCTTCCTGAGGTGAGCAGAGCTCTTTACTGCAGCGCGTGAAAGCTGTAGCCCCAGCCTGGCTCCCTGTGAGCAGGTGACTGCAGAGCCTGCAGCCTGGCTCCAACGTGCTTGCCACAAACCCCAGGGGCTGGAAGGGTGGGTGGAAGGAGCTGCCTCCAGAGCCTTCAGTGTGATGGATCCAGCATCAAGAAGTGCCCGACTGGGCATGCAGCCTGGTGTCCTGCCCTGCCTGGATGCTGCTGCAGCCACTCCGTAGAGTGACAGGTAAATTCTGGCTTCAGGACAGCATTGCTGTTGGGTGTGCGCAGTCAATACTGGATGAAGGAGAAAAAAAGAAGCAGAGGGAAAGGTACTAAGGACATCTGTCTTCAGTGACCTTAACACTGCATCAGAGTGTTTATTCCTTCTTATAATACAGTGAATGGAAAATCGTTGGTTGCTGCTTCACAAGGTGTGGCTCCGCAGTGTTATTTTGGCATATATGATGTAGAGCCAGGATGTCCTACCCTGGCAGCCTTTTGGGGTGAAGTTTTGCCATTCTTCCTCATTCTCTGTGGAGTGTCCTTCTGCCCTGAATGCTCAAGGTTTATGCAGCTCTCTGACTCAAGCCTTGAAAAGCAAACTGCTCCCAGGAGCCAAGGGCAGCTGCTTCGACAGTGCCCTGGGCTGCAAGCATCCCTCCTTCCTTTGCCTCAGCAGGAAGCCCAAGAAGCCTTCAGGGACTTCCCTGCTCTCTTCCTCGCCATCACACTGAAAGAAAGAAAACTGGCTTTGCAGACTTTCCCTTACATCAGTTTCTACTTCAAGACAATTTAACTCTCATATTTTAGCTCTCTTGTATAAAGCCTTCCCAGCTGACATGATATACATTGTGTTATTTTGCAATTAAAACCCACACTCATAGACGTAGAAATTTTAATAAAACTTTTGTTATCAAGTTTTATTATTCCAACAAGTGTTGCTGTCAGCTAATAATCCCTAGAGTGGTCATCATGAAATATTCTAATAATTGGATTTTAATTAAGCAATTCACTTAGTCCTACACAATTTTTGAAATCTAATTATGTCTTCAGGAAACTCACCCAAGTTGTGGTATTTTCTAGACAATATACAGAGTTAGTACAGACTCCTTTCTTACTTTGAATCCTTTTTCTCCACTTCTTATAGCTATTATTAAAACTCTTCTATTTCCTGTATTGCCACTGTAGAAAATTTTCTAGATCAGATGGATGAAATAAAAGTGGAAAGCAAATAAAAATCTCCATTATAAATATTACGTTAGAAAAGAAGTTCCCTGTGCAATGGAAGTTAGAAAGATTTCTTACTTATTATACTCATGATTTCCCCTCCTCCTTGAATTTAAAGGCATTATTGATGAGAAAATCCTGTAGATAAACTTGGCTGTATGTTTTATTTATATAGATTATAATTTATGTCTTACCTCATCTGAAGTAGTTTTTGGTAAAATCCTGAGTGTATATGTGCACACTGCCACCTGCAATAAGTCTCATGAAGCCTGTAGGCTTGCTCATGTTGATATCACAGAAGCACTGAGTGGTCCAGACACAGCTGTTTGTACATTACCTTTTTGTCTTCTTTGATGCTGCACTTCACTTCTCACTCCAGCGTGGTGTGAATCCTCACGGCATAGTGTCAGGTGAAGTAGTTAAGAATACCATGAATACAAGGCACTTCTCTTGAAGTGGTTGGAGTATTCCTATATTTTTTCATATGGGATACAGAGAAACACCACTTTGTGGTATGCCTTTGACTGTAAGTAGGCAGAAGTCAATGTAATAAAAATAAAAGTCTCACAGAGATATTTTTATATTTAGAAATAGGAATGGTACATACAGTCATATTCTGACCTTGAAAAAATGGAAATAAAATGTGACAAGGGACTCTGTTTTTAGTATTTATACCAACCATAAAAATACCCCATTCAAACATGAAGATTTCCTTGAAACAAAAGAAATCTATTTAAAATGTGAAGAGGGGAAGGGATAAGAAGAGAAGGTCTGATGAGTTAATGGTTGGCAATATGAAGAACATTTCAATAAGATTATTTACATGAGTGATATGAGGCATCTGGCCCACACTGTATAGTACAAATATAGAAAAGCTGTGGAGGCCATAATCTGTCATTGTAGTGCATATGCAACTCCAGTTGAATTCAATAGTACTTCAACTTGCACATAGATAAGAGAATGGAATTGCACTACGTATGTACTATACAGTTTACAGGCTGGACACTTCATATCAGTCATGTAAATAATCTTACTGAAATATTCTTCATATTGCCAAGCACTGATACATCAGGCTTTCTCTTCTTATTCCTTTATCTCTTCACATTTTAAATAGATTTCATTGTTCTCTGGCCCACCTTCACCTTCTTTGCTTTGCTTTTTCTTCCAAGCAGTTTATTTCCAAAATAAGAAATGTGGCTTCTATGAATAGGATTCCATGGGATTCAGTTCTATTTACTATTTCATAAATAACTGTCCATGTTTAGACAGGTTAGCTACATTGTGCAGTAAGTTTAGCACAATCGTTTGGTATTTATCATTACAGCATTGTAGTTTTTCTAGTGCCTCAAGCAATTAAACCATGTGCCCATCTTCCATTGGAACCTGTAGCAGTTATTCATCACTTGCCACTGTCTTTGGATTTTCTGCTTGTGGCCCTTTCAGTTCTGCAAGCCAGGACACTATCTTTGCAGCAACAGGGAAGATATCTGAAGGTTAGGATGTATTTTCAAGCTTTAAAAATAGTCCAATTGCATTCTAAAGTCTAACTGGTCTTTTTCAAAGTCCATTACTAAGCCCAGAATTTGTGATTCTTTAAAACCTCACTAGCTGATACTACTTTGATGAGGACCTTATTGTTAAGATTGCAAGCAGCACCCAAATCGTTGAAATTAAAATTCACTAATTCACTGTAAAGAAATCTAATATTCCACTTAAGCTGCTGCACCAATATTACAGAATCAGATGAAGATCAAATGACTGTACCCAAAAATCTTAAATGTCAGATTTTTATATGCATTTTATTGTTTTATTTTATTCCCTTTGAAAAAGTACCACACGTTCACAGCTGGAATGCTTTGGAGTCTGGGGTGTTTTGTTTTTTTTTTTTTTTTTTAAATAATAAAAGCACTTAATCCAGACTCCTATATACTCCTTACTCCATTTTTCTGGAGTGCCAGTGGAGAGAAGGAGCAATCCAAGCAGCATTTCTGAAGGAAATCTCGGTTCCCTTGTAGTTAGAAAGTTTGTCCCAGTGGTCTCTGGCTAAGGCGGTCAGCTGAAGGGCAAAGAAAGAAGCCCTTGGTTAAGCCAATGAGACCTTGGATCAGTCTGAAGCTTCAGAAAACAGATTCATCCATCCTTAAGAACTTTGCCTTGAGAGCCTGCCTAACAATCCAAATAGATGCCACAAAGATCAGGCCGTTTATAGGAGATCTTGCTGAATTCACAGGGTGAAGACATTTCAGTGGGATGAAGTAAAGAGGAACCATTCTTGTGATACCAGTGGAGCCAGCAGCTCCTCCGCAGCGCTCCCTTAGACAAGGTATAAGGATCTGGATGAGAAAGACTGGGAGGATCTTCTTCTATTTGACCAGCTGAAGGAATAATTATTCTCCTGGGACTACTTCCTATGAGTAGGAATTCCTTGTCACTCTAATATGAAGGCAGTGATCAGAACTCAGGTAAACTGAATCAAGTTATACATAGAGTTGAATTGCTCCTTCCTGAAGAAATTATGTCTTCTCCAGGAACATGACCTGCTGAAACCTGGCAGACTTTGCTTTTTCTGCTCCATACTAACCTGGCAATTTCATATCTAAGATAAGAGTAACCGTGCTGGGTCCAAACAGCAAGATATTTCAGTGATCAGCAGTATGCTCCACACAGCCTACGGCAAGTTTGTTCTATGCAAAGAGAGCAATACCTATCTAGCAATCTCCTTCTCTCGCTCTCTCTCTCATCTCTCTCTAGACTGTTTATTAGGTGTGGTTCTAGCCCCAGACTTATGGAGAAGTGAGAGTGGGAGAGATAGGAAGGAAGGAGTTGCAAGGGAAAAGTCAGCTGCACTTTTTTGTTATCCTTTTGAAACAAGAAGTCCCTAGGCAGCTTTAGCCTGCACTGCAGCACAGAGGCTGTCTGGAGGGGCAGGATGACAGTATGATTCCTTGCAGGCTGCACACTTCTGTTCAAAGCTGTGACATGAGCATTCTGCATGTCTAGCAGAGTGATGGCGCTGGAAGCATATGGAGGTGTCCATCTTCCAGGTATTTGAAGCAGAAATGGCTATGGGGGAGGGCTCTGGTGCAGCTCTTTCAAAGGGTACTCGTTACCTTCCCCATTCTTTCCCTGCTCCCCTTTTATTATAGTGTTTCAAACTCAGAGCCCCAAATTAAAACATTATTTTACAGCTTGATGCTGAAGCCTCAGATCACAGGTATTAGTTACCCCTATGTGCTCTGAGAGAAGCAAGGACTTGACAGGACAGCTGAAGTCTTCCTTTTCTTTCTCATTTCCCTCTCTGTACAGCTTACTGGCATGCTTCTTGCTTTGGCTTTGGGAAATGATAAACCTGAGGTTTACTATTGAGTTTCGGCTTCTGCTTAAGGCTGCTCTGTGCTGCTGGTATCCTCCCCTTCACCCTGTCCCAATGTCACACTAGTAATGACACCGTTTGGGGGATGGAAGAGTGTACGAAAAACATCCATAGAACTCTTTGTAAAGTAGAAGGAAAAAAAGGTCCGTGAGACCTTTTCATTTGTATGACAGGATAAGCCAGAGCACTCGAGAGGGGTGAGCTTTCCAGCTTCACTCCTGAGGGACTGCCCAGCTACAGGTTCCTGCTAGTGAGGGAGAGGCAACCCTTCCATCCTGGAGCCTGGCTCCCACAGCCGTCACCCATCTGGGCTCCGCGATCCTGTCACCTCCGTGCCTGGCTGGAGGGCGCCCGCCGACTTCCCAGGCGGAGCAGCGCTGTCGGTGCACGGGACACCGCTGAGGGAGGTGGAGAAACTAAAATGAAAGGGAAGAAAGAGAAAGAAGGTGCTCTCCCATGCTCCTTTCAGGCAGATAGCCGGCTCCCGCGGGCAGACAGAGAGGGAAAGGGCTGTGCCCAGGCAGCAGAGCGGGCAGCAGGGTGGGCAGGGAGGGCAGCGCCCGCTCCCGGGCAGAGACAGGCAGCAGGGCGGATAGGACAGGCAGCAGGGACAGGGCAGGCAGTAGGGACAGGGCAGGACACACGGCAGGCAGCAGCGCGGGCAGGGCGGGCAGCGCAAGGCAGCTTGCGCCGCCCGGGGAGGGCTCTAATTCATCACCCCCTTCAGCGGAGAGGATGGGACGCCGCTAAACTCCCCTTCCTCCCTCCTCCCTTCCCCTCTCGCCAAGCAAGCCCCCCCCTCCTCCCCCCTGCACTGCTCTTTCTCTTTCCCCAAGCAGTGAGGCTCGGACAGTGCTCGGCTCCAGCGCTTTATTTTAAGATGATCGGCCAAGGTCTTTGCAGATAGATTTTATCTGAAGTTAAATAGCAGGCGCTCGCCGCTCCCTCGCCAATAAGTCATTTTTAATAGAGACAAATCGCTCTGGACGCCCCGGAGCGCCGGTGCCGCCGCTCCTGCCCGCGCCCCCGCCGAAGGCGAGCGGGCAGCCCGGGCAGCTCCCTCCTCCCGTAAGTGTCCTGCTCGGCGGATCCAGAGCGCGGCCGTGTACGGAGAAGGGGAGGCGAGGGGGGGAGAGCCTGCCAGCCGCCTCGCCGCCCTGACAGTGCCTGCGCTGGATGCACAGCGGCCGCGGGACACCTCGGCGCGGAGCGCGGCGAGGAGATGCGCAGGGGTGGTGGGCTACGCCGCGGGACTCAGACCCTCTAGGCTCGCCCATGGAGCGTCCCGCGGAGCCCCGTCCGCCGTCGGATCCCCCACGCCGTACGTATCCCCACCGCGGCCCCCCCGCGGCGGCGGGGCTGTCCGCGGGCCGCGGGGGCGGAGAAGGGCTGGGGCCGGGGATGGGGGTCCTCGCCCGTCGGGGCACCCCAGGGCGCGGTCCCGGCCCGGGGCAAGGCACGGCGCGCCTTTAGGAGCGGCAGAGGGAGGTGGGCGCTTGCAGGGGTAAGCAGAGCCTGCTCGGGCGTCCCGAAGGCAAAGCTCTCTGCCTCGGGTTTAAGAGCCCAGAAGCATCCGGAGCCACGATCGCAGCGTCTGCTGTCGCCTCCTCCCCGCTCCGGCGCCACTCCGCTCCCTTGCTCGCAGCCGGGGCTCTGCGGCCAACTGGCGGGCGGCTGCCGCCCGGTCCCCGCCGAGGGCACACAGACAGGCAGGGCTGGCAGTGGCACCCCCGGGCCGTCCCAGCCCACACCACGGGGCTCTCTCACCCAGTGAAAGGACTGAGCGCCGGGGAGCGCTGCCTATAGGTGGTCTGCCGCCACCTTGGACCGTGCGATCACTTTGCTTTGACACTGGATTAACTCGATTTTAATCGTTTTTTGTTTCCCCCACTCCCATTCACACACCCCATCTCCTCCTTCTCTCCCGACCCCCCCGCTCCCCCCTTGCCTACACACCTCTCTTCCCCCCTTGTGCTAAGCCTAACCTTGTCTTGTGGTCATGGGATCTATAATTTCATTTTTGTCTAGGCTGGTGAGAGCTCTGCTCGTTCTGTAAAGTGGATGTCAGGTGGATCTATGTTCTGGAAGAAACAAAGAGGCAGCGAAAGCAGCGCGGAGGAAGTTTGATCGGCGAGGATGCAGGCTGTGTACTGGTACGCGGTCCTTCTGCTGCAGCCCACTCTCTACCTGGTGAGTATCCCCGGCCCCTCTCACGGGCCCGGCATGGGGAAGCTCGTCGGGGAGGAGGGCGCCAGCCTGGCAGAGAACGAACAAACTCACGGCAACTACTTGCACCCCACAGCCAGCCCTGCCCCGTGCTCCCGGGGCCGGGCCGGGGCCGGGCCGGGGAGGTGCCTGTCCCAGCTGGGAAATCTTGGCGGGGTGCGAGGAGTGGGGGCCCAGACCCGTAACTTCTCCGCAGGGAAGGGGTGCTCCGCTGCGCCAGAGCAGGGTCGGGGTCTCCCGGGCCGCGTCCCTCCCGGACCAGGTCCCTGGGTGCCTGCGTGGGCACCAGAGCACCTCGGCGGGGGAGCCCGGCCAGGCTGTGGGATGAAGGCAACTTCTTGCCCTCTGCTCCCTCCTGAGGGTGGGAGCCCCTCCGGAAGGGAACCCCCGCGGTGTGCCACTACCGGCCGTGCGGCACAGGCGGACGGGCGCTCGGCGGCGAGCGCAGCTACTATTGTCCGCGAGAAGTGTCATTGACTTTCGTAGCAAATCTCCTTTAAGATTACGGCGGGAACACGAGTAAACATCGGCGTTATCTCCTTTCACACACTCACGCACACTTTATTCCCGCTACGATTGCAAGGAACAAAAACCAGGCAGACTGCTCCTTTGCAGTCCGCATCCTCTCTCGCTTGTGATGCCTTAAGCAGGCAAACGCTTGGCGGCAGCTCATCCCCGTGGCTACGGGGAAGGGAAGAGACCTTTTTCCAGGAGCGTTGCCGAGAGAAGCACACCGGCGCCCGTGCTGGGGGTGGTGACAGCGACGGCCCGGTTCCGGTTCCGGCTCCGGCTCCGGCTCCGGTTCCGGCTCCGGCTCCGGCTCCTCGGGCTCCGGGCGCTGCCCGCGCCGCCGTTGTCTGCGCTGCGGCGGC
>WEKY01054397.1:5394-21600 GCA_013390045.1 Picathartes gymnocephalus | reverse complement strand
AGGGGTGGGGGGAAATGGGGAGAAAAGCGCGTGGCAAATAATCCATCAAAAAGCCGGAGCGAGATCGATACGTCGTGTTAAATTTTAAATGTGTTTGCTGGCAGTTAAACTGCTCTCGACTCATTACAACAACAGTGCTGGATTTATTCTAATGCGCTGCAGTCTGAACAACAAGCGCATTAATTCTCCTTTAATTGTAAACTGGGAGCATTTGAAAACCATTCAGTGTGCAAATTATGCTGATTCAATTACCGTTTAGTTACAGACTTCATTACCTGAATACTTTTTTTTTTTTTCCGAGGGCTTGGCATTGCAGAGCGAAGGAGATGATTTTCAAGTTTCCCTCGAAACAATGCAAAATGTGATACCAAAGGAAAAAAAAAAAGGTCGGGAATAAAGCTAGGGGGAGGGAATGCGCCCTTCAGCTGGTCTGTGTCTTCTGCCAAAACACTCGGGGAGAATCCAAAGGATTTCCCTATCACGATTCTTCTTTCTGACTCGATACTTCCACGTTTATACCAATCTCCCTATTCTCTCTATTTCAGGAGTGACTCTGAAAGTTTGCATTAGGCCATCGCATGATAAGAAACTTTATTAGCACTGAAGCATGAAGTTTTGACTAAAGCTTTAATGCGGTGCCACAAAGCAGCAAGGTGCAGCACTTTGTTGTGCCTATCCCTATGTGCATGTTGCTCTGCCTGGACAAAAGCAGTTTCAATTAGGAATTAAATTTCCAGTGCTCAAACTGTTAGGAAGGGTAAATGAAATGGCAGCACAAACAGCTTCCTATCAAGTTTGTTAAAAAAAAAAAAAAAAACAACCTTTTTGAGAGGGGTTAATAATATAGGTGAGAGAGAAAATAGCCTGTTTCCCCTTCGCCTGAATTAGGAGGTGTCCATGGAGAGTGAACAGCTGCGGTGAGGATGGCTGCCTTGAAGTCACTCATTTACAGACAGTGTCTGCCTTGTAATTTCTCTTCACTCAGCAAACCGCTCTCTTTTTCTTTTTTTCTCTCTTCCCCCCCCCACCCCCAACCGTTAAACCTTTTTATAAAGAAATCTTAAGGAAAAAAAAAATAGTTCTTCTGCTTTCCTTCCCCTTTTAATAGAGCCATATGCCATCCAGCCTTATTGCCTGAAATTTATAGAGGTCGTGGCCGATCTGAATGAGTAGGAATTTTGCTGGGGTAGAGATGGTTCACCATATTATGTTTATTGAAAAGAAGATTAGTTGTGCATTGCGAGGTGTGCATTTTCTCCTTGTTTTGAGCTGTGCAGTGTATTGAAAATGTTATATTTGATTTGCAGTGGTAGTGCATTTCCTTTGGCCTAAATGGGTAACTTAGTATTTATTTGGCAGAATTAGGAGTTAACCTTTAAAGCCTTGCAGTTGTTTTCTTTCTCTGCTTTTAGAAAACTGCAGAAGGTGTTCAAACACCTACACTCAGTCTTATTTACCATGACACTCCACATCACTGCTGTCCTTTCAAAAGCATCTTACTCTGGTTCTAATGGATAATGTTTCCTTAACTAACAGTGCTGTGCTGAGCTCAAAATCAACAGTGAGGAAGCACGTAAAAGAATAAAGAAAAAAAACCAAAATAACACCCGGAGATTGCAGACTTGCATAGAATTGAGTTCTGTTTATAAGAACGCTGGGATTTTACACCATTCCCTTAATGGAAACCTTCTCGTTGTACCTCCTGCCTAGTTGTCGGTGAACTTCCAGTCCGACACCACAGGACAATAAAAGGCCAGGCTGTTTCTTTTCATTTCTTCCTCATTTTTTTCCCCCTGTGTGGAAGCAGCAAGCTGTAGAAGTGACTACAGAACGCGCGGGCTGTTAGGAAGGACGGCAAGGATCTTAAGTATTATTTCTCAGAGGGACAGGTCAAGCAGGGCCTTGAAGGAGGAGGCAGATCGTTTCCGTGCGGCAGCTGCGGAGCCGCTCCTTGCGGCGGGGCCCGGCGGGCTGTGGCCGGCAGCTCCCGGCGGCGACGGGCGCTCTCCTCGTCCCGTCCCGTCCCGTCCCGTCCCGTCCCGTCCCGTCCCGTCCCGCCGCACCCGGGCCCTGCGCACCCCGGGCCAAGGCGGGTGCCGGGCGGCAAAGGGCTCGCACACGGCGGGATTTAATCCCCTCGCCACGGTCACAGGCTCTACTCCCGCACGCACCGGGGAGACCTTCCCGCACCGTACAAGCACGGAGTGGTAACATGCACCTCTTTGGGTGGGATCATCCCGGCTCGAAGAGACTTCGGCTCATTATTTACGTGCTCCTTAACCGGAGTAGCGGGCACGGAACTAAAATCAGTCGGAATTTTGCGTGACATGCTGCTAGGGTAAGGATCTCTCCCCTCCTCTCACCCCCCTCCCGGCTTGCTGTCTTCTCCCAGCAAAGTGTTTATTCACTGGTGGGTTTGTTAATTAGGATACGCACCGGAGCCGGGTGGCACAGTGCTTCGACTCTGTGCAGAACTTAAGCAGCGCAAGAGCAAAAGGAGGGGTGGTTTTTCACCCCGAGGTGAAGGCTGTTTCGCGGGGGCAGCTTCCCTGCCGGGCGCTTTGCCAGAGGAGTAGAACTGCGGGGCTCACGGGGCACCTTGTTCAACAGGGCGATGGCTTTGGCAGAGGGGCTTTGGAAACAGACTGCTAACCTTCTCCCCTGCCCGGCTGGGATTTTAAGGTCTGTTTCACACCGTCACTGTAGCTTGGAGGCCTCCTGACAGCCGAGAGGAGCTTTTGTGCAAAATTGTTGTGAATAATAGAGGTTTAAAATTGTCCTCAGCGGTGGCACACTTGGTACAGTATTTGCTGAGGGGGTAAACAGGGGGTTAGCGGCTCCAGAGTTTGTGTACATTTAATTTTGCTGTGTGTCGCACTGTTTGTGGTCATTTCACCCCGGTTAATGAACGCTGTGGTGAACGTGAGGAAATATCACGTGCCGGAGAAGATAAGTGGATTTTTTTTCTTCTTTCCTTTTAAAGATTGTGTCCTACTTTGTCGTGGAAGAAAAAAAAAAAAAAAGCAACAAACAAACCCCCACCTCTATAGGCAGAAAACAAAAGAGGGAGAAGGCATTGTCCTGTCGTAATCACCATCCACAGTATTTTCTTAGAGGCATTTGGTGGTGAATGCATTCGGGTATTGCTTTTTCCCCCCCAAATAAGCGATTTCTTTCAATTTTCTAATTGACATCCAAGGCAGGGAGGGCGGGGGAGAGCCCTTGGCGAGCAGGGGCAGTAGTGGCTTTTTGTGCGGGGGAGTTTACGTAGCCTTGATATGCTCCTGCTCCCTCTTTCTAAACAAGTTTGAGAGAGGCTGTAGCGGTGGTGTAATGGGGGAAATTACCCTTTCGGAAGGTAAAACACGGGAATAACAATGGGACTGAGATCTCGTGTAGGTGAAACAAACTTATCTGCGCTCTTGATTTTTTTTTTTCAAGAGGAGGATAGTGTATGCTTTTCCAGGCTTCCTTACTTCCTCACCACCTGGGACCTGTGCTAGTTTAAGAAGGGGTTTCCTCGCACTTTTTTCTCTTTCCTGATGCTTAGTACACACTATTTTAATTTAGTATATAGCTGGAGAAAGCAATCTGGAATAGATTTCACCTTCTAGGGAGGCACCTGAATATAATCCAATATCCCTGCCTCTGTTTGACTAGCCAAATCTTCCAAGTCGGTACGGTACCTAGAGGTATCCATTTTAACCTCTTTAATATTTCCCTGCATCTCTAAACCGCCATTTTAATTAACAAAAAGCCAATTTCCTAATCGTCTTGGAAAGAGCGGTGAAGCAGGTTAAGAAACCAATTGCTCGGAATAGCCAACGCTTGGAGAAAATGAATGTGTGAGCCATCCTTCCCTCCCTAGGATTGGCTTCTGTTCTCCCGACTGGGTTTGGGTGAAGTTCTGCTGTGATTTAGCAGATAGTTTAACACCCAGCTCGCTCTTCTTGTAAGTCAGCATTAAACCACCTCCTGGGTGCTTCGTAAATACAGCTTTAGCATTTTTTTCATGCAGCAGATTGACATGTTGACGATTCTGCTTTAAGGAATGTGACAATAAAGTGGAAAACCAAAGGCTGGCAAGCACTTCATCAAGGATAAAAAGGTTCTGCTGTAAGGATGTCACTCAATTTATTGTGAAAGTCGAATGAATTACGTTTAATGAAAGTGCTCCCCAGATGAATATTACCAGCAATTTCCTGAGTTGGCTGTGTCAGATTGATATGAGGAAATGCCAACCCATATCAAAAAAGATCTCCAATCTCAATTACTATGCAAGCTTTCGAAGAGCTCCTTTTTATTGATATGATATATATTGGCGGGTTCTCAATGCTGTGCAAACTACTCTCTGTTCAACAGGACAGCACATTTCCCAGTTTATTGTTTAACCCTACGTTTTTCTGGCTGTTGTTTAAACTTCTCGAGTGCCCTTCTTTCGGAGGGGAAACTGCCTCTCATCCTCTTTCCCTTTCTGTGACCCAGAGAGATCAAAGTTATGTGACTGGCAGACAGCGGGGGCGACGCTCATTGCAGGAAGTTTGTTCAGCCTGGATGGACAAAGCCGAAGGTCAAGACAAATAGCTCGGCTGAGACAAAGGCGTTGGATCCCCTCATTTTCAGTGTATTTCTAGGCAACAATCCAGATCATGGTAATACTTGTTACGACTAGCAATCCCAGTATTTCCGCCCTTTCTTCCTCATTCCTCTAGGGCTTCTATGGGCAAATTAGGAATTCACTAAACCCTCGAAGGGAGAGAAAAGCTCTTATGTCACCTCATCTACATAAGAATTGACTTTTCGAGAGGCTTTTCTGTTCTGTTTTAACTACTGTGACGCCGGTCGTTACTCAGGAATACAGCTTCTTTTCGCATAATCCGTCTTGCTGGGCTTGTTTGTGATTGATTCAGTCGGATTTCTTCTATCACTACCCCCTACTCTTTCAATTTTTGTGTCAAAGCAGAGAGACGGTATTGAAGAACAACAGGGAGGCTTTCGAAGCTGCAGCAGGACGGGGACATGGTTACTTTCACATGTGGGTCTGGACTCCTTGCATGAAGCATTAATGAGGAAGCAGAGCTTGTCCTTAGCACTTGCCGGGTTAGTCTGTCTTGCTATTTTCCTGTTCGTTGCTGGATCCGCGTCTAAAACTTCCTCCAGTGCACGATTAGTCTAGGAGTTCATTATTTATTTTTTTTTTTAAAAGTGTGTTTCCCCCCCTCTGTCGGAGATGCTGAGTGTTTCGAGCCGCCGACGGCAAGTGCAAGCGCTGCGGGGAGAGCGGGCAAGCCCTGGCCGTCGGGCCGAGAGAGGGCTGGCGCTGAGCGTCCCGCAGCACCCTGGAGAGCGCCCGGGGCAGGGCAGCACCGCGGACAGCGCCCGGCCCGGCCCGCACCGCCGGCTGCTCCTTCACAGGCGCCCCGCCCCGGGCTAGCCAAGGTTTCGGACTGCGGCTGCCTAGACCTCATGCTCAACATGCTCTGGACTTGGGGCTTGGCGCTCTGCGCCAGTTTTCCTGAAGGAAGAAGGAGACGGGTGGACCAGCAGATGGATGTATTTGTGTACTGTTGCTGCTGACTGCCCTTCTCTCAATGGCGAAATAGTAGCTTTATTTTCTCTCCTTGGTCAGAGGGACAATACATGAGTATGGAGTGGGACAGGGATGGTAGAATGAATTTGGGGATAGGAAAGCTGTTCTGAGATGCTCAGGTTTGTCTCATTCTATCCCAGGACCGTGGCATTCTCTCCTTTTAGTGAGAGACCAGAGATGTCCAAGAGCATTGGAGTAAAAAATGAGCTCTCAGACATGGCTGACACGGAGACATGAGAACAGGGAGTTATTAATTAACAATGACACTTTCTTTCACGTGGGTCGGGGCAGGAGTGTCTCTCAGACACATCTGATGTCATTTTTGGGGTAGTGGCGCTCCGAGGCATCTGTGAGGGGCATCCAGATTTTTCTGCCTTCAGTTGATTGCCCGTGTCCTGGCAGACAGTGCTCAGGGTATCTCCTAGCTCTCCCCTTGCTTTCATGAAGAGATAATCACAGGCAAGCACCTCCATCCCTGTAAATCCCCACTCACTATCGACAGAGCTATCCTCTAGAGCTCTGCTGCCTGAAAAGCATTTGTCTATGAAACAGTGACTTTTGGCAAGGCAGGTGTAAGTGAATGACTGATGAAGAGTCCTTCAATAAAGGAATGTGATGGGAATTGACTGGGCTGAGAGGTAAAATAACCCACTATCTCCACCAGCCTTCCAGACAAAACCATAAGCCATTTATTCCTGATCCATATTCTCCTGTGAATATCAGTAGTGATTGTGATGCTTTTGCTGGATGAGAACATTCTCCAGTCCCTTTTGATTACACCATATCCCTGTGTGCGGTGTCTCAAAACCGCATTGTCTGCTGCAGAGATACTGCTTTTATCTTCCAAATGCCACCCTCATTAATGTCAATGTCTCACCGTCCAGCTAGTGACAAATATCTCAGGGACGTTCGTCTGCCTTGCACACTGCGCCATCTCTCCCGCTGTCTTGTCTGTTTCTCTCCAAGGAGAGATTTGGTAATATTTTTTTCCTTGCCCCCTGCATCTGCTCAAGAAAGTTTTGTCCACTAGTTGGTCTCTGTCCTGTCCATTCACAAGTTAGTTTTGCCAGTGCCCTCTGGGTTATCACCTCTCCTGTTAGGCTATTTGATCACTTTGATGACAGGTTGACCAGTGCACGCAAAGATGGTCTGCTCTTTCCAAATCTGCAGGTTGTTGAAGGGGGACAAATTAGGCCTACCAAATGATTATGATATTAGTGCCTTATTTTCCTCAAATTGAATCTTCTAACCCAGACCTGACACAAAAACTAAAAGAACAAAGAGCCTGTTTGTGTGTGTAACCTGGTTATCATGTGCACAAGAACGCTTCTGAATGCTCTTTTTTTTGATGGACTTTTGCAAAATTGATAAGCAAAATATGTCTATGTTATTTCTTTGTATATTTACTTAAAATTTGGTGACAACTGTGCAGAAGGCTTCTTTTAGAAGTAGAGCTGAAAGCCAAAATAGTACTAGGAAAGAAGTGATCTAATAACCTTAGTTCTTGGAAAGGCATGGAATTAAATTATAATATATGCAATATATAAAATATATATTAATTTCTAATTTTATGTTAATATACAAGACATTAAAATTATATTATTTATTTAGAAAGAAAAGTAGAGAGTCACTTAAATCCAACCAGCACAGTATCTTCAGCTGAAAAACAAAAGATGCTACTTACCTTCCTAGTTGGAACATGCTTTGAAATAACAGAAGTAACATTACCAATGATTAGTGACCAGTGTGTTTTATGGTCCTCTTTCCCCTTCCTTTGCCCTGTGTCAGCCTTGCATTATGTGTGAGTTAACTTTCAGCCGGCACAGTATTTCCTGCACTTGTTTTAGAGGTGCATGTGAGCTACCAGGTAAAAGTAAAAATAGAAAAGAAGAGACATTCTGGCCAGGTATTGAGAACACTATGGAAAAACAGAGACTCCTCTGCAGCAGATCCTATGCTCTGATCCTGCAGTGTAATACAATAGGATTCCATGTAAACTGATGGTTTGTTTACTTGTATGAGCAGGACAGATTTTGTTTATGTTGAAGATTAAATAGACCATTTCTATTTTCGAGAATTGCTTGTCACTGTTCAGATACCACTTCAAATTGAAAGTGTAATTGGCAACTCTCAAAAAAATTTAGCTAATGGAATTTCTGTTATGGGCAGTTCAGACCACCTGTACCATAATATTTATCTGCACAGTCATTTTTATAAGCTATTGTTAATTGAACTTTAAAAAAATAGTCCTTCTACTAGGCTATCAAGAAATGTTGTCATAGGCCTTCAGGTATATAAAACTTCTTATATAAAATTAATGGACTGCTTTTTATATTTACAATCTCATCCATAGCACTTGAGGTCTTGCAAAAGAAGAGGTAGACTTAAAATAAGAATAATGCGAAAACTGTTCTTGTTGCAATGCCAATAACAGTATTGTAAAATACTAGTGTGCTTAAAATCAGAATGTTAGTCTGTAATTTGACTCTAATTTAGAGTAATTTCTGTCACTTACTGTCACTTACTGCAATTACTCTGTATTACATACAGAGCTTTTTCTTAATGTTTTTGTGGGGAATACTCTGCACCTTGAGAAGATTTTGTGAGAAATATTGATAGGTAAAACAGCAATAATACTGTAGCTCTGTGGAGGACAATTGCTGAGTGAACAGATCTTCAAGGATCAGGAAGATAAGAAAGACTACTCAGATGTGACATAAAAGATGTGCATAATAAATAGTACATGAAAACCTTCACCATTTAAAAAGATGGACTCCATTCTACTGCCTTCATCTGTAATGGATACTACTTAACAATGTCCACATTTTATATTCCTTCTCGTTTCTTCTCCCTGCTTCCACAAACTTTCCCATCTGCTTAGCTGACTTGCTCGTAGCAGGTGGCAGTGTAGTGCACGTTGCAAACAGAGTGTAGTGCATCAATACCTTCAGTGCAGTCACGTCTGTGAGTGGTCACTCGGAGTGGGCAGAAAACGACATTGTCTGGTCCTTGGCAAGACTATGGTATGTGTGAATCATCTTCTATATCTTTAGCTTTTGTCTGTGCTGACTCAGTGGGACCTCTTGCTCTGTGTCTCCTTCCTCTGTGAGCAGCTCTGTTCTCTCTGCTAGCACAAGTCATTGCTCTAAGGTACCGTCCCACAGAATTTTAAATCTATTGGAATATAGCTTGTGTTTGCTTCTTAAATGCATTGAATATTTCCCAGCTAGAGCAGAGTGTGAGTCTTGAAAGGGTTGTTGTGTGGATTAGCAGATTGTAATGATATGGTTTGGTCTTCCAGTGTAATGTAACCCAAATGAATATGAAATGTATGAGTAAGTACATAGGAGGAGGTGCTGTTTTTGTTCTCCACAATTTACAGAATATTCTGAAATTGCAGTGTTGTAGCAGACACTTCAGAGTGAAGGCCAATAGCTTGCAACTACTTTTTAGAAGCAAAACACAATCTCAACTGAAGTCAGGACACTAGCTCACATATGCTTCAGTGCTTTACTGAGCTAGGAGAAAGGGAATGCCGTATGGTTTTTGCATTTCTTTTAGTAGGATTTAAAACTTTCTTCCCCCATAGTGGAAAAGATAATACATCCATATCTTCAAAAATATTACAGAGTAATATTTTTCCAAGAATCTGCTGAATTTACCTCTAGACTACTTAGAATCTATTACAAGCATTACAGGTTTTACTATACTTTATCCTAAAAATATTGTCTTTGTTATTATTGGATGATAATTAAATTATTAAAATACTGTAATTATGGGATAATAATTATTTTAGGGATTAACTTTTAATTTTTTGAGTCATGATTTGTGACTCATTCTGACTATTGTTTCAGCATCTGAAGAAGTAGTCTACAAAAATATCTTTATCTATGAAATTAACTGAAGTTAGGATTTTCAAATAGATAATTCATTCATGTTTGTTTCTTCCTGTAAATGTGTTTTTGAAGCATTCAGATAGCACCCTTACTACTGTCTAGAATTACAAAGAGATGCAAATGGTGGCATATCTCAGAAAGCCATGTTGTGTCCCTTTTGCAGTACTACATTTGTGGTCTAAATTTGAAGTCTGACTGCATTATTGATGTACACTTTTTTGTAGATCACTGCAGATTCTTTTTTTTTTTTCTTTCAGAAGACAAATGTACTGGAACAATGACCATGTAAAGTAAAAAATGTAGCCTTACTTATTCTTCCACAAGAAACTTGCATGTTGATTCAAGACCATTCAGGCTCACAAGAACTTTGCCATTGATTTCTTTGGCTGTAAAATGGGGTCTTTAGCTTGATAAATATTTCCATTTTTATAAGGTGGTTGGGAATGATATTTCATTACATTTTAGCTTGATTTTCTTTGTGTGAACTGGCTATTCATAGCTAACACAGGAAAGAAGTAGTAAGCATTTCTAATGAATGTGAAAGGATATATATGTATGGTTATGTGGTATTCATAGCCTCTGGTCTGAGCAACTTAGTCTTCTGTGAAGTCAAAAAGAGCTGAGCAGGCTCTCTACACTTTTATTTCTAGCATTGTTTCTGTCATTGTTCTATTCTTTAGTAAATTTACCCAGAAGAATGTCATCCTGTCTTTGGCCTGCCACGAGATCCTTCCTGTAGATCCGAGTCCTTTTGTTCTCTGGCAGAATGGCTCCGTGGCTGCAGTATTCTTTCACCTAGAGTAATGACCACATGGATTGTCCCTAAACTTTGATGTTTTACTTTATCCAAGCAGCACAGTGTTACTCATCTATGCCTGGCACAAAAACAAACCTGTGCTGGCAGCTGCTACAGGTGGATGATTTGCTTTAACTCAACAGGTGGAGCTGTGACTTCGTTAGCCTCTTGATTCAGGCTAAAATTCATCGCCCTGGGCAGGTCCCCGACTCAATTTTGCTCAGGTATTTTACACCCTCTAAATTTGTACCTACATTTCCATTGCTGATGGAAAGTTTTAAACCTCTTGACCTATGAAACATTTCAGGTAATAAGAGGGATATATGCTTATGTATTCATCAAGAACAGTTGTTAATTTGTGGGAATGTGGTAGTTCTAGGGAGTTTCTATGGGAGGTTTTTTTTTACCTCAACATTGTGTACTAATGGAGAAATTAGATGGAGTCTGATATTTCCACTTAGCCCTCTTTGTGCAAAGTCCACCTTACCTGATTGTTTTCTTGTGACCCATCTTTTTGTTAGGTTCTCAAAGACTGTAGAGATGTTTGGAATAATTCTCTCTTTAGCATGTTTAGATAAAACTAGTTCTAGTGGAGTTATACTAATAACATTTATAAAAACAGCAAACTCACTGCTCATACATCCTATAATTCTCATCTTCATAGACTACTTACAACTCCTATGGACCCTTAGTTGCCTTTTTTGCCTTGACTTACCTGGAGCTGATTAACTGATGGTTGGAATGAATGAAGGATCATTCTGTGTTGGGAAAATATATCATAAGACAACAGCGGAGTGGCTTGAAATAAGTTGGGATAATAGTGTGAGGATCCATCTATAGAAGTTCTTGCTTCTCCAAAGATTTCAGTTTTCTGTATTCTCATATATTTTTATTCATTTTTCAACATACCCCTGTGTAAACTTGTTTGATGAATGTTTAGAGAAAGATTGTTTTCCTACAGGTTTGTGCATCCATCTGTAAGTCAGTGCTTCAAATGTGATACTGGATGTTCACTATTCATGTCAGAAGTGTTCCTGATACTGCACTTACAGTGGCAAAGTCAATGAGGGGAACAAAGACAATACTAACTGAAGATTTCAAGTCACAGCATCTCCAGCAAGGAAATAATCATTGTGACTAGATGAAGCAAAGAGCTTCCAAACAAACTTCAGACTAAAATATGCTGAAAACATTCACTGAATGCTTATGAATAAAATAAGCAGAAATCAAAATGGGAGAGGCTTTTTAATGAACAGAAGTATAGGGTAAATTAATCAAATAAATTGTTTGCTATTAATAATGTGACCAGCTACAGTAAGATTCCAATAAATATGCCCAGTGGGGATGGAAAATCTACACAATTGAAATTACATTGATGAATTTATCCTAGTTTCCAATGCCTTCTGAATATGTATTCAGGAAACAAAAGCTGTCATAAGGATAGCCTAACAGAAAGTGAACTCAAATATTTAGGTTTTTTTTCTTTTTTTAATTGAGACACTTCTCTTTGACAGTGGAAGTAATTTCAAGTTACTTAAGGATATTAAATGTATTACTGCTTAGGCAGAGTATTCTTAGCAGAAATAACAGCATAAAAGTGACCTCTACTTTTGTTAGAAGACTCTTTGGGAATGGTAGGGAATGCATGTTATTACCTCTCACGCCTGAAGAAACAGGAGGTTAGTCTTTAATGGAATACTGTTGGTTCTAAAATATGAATGAGTCACTGGAGTTGCATAGAAATAAGTACAGTAATCAAAAGGCAATCCCAACACAAATTCCTTCTTAGAAATCAAAACAAAATCTCAAAGAACCCAGAACCTGAATAAGGATTCATCGTGTCCCAATTGCTTAACTTTGATGTCTGTTTTTACAAGAGTCTGTCTCCATCTCTGAGCCTGGACCTCTATTTCATTCTTGGCTACTTAAGAATTGTTTACATCTTGCATTGCTGGTGTCTGAGTCAGTGTTACCCAGAAAGCTGAAACTCTGCGTTCAGTCACAGGTTTGGTTCAAGGCTGAACTCCTCACCTAGGGATTTTTTTTTCCTCATACAATTTTATTGCCATTGAATACAGCAAAAAAACATTGCAAATATCCAAATAAATGACTGTGCACAAAGTTATTCTTACATGCAATAATTTTTATTCTTCATCTCTTGTATCACAACTTCTATCTTTAATTTTTTAACTACTTTATATTACTCCATAATTAATTCATGCACTCAAGCTCTGTCTCATGACAGTCTGAATATACTCTTTGGATGTTTTTCAGTGTGTGTGTCCTCACTGAAGAGTACCTTTTCCATGGCTGGTATAAGTCAGACCTGACCATCCCAGGCTCAGCTGTCAGCTGCATTCACACTTTCAAGCATCCTGTTAGTCAGTTGTAAGAAACTAACAACATCTAGCAAAGCTTTGCTCCCAAATAAATGACTGCACCTCACATTCAGCTAATCAGAATTAGGGTCAGCTGTGATAGTCAGACTTCTGAGTTATTTAACTTAAATTCCACCACTTCAGCCTAAAATACCATAACTTCTCTAGTATTCATTCTGTTGACTCACATAAGCACATGAAAACAAAACAAAACCCAAAAACCACAAAAAACCAAAACCAAACCAACCAACCAACCAAAAAAATCCCCAAACAAATAAACCCCCAAAAAACCAAAAACCACAACAACAACAAACCAGAAAAATNAAAAACCAAACAACCAAAACAAACCCAAAACATAAAAACCAAAAAAGGGAGAGCTGCCCATCAGGAAGCAGTTCTAGCTGGGTGTGTAACATCCTAGACTTACAAAAGATTTGATAGGGTCACAGGACTTCTCCACTCTCATTGTTTCTTGTTCATATTTTTCTCATCATGCCAGTGACTGAAGCTTCTGTTAGGGATTTAAGAGATTCAATTTCTTTACTTCTTCTGGAAATGTGAACCCAAACCTCACAATTTGAGGTAATTGCTTTAACCACTGCCTGATGGAATAATCCATGAAATTTTCTTGATTTTGCTTGTTCATTTTATTCTGCTTGGTTTAATGCAGTCAGGGACTGCTTTAATCTGAAACCGGATCTCATTGTAGGTAAATTCTGAGACATTTGTGTAATTAAGTCTCTCTCTCTTGCTCTTTGGCCTTATGTGTTTGAGTTCACTCATAATGGAAGCACTTCAGATTTCAAGAGCCCTATACCAGAAAAAAAATTTATTATCATGTGTAAGAAATTTTTGAACCAGAAAGTTGAAAATACGTTGCCTTGCCAATTCTATTCACTGGACATACTAGGTACGGCAAAATAAGGTACCTAATTCTAGGAGCATTCATGCTTCAGAAATGTCAGAAACAGTTTAAATTAATTCCTTTTTTTTCTCTGGTTGCTTAGTTTGGACAGTTTAGTAGCTTTTGTGAATTATGTTTTCAGGAAGCATTTCCCAACAGAAATACCTGGGTACTTAATTCCAGGTTATGAACTTTAGCAGGTCCTTGGACAAAGAGAGTAAGCCTTTCACTGTGGTAATTGTAGGCACCTTCTGGATCTAGCCTGAAGGATCTTCCAAGGTTGCTAACAGTAAGCATAAGCAGTCCTGATTTTAATCTGTTTGCTGAACCTCCATTATCTTCACAGCTACATACAAGTCCAATTCTTGTCTTACATTTTAAGAAACCCTGTCAGTCTGTCATAGCACAGTAACTAATTGCTTCTAGAAATCCGTTTATGTGCCCAAGATCCTGAAAGCTTTACTTTTTTCCCTGAAGAGCAATACTCATGGTTAACTGTGGGTGCATATTGTTAGCTTGCAACAAGTTACCAATTTGTAGGCCACTACACTCACTCCCCCTCCATTATTTTTAAGCTTATAATTTACTTTGTTTAATTATTTGTATCTCATTCATGCATTAAATCATGTAACAAATTACTGGATTGCGTGTTCTCTTTATGTCTTGCTATGCCTTCATTCTCAGTGCACCTGCAGGAACTGTCAGGAAAGGATAGGAGAACTTGTCTCCAGCATCTTATTTGGTTGTTCTAGGATATATAGAGCAAGGATTGAAGGAGCGTTCTTACTTGGTGCGTCTAGCTCTATGGGCTGAAGAAAGAAATCTTTGTATTCCAGAGCTGAAACATGTATAGGTCATTCTGCGAAAACAGCCCTGAGTGTTAAAATGTGTAAAGAATACTAACGATTTTTAGCTGTAGAAACTGAAGTGATTCGGGGAAGTAGTTAAGGCTTGATATTGAAAACACCCAACACACTAGCCTGCCTTTGAATGGGCATTCCAGGAATCATAAAAATTATATGCCTGACAAAAAGGCCATGCCCTAACACAGTTTAAAGGTTTTTCCTCCTCCAGAAATGCAACGTTAGGACTTTTCAAAGAAAAACTGGTTTTGGGTTTTTTTCCAAAGCCAGGCATATTTTCCTGTAGTTTTGTTCTCTAAACATTTTTGTGTTAATCTTTCCACAAAGACTAAAGAAATACTCAGGTAGATACCTTGCTGGGAAAAATTTTGCTCCAAGTAGTTGGAGTTCAGCAAACTGAAGCAACTGAAAAAAAGGATCTTATTACGTGAAGTTTCAGGCAGCCTTAATCATAACCATTACTACCAGAACCATCTCTAGTTTATAAACCTATGTATTCTCCTAGGTGCTCTGTGTGACAGTACTTTGCAATATGGTGTTACTCTATGAATAACTGTTGCACTTTTTTTAATGTTGTACTTTGGAGCAGCTCTATGGCTAAACACAATGGCTAAAAGAATGCAGTTATTGTTGCTATTTATAATTTCTTTATAACACTACCCACTGTATGGTGCTTACAAACAAGACTTTTAGTAATAACTTTTTCATCATGTGGTTCTTATTAAGTGCAGGGGGAATACTATGATGTAATGGATAGATTTTTAAATATATATTTTTTTTAAATTGAAAGTGATAGGCACATTTGATATACATAGAAAAAACATGCTGTTCTTTAAGTGTTTTAAGCACAGATTGTATTCAATTATAACAGCTTTAATTATTTCCTAAATATTCTGTTCTAAAAATATAGACATTATAATACTGTTGGCCCAGGAGAAGGTGATATATTTTGTTTTGAATAAGGCTGTTTCAACCTGCCATATCTTTATGGGTAGACCTTTTTATCTGTACAGATGAAACTAGCTTGTTATAGCAGCTCAAACATAATTAATGATCTGTTTGTGCAGAACAGTTAAGGGACAAAGAAACAGTCTCTCATTATTTCTTATTTCTCCATCTTAAAATTAGGAGATTTTTCAACTGGCAAACAAAAATAGATCACCAGTACTAAAAGATCTGGGTGAAATGTATTGGTAGCAGGATTAAGAAAGTCTTGCTTCATTTCAGACTATATGTGACCTTGGGGGATCTTAGTTTGCCTTTGGACAAAAAATTTAATGTTTCATTTTGTACTGGTACATCTTTCACCTTTATGTGGATTTAAAAATGTAAATAAAATTGCTTTCTGTCAATGGGCTATGTGAAGGTCACAGTCATATTCACCACAAGAATTCAAAGTGCCATTTGACCCATCATTGGTTCAGTAGATAACAATGCATTCCACTCCCTTCCAGCAATCTAATTTGTAAGCACTTTATAGCCCAACATTTTATGCCTAGTTGCTAAAAAGTATGAAATAAACCTTCAAGAACCTCATTGCAGATTTATTTACAGAATGTCTGTCTATCAAATGAGAAGATTTTAGAGTGTCAGGACATCTTGTATTGCAGTCTTGTAACAAGACTGAGTATTATAAAAGATAGTAGGAATGACTAGCAAAAGGGGTCAAGGGCTCTCTGGTAGTTTTACTTTAAACTTTGATGTGCTTATCTCACACAATTCTCTCACATCATCTTAGTGGCAGGGTTGGCATAAAATGTGTGCTTCTACAATTGACAA
>WEKY01054395.1:6001-39777 GCA_013390045.1 Picathartes gymnocephalus | reverse complement strand
TCCTTCAAACCAGGACAATAACTCACCAATGTTTTAGTTATTGTTGAGCACTGCAGGCACAGCATCAAGGCCTTCTCTGTTTGTTACTCTGCCTTTCCCATGAGCAGTCTGGAGGTTTGGAAGGGGTTGGGAGGTGACACAGTGAGCTACCCCAGGGATATTCCATGACATGTAATATTATGTTCAACAATGAAACTTCTTCCAAAGCGGCTGTTGCTCCTGCTAGGTGGGAGCTCAGCTGCTGGCTGGGGACAGCTCACCACAGAGAGTCATTAGCTTTCCATAATGAGCTTTACACAACCCAGACAAAGGGAAACTGAGGTGACTAACATTTACTTGTCCAAACCAACTTCAAAGAGATGGGAAGAGTATCCTAAAACGTGGTAATTACAAAATGCAATTAAAAAGAAAATAATGCAGATCATATGGATGATTGCCTTATTTTTTAAAAAATAATAAAAAAAAAATGCCCACATGTTTAAAGTTATGTAATTACAGTGACAGAGTTAATAACACTATAAATTGTTAGCTCTGCTTTCGTCTCACAAAATAAATTCAAGACCATATTTTTAAAGTATTTTCAAAAAATTTTAAAGGTATTTAAAATATGGGATTTTGCTTCAAGTTTTATGGACCTATAAGCCTGTCTATAACACATACAGGAAAAAAAAAAATAACAGTAAACCCAGGAACTCCATCATTCTTTTCTCAAAATAATTATCATAATTATCACTACCTTATTTCCTGAAAAACAACCTGAAAACTCTCTTTGCCAAGCTATCAAAGTAATCCCCATAGCAAATTCCTATTGCTCTACCAAAACTACTCCTCTCTTTTGCTTTCATCAGATTATCAAATGTCTCAGAGTGAGGGAAATCTTTTAACAATTCTTTCTTTGTAATAATGTACTCACAGGAGTACATTACTGCCCACCACTGAGAAGTAACTAACATTAAACTTATACTTTAAAAGGTAACAATTTTGGAAATCTTACTAGGTATTATTATTACACATAAATATTGTCAGTTTTCACAAGTATCTTCACATCCTCTCTCTTTTCATACCTAATTTTCACAGTTTTTTACCCACAAAATTCCCATCACCTTATGTTCCATCGTTTGTAACAGGTATAAAAGGTAAAAAACAAATTTTCTTTTCCTTACATGCTATACAACTTTCACTTATGAGAAAATGTGAAAGTGTAGATTATCATATCACAACAGGATTTACATAGCTGGCTCCCTTTCACTGCCCAAAAGAAATTATTCAATCACAGTCCTTTTAAGGTGCCGGGCTTTCAAACCAGAAAAAAAACCACCTTTGTAAATGTAGAAAAATGGTTTATTTTGGTTTAGAACAAGTAATGTTGGTTTTACATAAAATTTCTCTCGAGTTCTTTACCAAGTCTGTTCAGGCTAAGTAGCACTGACTCTGGCAGAGCTCAAGAAGAGTATTTTGCTTTTGAGGAATGAACAAAACATCTTTTTTTTCTCAAATGTCTCACTGTTTTTATATATCTGTTATGTCATGGCTGTTTATAGCTATACCTGAAATGCTTTGAATGTCATTAAACAATTTAAAATGTGTACAGCTTCCTGCTCTGAATTTTGTGGGTTTTTTCCATAACAAGAAGCTAGATTTCAATAAATTAATTAGAAAATGTATTGTAGAAATATCATTGGTAGAATGTGCTATGTATTGGTGGTTGTAAATAAACCTGAAAAACAGAAATCTGGCTGAAATCTTCAGTGACTCACACAGTTCTGTGGGAGTTTTCCTGATTACAGGATGTCACATTTATGTGCATAACTCCATCTCCATCACCGCAGTACCTAAGTAAATTTTTTCCTGTTTTCTAGTACTGAGAAAAGGCTTAATAAGAAACTTATTCCAGAAGGTCAGCACTTATTCTCTGAACTTCAGCACTGCGACATTTTAATATCTCTTTCCATATCTGAAAAGGGTTGACATTGTTTACAAACCAAAATACATAGCCATTGCACAAGGAGGTTGTTTAATGTCAAGCCTTCTCTGAGTTCAGTTGATACAGTCACAGAGCGAACACTCATCCTGTGAGTTGGTGTATTTCACACTGGCAAGGATTCTGCTACCATTTTGTTATGACTGCAAATAGGTGTGGAGCAAAAGATCCTTAAGCATCTGTGAATTCCTCTTTGAACCCTTCCTCTGTCATCTAAATCCCACAGGACATAGTGAGGGATAAGTGGGGAAAAACCCCGCACCAATTCAGTGCTGAAATTTCATGAAATATCACTCTCACATACCTGCAGTTTACTCACTGCCAGTCTGCAGAGTTTTAACAGAGCAACTCTGTTATTTGATATAAAAAGAGCATGTTACAAATTATAAATATGCATACATGCATATGAGTACGTAGAGCAGGTATAATATCAGCTTGCAGCTGAAGTATAGGAAGAAAAGTAGGTACTAGGGCATCCCTCCTTCACTGTTTTTTGTTCTAATACAGGAAGTGGAAAAATAAAAATAATTTTTGCCTCACATATTGTGGGCCTTGGCCCTGAAGTTCCAAATTTTTCAATGCTTCTCTCTGCACAATCCTCTATCTTCCAAATTTGCCTATAATGATCCCACTGATGCTGTTTGACATCAAGTGACATCAAGTATCCTTGAAAGCGATGACCTTTCCTTGTCCTCTCAAGGGATAAGCATGCTCTCTTTCTTCTTAGGATTAAACATAAATATTTTCGTTTTCAGCTGATGAACTGGAGAGTTGAATGCTTACATATCAGTATCATATATCATTTAGGACAGCAGTGCTACATCTCAAGCCACGCAGCATTGAGTTCTGGGTGGTTCTGATAAGGATTTCAAGTAATACACTTTAAAATTTAAAAAAAAAAGTGCAGTTTAGATTAAGCACATGTAGAAAATTAGTGCACTGCCACAATGACCAGTTTAATTTTAAGTACAGTATTTTTTATAATCTGTTCTTTTCATCCATTTATTAAAAATTGATACATGAACCAGAAAATAAAAAATAACAAAAATTATATGTCTTAATTGTATCTCTTCCAGAGTACATAAACATATTTGTTTACATTTATACCCTTATTGCTTTGAAATAAACAAGAAAACACCTATTTCTACAGTCCTAATCAAGCACAGCTGCTTACCTCCTCTTCGATCACATCAGTGATCAATAAAGAGGCTCAAGAATTGCCATTACAAATGTACAGCTTCACCACAGCTCCTTAGTGCAAAAATAATTCTCCACAGGTAGTGCTTCCCTTCTGTGGACACTTACATTTCTATGCACAACTATGTATGTCTAAACATGAGCTGTAAATCTAAGCTGCTATTTTTGCCAGCAGAAATCTAGACCATACAGTCAACAGAGTCCACAGAATTTTTTAAAATAACCAGTACCAGAGGCCTGTAGGGGGTGAGAAAAATTGTTTTCTCAAGTCCACTGTGTGTATAGACCAAATCTCCAGTAACCATTGCAGAAGACAGACAACTTACACCCACGGTTACACTTCACATCTAAATCTAGGTGCCTACGATCTGAACCTCACACTCACCATAAGTATCCTATCAGCATGAAAACATGATGTCCAAATATAGCCTTATAAAACTTTGCACAGATTTGGACCATTGAAGCTTAAATGACTGACACTACATCACAATGTGACTAAGAGCTACAACTACGTTTGAAATGTCATTGTCTGTTTCTCCAAGCCATTTTAATAAGTTCAGGTATCATACAGCAGTAGGGGCTATTAAAGGTGCCCTTGGTGGTCAGAAATTAAAACTACTGATTAGAGGAATAGCTAGCACTGCTGAAATTGCCTGAATAGAGTGAAGAACGTTATGTAAGTCTCCATGCAAAACAGCCCTAGAAACAGAGATGTCTCACTCAGAATGTTCAGGAATCTCTGAAGATGATTTTCACCGCTCTCAAAACATAGCTTTAACAGAAAACCACCACTTTACTTTCCACAAAAAAGTATAATTTACCAGCCATAACAATCAGCTTTAATATTTTTTCAAGGCTAGAGAGTCATCAAACAGACAAAGAGAAACTCTTCAGAGTCTGCCTTTCATTTTTATCTTAGGGTTTTGTGGAGATCTACGAACTGTATGCAAACCTTATGGATGATTTTTCCAAAAGCAACTTTTTTTTATCACAATATCTTAGTGAACTATGTTTTCATGACACTATTAAATTATTTGATATATTTTGACAGAACTAACACCATGGTTGCTGCAAAATATTGTGATGGAATCCATTTCAGACAATGATATTACAAAAGGTAACTAATATTTTTCAAGAACACTAAATATAACAGAATGTGGCTAGTAACCATGCTATATGTACTGATTTTAAAAGTTTAGGAAATTTCCTGGTTAATAAAGAATGATTTTTAAAGTGTTTCTGTGGACAGGAACTATAATAACTGTGCAAGGGAATGGTACACCACCTATGCTACACAACTTTTCACTTTCTAAAGCATGGGTCCCACATGGATAACACAGGAACAAATTAAAGCCTACTGAGGCACAATTAACTTGAATTAACTATAGCAGTTAGGTCCAAATTGTCTTACCAATATTTCTTGTCTTTATAATACTGTGAAATGTATACTAGGTTATTGTGCAAAATGCACCAAAGCAAAGGTCACAAGAGAAAAACAAAGCATGAAGAAACTCAATGCAGGACTTAAAGAGGTTCTGCACTAGAAAAGTGCCAAAATCATGTGAATTTTGACAATGCTTTTTAAATTTGCAAGGAGTTATTTTTTCCCACCCTGCAGGTAGAGCTACAATCAAAATTATCTGTACAAGAAGGAAACAGAAGTATTTTTGTACAAAAGAGAAATTTTATAGCCCAAATAACTTTGTTCAAGAAAAAAACCCCGAACTATTATCTACTTTATCCTGAGTGAATAAAAATTTTGTTTAAAGCCTCCCAATGCTCTATGCCTTACACACCATTATTTTTTTCAAATTTATGCAAAAATCAACCCATGAAGATACAGTTCTATTATTACAAAATTTGTTCAAAACTGCTGACCATTTTCTTTTGGGTACTATAACAGTTTTTGACCTTCTAAGTTTGCTTTCCTAATTTTGCTCCTGATGGTCTTTGCAACATTAAGAACAGTTGCTTCATATTTTTCTGTTGTATCAGAAAAGGCACTTTTTTCTCCTTTTTTGGTATTTGCATGTAACAGCATTAAGCACAAAGCATCTCCCTGTCTGAGCAAATATTTCTATCTTTGATAAAATCTTAATAATTCTCTATTTTTCTAAATGTTTATGTGCATGAACATATACATTTATTCACACACACATCTGTAAAATATCTCTGCCCTCTTCACCACTTTATCTGTTTAGTTGTCGCAATTATTGTAAATGAAATATTTAAAAGTGCCTTGTAAAAAAAGAGAAATAACATTTGCAGTAGTATTGTGCGGCTGTGATAATGTACCTGGGAAGTAATAACCTAGCAGTCCTTAGGAATGGGAAAAAAAATTAAAACACATAGAACATAAGGCTGTGGGGCCACTCTTACGGAAAATCAGTAATTTTAGAGAAAACAAGATCATCAGTATAATTTCTGTTAAAAGAAGAACAGATTTTGATGGCAGGTCTAATTTTCTAAAAATACTGACTCTTCTATTATATACCAGCTTGGGAAGAAGCTCCTAATTTTGAAAACTTCAGGTTTCTGTGTTCTTACATATTTGCACATTAAACATCTCATCTGTACTTCTCCAATTAGAAGAAAAAAATATCCAATAACAACTAATCTTTAAAATTTATAGCATATGTGGGATGAAAGAGGAAAATTAACATATATAGATAGATATAACTTTTCATTAAAATTATTATTATTATTTCGATTAAGCAATACCTTTTTATGATAAAAATATATTCCAGCAGAATCTAATCAATCAGAAATCATAAGTTGCTTAATAATACTGATAAAAATAAATATAGGTCTTCATAGATTAATTCAGAAAGGAACAATTTTAAGTTGTATGAAACAAACATTTTTAGATCTATGCGAGTAGACAGTCCTAGTAATGAAAAAATTCCTGATTAGATCCTAAAATGTACTGAAATAGAATAAAAAAGGACATCGCAAGGGCTAGAGGCAAAAGAAAAAAGAACCCAAAAGAGATCTGCTGTTCCACACAAAGGGGATAGCAAGTGCTGAATATCACCTGAGAGATTTGAAAGTGATCTATATAGTAAGTATTCCAAGATTTCAGAGATTGATATTCACAGATTTGTTCTGAAGATTTTATTCTTTTTTTGATATTGCTTTTTAAATACTTTATAGAAGTGAATATGGTTTCTCTATTTCCCTTCTCCGTGAGGGAGCTCAGTGTAGATAGGATTAAATTGGATGTCAGAGACTCCACAGTCAATGATGGTTAAACATACTAAAATGATTATTTTTTTCTCTCTTTTACTCTCTCAGCACATACTGATCATTATTTTGAAAAATAAGGATATCAAGGACTTCAAGACAGCTATGCAAGACAGAAAGGAAGAAATATTTCAGCAAGGGCTTGAAGGAATTCTGACAAGTGTTATGTTCTTAGAATAAAGAGATCTCAAATTAAGCTTTGTGCTCTGAGATTGAATAGAAAAAAATCCATTACTAGACAATATGCAACAGAGATAGAAAATAATACTATAAAATAGATAGTTTTATGTATTAGTAAGCTTTCAGCTTCTGAGTTTATTCAACATCATATTTAATAAGATTAGCTCCAGATTAAAAAATGAACACCACAAATTTAATGCTGCTGAGCTGAAGTAAATGACATTGTAAGTGTCATCAACAAAATCCTCATTCTTATTGGGATAGCTTTCGCTTGGGTGGAAAAACCACAAGTGATACAATCTTTTAAGCATTTATTTAGGGAAAGACTATGCAAGTGGTCTTGTGTAACTCAGCTGGATAAATCAGGTGCTTGCAAGCACTTCTTGTGGGAAGAGATGGTTTCTTTTAACATGTTGCACAAAGCCCAGGACTTCTCACATACAGTGCACATTTGCACAGCTTAGGGATAAATTTGGAATTTTTAGTGTACTAGTGATGCAGGTGTCTATGAATTGTTTGAGGTCTCCCTTGGGGAGCACTTGCAAAATGTGTATTACAATATACTTTAAATTACTGCAAATTCTTGTACAATGCTGACAAGAAGTAATCCAAGAAATTTTAGAACAAAGGGAAGTACCTTAATATCTCATTTTTTAGTATCCAGGAATATATTAAAGTCTTTGTGTTATATCATAAAAGAACCCACACAGCAAAAATCTGTTTTTAGTGCTAGCAGTAAATGCATTTTTCTGTCTCATACTTTCTAGGGAAGGGGAGCTAGCAATTTAATAAAAAAAAAAATCATTTTTAAAGCAATAAAAGTCAAAGAAATGGCTGGCTATACAGACACAGCGAATAAAAGACATTCTAAAGGTGCTCCAAATGTCAGTACAAGGCAGAATAGGATTAAGAAAATCTGACGCTTCAGAAAGTGTGGTAACATCAAGGTGGGCAGGTGTCATATGGACTGAACAGTTGAATTTATATATGTCAAAAGAAATAGTCAGCACTAGTACAGAATGAATAATGAGGTAGAGATAAGGACTACAAAGGTGATAAATTACATACGTCAAAACAGTCTCAATAGATCTTTTTCTTCATTTTAAACATGAAGTCCATATTCTGTTATGGTTGGGTATATGTGAATATTCTTACGAACAAATACTGAACTTTACCACAATTCCTTTCTTTCCTTTTAGTTTTTACTAGGGACCCAAATTAAGAAAATATAAGATGGAACCAAAAAAAACCAAAACCCAAGCCAAACCAAACAAAAAAACATCAAACAAACAAACAAACCAAAACCAAAAACCAACCATAAAAACAAACCAACAATTAAAAAACCCATAATTTCTGTTCTAAAAGAAACATGATAAAATATTATTTTTTGCATATAGAAGCATCAGAGATGGCATTTGATTTAAAAATGTAAGATTATCATGGGAAAAAAGATCAGGCACATCATGACAAATTTCTGTACTCTAATTTGTAGATTATAAAGGAGGTGGGAGTTGGTTTGAGTGGCTCTTTTAAGATGGAAGCTGGATGTTTTATTCACCATGAGATGTTACATGCTGACAGCTGAGGACCCATGGAAGGAACAAGACATAAATAGTCTATTTGGGCAGATTTAGAAGTTTCCTTAAAGTCTTTGAGTCATATGACTTAAACCCATTTAAAATGGGTTTGTAACATAACAACTAGGACAGCTTAAACACAATTAGCAAAAATCTATTCTAAATGCTAAAAAATAGAATTGAACAAATGAAAATTTCCAATCACATTTTCACTACGTCGTTGTCACAGATGTAGACTACAGCACTATTCTTGCTGCTATCAAGAAAACTAGCTCCATCCAAGCCAGACCGAGCAAAATTTTTAAAAATAGTTGTGTTCAGGTAGTTTCTTAACAAACATAATTTGGAGCATTTTTTGAAAACCAGTGAGTAATTAAGGCAGCACTAAGATAACTTCTAATCATGGGGTACAACAAATTATGTGCCATAATTGCAGGGATTAGTTTCTTCTTGTAGTTGATTATGTTTTTAAACATGATATTGGGTCATGTATTGCTACATACTGGTACTGGTAGATGCTGCATTTTTAAAAGCAGGTAGGTTCTAGGAGACAGATACAACATTTATTTTTAGCAATGGTTTGGCCACTTCAGATGGAAGATACTATTTTTCCAAAGGTAAATATTTCTGTAATGACTTCTGCACACGCAAAAGAGGAAAAAAAAAATTACAATTTAGCAAGACTACCTTTTGCTGTATTACAGATGACCAGACTAACATAAGCCAGGTTCCAGGCACTTTCTGAGCTAATGGCGAAGGTCAAGTAGTACGAAAGGATTCTTTATTTATTTACTTTTTTTTTTAAACTGATGCTGTGGTTTTATAGTGCTACAAAGGCTGCCTGCAGTCTCATGTTTCAGGTAACATTTGAAGGGAATTCTCATTTCTAAATAGCCACACAGAAGTGGATATGGTTTTTCATATAATCTTTTTTTCTGCTGACAGCTGGAATTTGTTGTTCAAGAACTTTGTGAAATTTTACTCAAGGTACCTTAGAGGAAAAGATTTGGACCATAAGTTAAATAAATTGGTCAAGCAGTATTGTATAGTCAGCTGCTGTGGGAAAAGGTATGCAGAATAACTGATTCCACAAACAAGATAGTTTTCCTGACTGATTCCTTGTAAGTGTGTGTGCCTACATGTGCATACATTTATTTTGCAAGGTTAGAGGCAGTCACACTGAATTAAAATATTAAAATAGTTTTATACTGGCTACATTTAAATGTGCAATTAATTATTAATTAAATTTCATAGCACCGAGATGGAAATGAACTTTAAAATTGAAAATATTTTCTTCCTGAATTCCAAAATGCCCCGGCTTCAAAAACGTTATGCACACCTCAGAACATCATTTCAGTGACAGTAAATCTTAACTGCACTTATGGAATGATGGCAATTATCTTCATCTTCATGATTTCTATAGCAGACACAGTTGGGAATCCTTACTGCCTAGCACATTTTGAAGCCTGCAAACACTGGTCCTTTTCAGTTAGAATACAGGAGTGGAGCTGAAAGAGGATACACAGGTGTAAATTCGGGTCCATGATATGTCTTGTAATTACCTAGAGAACTGAGAGTTTCTTAAAGATATGCAGTGACTACATTAATGGAATTTTTGGGTGGGAAGGTGTGACCAGAGGAGGACTGAAGTAGAGAATATAGGTTTGACGCACTAAAGAGGACCAGCACATTTCTAAAAAGGCACTTATTTCATAGCTGTTGCTGTTGCCAGTGGTGGTAGTTGGACAAACTAAGTTTCAATGCTTTAAAATTGTTTGAGCTGAATCTCTCAGTCTTTATACTCCCTCTGGAGTAAAGATGCTCTAAAACCCACTATTTAAAGCCAAAAAAAGAAGATGCAGTAAAATACTTTTTGCTGTCTTCTCTCTACCTTTCCCCAAAACCTCTATTTTTCAAAAGCAATATATTTATGGACCAGAAGGGTCCTTCTTTTAGGGGACAAATATGCAGAGAGGTGGAAAAAATGACCACAAGGTTTCCATTTAGCATGAGTCTCCCACTAAGACACAGAGCAGGAGGCTGCAGAGTGAACCCCTAACCCTCCTTTATGTGCTGTGCCACCATGTAGGATTCACTGACAGATTCCACAATCATTATTAGAAATTGTAGAATACTTTCTAGATCTTCTTTTCTTGCCCTGGGACTACTGAGCTGCCTCAGATTCCTCAAGCTTTCACGCTGTGTCCCTATTTTCCCTGTATGGTTATAGGCTTAGAGCTGGATGACTAAGAACTGTCGCAAAATTTCTGCTCCTCTAATGTGCATTGTTAACTGAATTTGTAAAATATTAAATTGTCCCTTATCTTCGCACTAAATCATACTGTCTATGTGAAAAATTCAACCCCTAAATTAATTCTTTCTCTTTTGTTAATGTTTCATTTACAGCTGACTCAGCACTTACCACTTCCATTGTTTCACTCATAAACTACTGGATAGAAAGCTTTTTCTGATTATGTAGGATTTTTGCAGCAAAAATAATATTTTCTGTTTGTTATTTGCATAGAAACTGAAAATGCTCTCACACCGTGTCAGCTACTTCACACCTCTGTAGGGGCTTAAACTCTGGAATGAAATGTGAATGATGTGAATGTACTGACTCACTGCTCCACATGGGTTTCATTTAAGAAGGTTCACATGAATGCCTTGGCAACACATTCCAATTACCTCTTAAAGAAAAGCTTAGTTTTTGGATTGTTTTGTGCAAACGAATAAATGTAATTTTAGAAAGACTGCTTCCCCTATTACCATACACAACAGAGGCATAAAAGAGAGGAAAAAAACCTCAAAACAGAAAATGTTAACTCTATTCAGATCCTGAGCCAGTGAGTTGATTGCTCATTCTTCCACTTGTTAGGTCAGGTAACTGTATGACATTTAAAACACTGCTCAAAGATTAAAACATCTAAAAAGTTAGAGTTCTTCCATTACAGTGAGTTCATTTAATACTGCTTTTGAAACATTTTACAGAGTGCAGTGAAAGACCTTAATTTATTCCAATTATCTTTTGTTCACTTCGATTTATGAACACTGGAGCTCAAATAATCAGCCCTTTTGCTCCTTAGGCTTCCAAGAATATATTTTCGTGAGTATTGTACAAGTCATCTTTCTGCAACCATCCCATATACTAATTGCAAAAGTCTATTTTTATGATAAGGAGTGGTATTAGCAGACAATTAAGGACAAGATTATTGGTTGTGCTGAATTGCTTTGGATCAGAAATAGCTCCCTGAATAAAATTTTCTTCTTAGTAAATGTATAAGGACAGATATTGAAAACATATACCCAATTCTTATAAGGTGCATCTACAAAAGGAATAAGCTTCAGAAATAACTGAATAAAAATACCTCGGGATTCGTACTATTTATTACAGACTAATAGATCTCATCCTACCTACTTTTGTGGCCCTAGTGTTTGATAATTTTTCAACAGAACTGGGAGGAGGGGGAGACTTTTTCAAGCTGTGTATACTGAAAATACGAGCATGACAGTGTGCATGAAAAACAGTGCTTTACATGCATTCATTCGTTCATTCTCTTGGTATAATTCAAAGTATATTGACAGTGAGTGCACACCCAATGATAATAGCAGGACAGGCTGTTTTTCAAGATAGGCAAGATGAATATAAATTTTCTTCCCTTTGAAATCTTCAGATTTCCAACAGCAAGACTGAGCGAACTTCTTTCAGTGTTCTTTCTAACAATGATTACTACTGTTTTGTGTCACAGCCTCTTTTCCTAAGATTAAGATCTGTTCTGCATTACACTACAACTAGCTGGCACAAGAAACCCATGGAAACTCATGGGAAACTGACTTTCTCTAAACTCTGAGCTTGCTTAGTGAGAAAAAGAAGGAAATTTATTTCCATCATGAAGGAATGCTCAAAGGCATGGTGCAATTCCTCCCTTAGAGTCAGCAGGTGAACTAGTCTTGTAAAAAAAAAAAAAAAAAAACAGACAAGAAAATCTAGAATTAAGACACCTCTATTTTTAAAGCATCATAATGGGAGGCCAACCAGGTCTATCTGCAGCTGAGACTCTCTGTACAACCATCGATTTGCTATCTGGAAACATCAGTGGGGCTCTTCTACACATTATTAGGGAGATATTTATTATATTTTCACTAAAATGAAGAGATATTTCCCTTTCTTTATAAATATATAAATACACACACACATATATATCTTTATAAATGTGGATACAAAAGCATCACAGACAAAACATCATTTGATTCCTAATGGTGTTTGAATGGAAGGAAATAGTATTACTGGGACATAAAAGAGAGGGAGACACCTCCCAAAATTAACTGGTGGTACTGAACCTACCACATTTTTCCCCCCAAAATGATAAAGTTTCTTTTCTTGTCCTCTTCTGTACACACATTAACTAGCCACCAATGATAAAAGAGAGTTGAAAGATAATACATTTGTCTATTCTTCCTCTACTTCTTTTGGCTCATGCCTACTTAGTTTGGTTAGCTGATGCTTTGATGGTGCATCACAGTTGTTCAGAGCATGAATGTTACATCTGCTGGTTATCAAACCAAAAGGTTATTTGCCCTGACTCCTGCTGTGTGACTAGTACAAGCAAACATTAACTCAGCCAGTGGTAGGAAAAATATGGCAAAAAAAAAATTCTCATTGATATGAATTACTGTTTATCTGAGAACAAAATTTATAGTACCTCTTCAAATGTCTGATCTGGAGGAAGTGTGTCCAAAATTATCTGGTGCCCAAAAGTGCATTAAAATGTGTAGAATTTTCTTTTCTAATAACGGGCAGCCCATTTGGGTTTTCATATATAAAAACAACTCACCTAGGTAAATCAAAAGTATAGTTCCACCACATCTTAAATAAAATTATTTTGCAATAAGTTTTAAATACTTATATATGTACTACTAACAATTACAATTTTAGCTATTATTAAAAACTAAAAAAAAATAATGACTCACTATAGCTTTAAATTATTTGCCTTTACTTCTGTTCTTATGTGTCAACAAGCCAACCTACTGGACAGAATACACAGTAGACAGTAATACACTGCAGATGGTATCAGATGGTTTGTGCCAGCTGTTATAAAACTTAATTAATTATTTTAAGTGACATGCCTTTTTTTGCTTAGAATTGCCTTTATTTGAACAGTGTGTTTAGTTGTGCATGCTAATTTGGCAAGCCATGCATACTGTCTTCTGCTCCATGATTCAAAATTTTAGTTTACAGGTGACAAATGCACCTAGCTACAGAAAGCTTTCATTTTTCTGAGAGGGGCTGGCGTTGTATGGACGAAGGGAGCTGATTTCTGACAAAGAGTAAATAGGGCCCTTGGGCAATTAACTACGCCAGCCAACTTAGCCAGTGGGGTTATTTCCCTTTTAGCTGTTTTTTGCAATTCACACTCATAAATTGCTCCCCTGGTTGATATACACTCCCAAGAATAATAAACTCAAGCTTTATGTTTGTTGCCTAACAGCCTTAAGAAACACATGCTGTGATTGAGTGCGGTTTTCTTTGTTGACCAGTGATACAAAATTTAATAGACTGGGTTTTTCTACATCACTACTAATTTGATGAATACAGTTAATTTTAAATCTTTCCTATAACACTGTTCACGTAGTACATTGCTATTTAAACAAAAAAAGCAAGGTATTTGCAGGCCAGACATTTTATGGAAGACAAATTCTTCAACAACTGATTAACATAAACACCTCTTGAAGAATACATTAAAAAAAAGTATTTGTATTTGTCTATGTATTTGTCTACATAGTGAGTTTTTTCTTTTCTTTTTTAGAAAAGGCACTCAAAATTAATAGCATTTCCCTTAAGCTCACTGCTTGGTAAAACCAAATTGATTTTGTTCATTAAACTCCCCAAATCTATGGTTTTAGTGGTGGACAAACTACTCCAGGCTTTTTGCCAGACCATGAATTTTCTTTTCGCATTTTGGCAATCATTGCAATTTTTTCTGGCATATTAATTAAAAAAAAAAAAAAAAAATTACTAGGCCTGAATTGATGTACACATTTATTATCTACCTGTAGGCACTTATCAGATTTTATTCTTTCAGTGTTCAATTGATTTAATATCCTTTTTTTAATCCTGTGGGTTTTCTTTTATTCTTTCATTCTATTTTCTCTTGCATTGCATATAGGACGTGAAATGACTCAGCAGCTGAAGGTAACTGTGACTCAACATGCAAAGCAGGAAGTGCCTACTTGACCTATTAGTGCAAAATATCAACTTCAAATAGTTTCAATTAGACAAGATGAATCCGACACCTGCTTTGGACGGGCCCTATTTTTCTTTTCCCAGTCCTGATTCCCCACCTTGTATGATGTTTAACCCTATCCATGTTTTTATTTTCCTATTTACTTGAACATTAAAGTATCAAAATGTCAGTTCTGTTTGGGCAGTACCTCTAGTACTTGCTAGTTTACGAAGCAGTAACTTTTGTTCTCACAACACATATCTGTTCCAAATACAGCAGAAATATTTAATGTTTTCATAAGGCTGAATGTGAGGACAACAGATTACTTCAGAGACACAACAGGAATTTGTCTATTCAGTTCAAGAAATATGGTAATAATGGTACTTAGAGTCAATTTATTATTCAGCTATATTAATTTCTACATTTCTTTTTAAATAGCGCATGGCTGATTGCTAACTTACTTGTTAGTTAAGAGTTTTGTAGGAAATTTAAAAAAAAAAAATTTTTATCAACAACGTCTTTAGAAGAAGCTAAATATTCATTGATACAGAAGACTAGATTCCTCATAGGCATATAGAGAACAAACTCTAAAATCAGTTGTAAAATCATCCTAAATTGCATGTTTTCACATTTAAAGACTGCCACTCACTACAATCAGAAATTATATCCTTTTTAATGGAAAGGCCTATTTACACCTGTAATTTGAGAATTTTGCTAAAAAGGAATGATGATAGTTAAGATTGTCAAATGAAGGTATTTCTATAGAAACTTGAACTTGGAATATCAGAATAAACCATGGATAATTGTTGGCAGAGCTGTTTTGAGACAAAATGGATCTGTGTCAGATTGCAAAGAAATTTAGAAGTTCTAAACATACAAACTACTAATACACATTAATGCAATACTCAGCTGTAAAAATCCTAGACTGCAGAATTATTCAACCCCTACAGGTAGAAAAGTTACAGAAAAAAAATATATGAAAAAAAAATTATATATCACATTCTTACTAGTGTATTTTGAGGAAGGGAAATAGATTTTCCTCTAAGAGGTCTTGGGGAGAGCTCTGCTTTATGCCTGTGCTAAGTGTTGCACTGTTTTCATCGGCCTCTCCTTCCTTGTTCCATGTCTTTTAAAATCCAGCTGATCAAATCATTCAGTTCTGTCACAGCCAGAACCTGTTCTTAGGATGAACACAAAGACAATCCCCCACTCACTACATTCAGATAAACTTACTGTACGTGGGTTATGATAAGGGTTGTAGCTGGAATGAAAAAGTCATCCACACTGTCAAACTGCTTTCCCACTGGCTGAGTATGGATTGTGTGATGAGAGACACTCCCACTGGCTTGCGTTATCACCTGCATAAAGAAACATCATTGTAAGCTACAGAAGTACTCTTTAAAAATCAAATCTCAATCCAAAGGAATGAATGCAGTATTGCCTCTGTATTCTCTTGTATTGTCTTTCAGTTACCAAGATAAGGAACGCAAATAACAGTGAATAAAGCTGACCAACATTACATATTTCAGAGAACTATTACATACCTGACCACTTAAGTCTTTATACTTACTTTTCCCCTCCATCTTTCTTTATCACCCCTGAATCCATATTTATTCATTTACATTACCAAACCCCTTAACAGTTCTTAAACTAAGTTTTTGTTTATTTTTTTTTTCTTACACTAGATCTCTAGGATCTATTGTAAGAAAAAAGAGAATAAATTTTTTAAGCACTTCAGCCAGAGTGAAAAGATGCTATCAACAAATCCACTGGAACATATGGCTATGCATACTCCCAATTCTTGTCAATCATGAGGTCACTCAACATAGCACATGTTTCAGAAGAAAAGCTGAACCGAGTTTACATATTCCTTAAATTTTTATAAACCAATTTTATTCAAATCCCATAATCTTGGACCTTCTCTGAAGCAAATGTTTATGAGTGAATAAAAGACAACTCCATATAATAGCCACTATGCTTTTCACATATATGCATTTAAGAGTGGAATTTTTTAGAAAAGAAAACAATCTATTATCTATATTGTAATTAAAAATTAGGGTGATGATGATCAGTCACTTTAAAATATAGTAAGACTGACTCAATTATGAGTTCTGGAGAGGAGTGGCAATTAAACTTCCACAAATTACCTTGGATACAAAGTCATTAAGTCTGTAGGTGCTGAAAAGGTGATTTCAAATGTTACTAGTTTGCTTTTCAAATTTCTCTTATTCTTTCTCTTGTCTATAAGTATATATTATATACATAAGGATTTCATTAATTTCTGAAGAAAAGGAAATTAAAAGAAAAATGAATTTTTAAATTATAAGGCTGATCATCACAGTCTCAGGGGATTGCTATAAATAAGGAACAGAAATTAATAAAAAAGTAGTAAGGTAAGTACAGCTTCTTCAGATATTTCTTTAGTGACTGTCCCTATGTTTTTCCCTGCTCCAAGGTACAGGAAAAATAAAATTTTTAATAACTTTCATCTGAAAAAACCCCAGTAAAGACGATGTTTGACACCTCCAGAGTGTCAATATGACCTTAACGAAATAGAAGTATGTCTAAAGTCCAGTTTATCCCCTAGTTAGGGACAAAAGTATCATGAACAGCAACAGTTTGCTCTCAAAAGACTGGTCGTACAGAAAGTGTTGCTGCTTTCAACTGTAATCTTTATCCTTCTATAAATTTGCCATTGTCAGTTCTGACTAAGGGTATTGAAAATCATCATTAACTATTTTGGTGAAGTCAGTTGTCTGACTTGTTTTCTGGTTACCTAAAATCATTTCTCTGCCCCTGCTGGGGTCATGGTAATAACACTTAAAGGAAAATATGCAACACATTGCAATTACACAAAGGTTCAACGTGTCTGTATTTCCTTACATATAATCATTGTGATCACCTCACCTGCAAAGTTGGTGAATTCTTTTCCATGTTTCCCCAGCTCAGCACCCAGACTTGATCATGTGATTTATCATAGTGTAGTTTCACTGGAACAGGATCTGTACTTACTGCCTGAAATATAATAAAAAAATAAACCCTTTGTTTCCATCACATTTTCAAAGGAAACGTAATATATATGCTTGAATGCAAATGATGAGTAGATATGCATTTCCAGATATTTTCAGACTGTATTTACGAATTATGTTGCCAATTGTTGAAACAGCCCTCTGATTAATTCAGAGTTACTCTATTGCTGAAGATGTGTTTTTTATTCATTATGTACTCTAATACTTGGCATCAAAACTGCATTATACTGAAGCCTTTAAGAAGTTGAAAACAAGGTTTTAAATCAAATACAAAACTACTCCTCCTTCTTCCCTGCCATCACTCTCACTTTACATGTATTGGTTGAAAAACTACACCAATTACTGAAAAATGGCTAAAAAAGAGAAGAGGATTCTCAAGCCACATATTGGAATTAATGGAAGATGTTACCGCAAAAAATCAACATGACGTTTCCTACCTGTTAAAATGTGTGTATTTTGTTGAAGTAGGTAGGATTGTTTTCATATATTTTCCAATTACAGTTGCTACTTTTCATAGACCTGTGATCAGAACCGGTGTTTTCCCTACAACTTCAAGCACTGTCTCTTGAGACCATGAATCTTTTAGACAGCTGAGCTCTAAACTTCCTGTTATGATAACTGAAGGCTTTAGAGGTATGAAATGGGAGGGCAATGCATTTGATTAAAGATGTTATACACAGCTCCACAAGTGGGGGGGATTACGTTTTTATTTTCATCATTAAAGAAGAAAAAATAGGTGGAAATTGTTTTTTTGTCTTACCATTATGGAACTGTAAAGCACAGCTTGTTTATCAGTGTGTCAAGGAGAGTACCAGCTGGCTAATTAAGTGAACCTAATTTAAACTAATGATGTGGATCCTCAAGATAATGCACTAATGGCTGGCTGAGACTGCTGATGATACTTAACTGTACTCCTGAGGTGTTGCAAGCAATGACTTCATCTAAGCAGAATTTGTTTTTCCTTTTGAAAATAGAAAATGAAGCCAGGTTGCTCACCGGCTCATTTAAAATCAGAAGTTACCCCTTGAAAAAGGCCATTTGTGTTTGAAAACTTCTTTCTGCTACACGCCAGAAAACGAGTTGTTTAAAATAATACTTGAACTGTTGTATAGCTAATTTGTCAAGGCATGTCAAATCTCCTTTTGGCTTCCCCAGACAAAGGTCTGACCCATACATGTTCTGCCAGAGGACTGCCAGCTGCGTTCAGAGCCGGGGTCATGGCACAGCCAGGAGGAGCAGAAGGGATTGCCTGCAGAGTCAGGCACAGGCAGTACAGCTTCCTAGAGGGGAGCCAGCAGCAAAAACGAGTTAAGCATCTCGGAAGCAGACTTTCACAGCTGTTTCTAGCTGACCAGGCTGATCTGCCAGCAGCACACTGAGGACTGAAGGACCATGACTCTGTTTACTTCAGCCTCTGAGTCATCCCACTTAGTGGTGTGCTGCTATGCAATACTGCACAATTCTTGCTTTCAAGAATTTACAAATGAAAGCAAATGCTTCTCTTGACTTTAGAATGAGAATTACCTGGATAAGTCAAAAAGTCTCACTCTATATATCTCTCTAAAGATACAACATCCATGTTTCCAATACATTTCAATTTAGTCTGCTACAGAATCCTCTAAAGTACTTATTTGGATAAATATACCTGCCATAAAAATAAATCATCCTCAAATCCAGTTGTCACATATGTGCACACCTTTTACAGTAACTTTCACAGTAGAAAGGAATAACATGTATAGTAGTACTTCAGAGAAAACACTGTAATAAGCAAAACCAAATAAACATTATTTTTACACAGAAAACAGCATCACTACATGACTTAAAGTCCTTTCAAATAAATTTTTAATTTTCTTTAGGGTTTTCGCACAGTGATGGAAGTTTTATTAGAGTGCTCTTGCTTTCAAAATATGAAATTATCTCCACATTTGTTCCCACTAGCCTACGTACTCTTTTTGCAAGGTAGTTTCTTATTAAAGATGTAGACTAGAAATAGCTACATGCACATGTACGTGTATGGAAATGATATCCTCTGTATTAATATGATTTTTAGGAAAAAGGCAGTCTAACAAGAAAAATGCTCTAATTTCTGAACAGCTGAGTTTCTATTTTCCAAAAATTAATTAAATATTTATTTTTCTCCGTGCTAGGCAGTACTCTAAGTAATGAAAATAGACTGATCTGGAAAACTAAATTCCCTTCTGTGCCTCCAGTTTGTAAAAGTGTTTTTGTACGCACATATAATGTGAATAGAGCAACATTTAATTGTTAGAACATTCATCCTGCTTGCAACAAATAAAGCTAGAAAATAAATACTTCTTTTTAAAAGACAAGAAGCAGAGCCATGTTTGTTATAAGAAATGCTAAACAAAGAATCTTTTGACTTGTCACTAAATTCCAAATTAGCCGTACTTCAATTCTAAAATCCATCTGTAAATCAATAATGGTTTTACTTTTTACAGTTTTATATTATATCTAAAAAGATTATATAGGTTTTGTGCTTTCATAATTTGTTTTATTTGCAACTACTGGTTTTTTTTTTCTTTGTTTTGTTTGGTTTTGCTTGGTTTTTAAGTCTATTTTGAACAATGGCAAGGGTAAGCTGGACACAGAGCAAGTCCCCTCATACTTTTCCTATGTATTTGGCTAAGCGTATCCTAGGAAATAACATTCAGATCAGTAACAATTAATAGCAATTCTACTTAAGTGTTCAAAAGTGACAGTAACACATTCAGTTTAATTTATTTATCTGGTTAAACTTATTCCTTGGTTATATTGTCTTACCAAATATCTTTGTTAAGCCCTATGAAATGGAAAAATAGTTTATTATGATATCTTAAACACTTAGAACCATCAAAACCAAGACTTCCATTCCTGCAGAAGTTTTACACAGCTGGGCTAAATTTAATTCTATACTTTCCTTAGTTCATTATCTGGATATTATTAAATTAGTGGCAAAGCAATGCTGTTCTATCCCTCAAAATTCCTTTGAAAGTGATTTTTTTCCACCTGGAATAACATGAAAGCTTCTGGAGTATCCTGGTTTTAGCTCAATATATTTGCTAAATAGCACAGACTTAGTGCACAAAGCTCTTTGCTACACTTAGGCATGTCTGTTTCAGCTCATTACAGAAACTTGAATACTTTTATGATAGAACAATCTAAACTGCACAGTTGCTTAACATATTTCTGGGGAAGGGCTGCACTTCTAATTAGTGGTTAATTTACTGAATTTTACTTTTTAATTAACATACATCTTTGCAGTAAGTATCTCTGCACATTTAGGAAAGTGATATATATTTATACATATTTAAAACAATAACTAATGTAACTGAAGACAAATTAGAAGACCCTACCAATGAATATATTTCATAGAACCTAAATTAAAACCTATTTTCAGTGAGCTCAAGACGAATCGTGTGCTTTTGACACCAAGGTCTAAATGCTAATAAATGCAATTACATTGATATTTCATCCGTCCTGTGGAGAAAAGGAAGCCGACACCTGAATGTCAGTCAGTGATCATGGAAAACATTGCCAGAAATTCCAGTCCTTCAAATTTGTGGATTGTGTTGAGACTGTGGGTTTTTAGACTGTCTTCCTGAAGTAATATATCAAACTGGTTGTAAAAATAGTATTGTTTTAAAAAAAAAAAAAATTATTACCCATTCAGTTTATTGCTATTTTAATATGCAAAGGTCCATTTAAGTAAAAATCCCCCAGCTTTTTATTACTATCTTCTTGAATAAAACATTTTGTAAGTCCCTGCCACCATTTGGATAGTTCAAGTTTTGAGGAAGCCATGTCTGAGTCAGCTGACACAGAAAGCAGATGTTTCAAGTATGCAAAAGTATTAAAATTATTTGTGAAATTATTTATTTTTAAATTTTATATGCATATACATAATACATGTGTATACTTACACCATGGAATAGTTTGATTTGGAAGGGACCTTTAAAAGTCATCTAGTCTAAATCCTCCATAGTGAGCAGGGACATCTTCAACTATATCAGGTTGCTCAGAGCTTCATGTAACTGGGTTTTGAAGGTTTCCATGGACAGGGCTTCCACCACCTCTCTGGGCAACCTCTGACAGTGTTTCACAAACCTCATTGTAAAAAATGTCTTCATTATATCTAGTCTGCATCTACCATCTTTTAGTTTAAAACCACTACCCCTAGTCCTATTGCTACTGTCCCTATTAATAAATCTGTCTCCAACTTTCTTGTAAGTCCCCTTTAAGTACTGAAAGGACACAATACTGTCTCCCTGGAACCTAATATATAGTCTATACAATAAAGATTTTCCTTCACTTATCAGTGAAAAGAACAAAAGGCATGAAGAAAAGCTCTATTTAAGTGGGGTTTTTTTAATAAACAATTTAGTCAAGTTTCTAATAGAAAAAAAAAAAATCCATGTTTTATTTAGCTAACAAACACCTGTTTCCTATGAATATGATGATACTATAAGCGCTGCCTTGTACCTTGGTGCATTGGGTTTGTGTGACAAGCTTTTGGTAGCAGGGAGAGCTATACAATTGTATTGTGTGAGAAAGTGCCAGACATGTCCGACAGAGGCAATGGCAGCTGGTGCCAACACAGACCCACTGCTGGCCAAAACCTGGTCAAACAGTGGCGGGGTAGAACCTCTGGGGTAACACAGCTGAGGTGCACAGAAGTGTAATTGTGGAGAAGTGCTTGCAATCAGATGAGAGAGGAGCGAGAATATGTCAGAGGAACAGCTCTGCAGATGCCCAGGTCAGGGGAGAAGGAGGGGCAGGAGGTGCTCGAGGTGACTCAGCAGAGATTCCCTTGCAGCCTGTGGTGAACTGTGCCCCTGCAGCCCATGGAGGTCTGTGGTGGAGCAGAGATCCACCTGCAGCCCCTGGAGGGGGCATTCACACCGGATCAGGTGAATGCCTGCAGGAGGCTCTGAATCCACTGGAAGCCTATAGTAGAGCAGGCTCTTGGCAGGACCTGTGAAATTGTGGAGAGAGGCACCCATACTGAAACAGGTTCATCGGCAGGACTCATGACCTCGCAGGGGACCCAGCCTGGAGCAATCTGCTCCTGAAGGACTGTATCACATGGAAAGGGACCCGCACTGGAGCATTTTGTGAAGAACTGAAGCCCATGGGAAAGACTCACACTGGAGAAGTTCACGGAGGACTGTCTCACATGGGAATGGCCCCACAAGGGAGCAGGGAAAAGACTACTCTCTCTGAGGAAGAAGCAGCAGCAGAAATAACATGTGACAAACTGACAAACTGACCCCCCATTCCTCATCTCCTTCACTGCTGGTGGGGGAGAAGGCAGAGAGTCAGGAATAAAACTAAGCCCAGGAAAGAGGGACCTAAAGGTGTCTAGGATTTTTTATACCACCTATTATCCTGCTTAGATTTTGGTAGGGAACTGAGCTGAATTTATTATCAAAATAAAGTCTGTTTTGCCTGTGACCATAACTGGTGAGTGATCTTTCCCTTCCCTTATCTCAACCCACGAAACTTTTCTTTCCCTGTCCAGTTGGGGGGAGAAGTGATAGAGTGGCTTTGGTGGGTATCTGGCCTCCAGTCTGGGTCAAAACACCACACCTGGTTTTGCACAAACTCTATGACCACTGTAGCATAGCACTGATTTCTCTCTTTTACTCAATGAATTATTTTCACTAAGATGAGTATCTCCAGCATCCCAGAGACCAAGAAAGAGGAGTAGAGAAGAAGTTGAATTCAAAGCCTCCAGTCTTGGCTAAGGGTGGTGTATATTTTCACTGTTTCAGTAATTTCTCTGTCTAAAAGCGTACAGAGCAACAGTCCTCCACCTTCTGTAGCCAAACCTGACCTTTCTGCCAAAACTGACAGACACACTCTTGTGATAAGACTCTATTTTAGCCAATACTCGATTCTGAGTGAAAGGTACCTCAAGTCAGAAGCTTCCTAAAGAACTCATTTCCTCAACTATTTGAATAATATTTATAAGAGCTATTTTCATGTTTTCTTCCTCACAACCGTCTGTCAAGAAGAACAGTTTCTAAACAGAAACTGCTGCTAAATGTTGAATGTAGGTGAGCTTTTTTCCAAATAATGTGTTTACTTTCAAGATAACTGTATTTTTGTTTCTGAAATGTGAAGGAAAGTCTTAAATTATTTTTCCTAAATTAAATAGTAACTTATAAAATGAGAAATAAATACCTGAACAACTTTCTGAGACTGTACATCAACAATGAGAACTCTATCAAGTGTGGGCTGAGTCACATATATGAACTTGTCTTTTACATTAACAGCAGTTGCCCATACACACCGCTGAACAGGATCATCATCTGCTTTGGGACACACTTCATCCTATAATTCAATAAAAACAGGAAAACTGTAAGAATCAAAACAGTCAACAATGTAATAGAAAGACAAATTATACTCATTTTCTTCTTTTTTAACTGTAAAATAAAACATCAGAAAATGTAGGGAAGGAAAAAGGACAGTGGACACTAGGACATAAACTCATGTTAGCCAAACAGCATCTGTAAACACCACAATTCACAAGCACTATAAAATAATTAATACACCAAATTTTGTGATGTTTTTTAGAAATTCAAGAAGTTAGTACTGTTGACCCGAGAAAGAAACCAATTTGAGACAACCATACATGTAGAAATGAAGTGAGCAAGGGGCATGAGACCTTAAAGCCAGAAAGCCAAACCAGACACACAATGCCTTGTTACTGCAGTAGCTGGCAGCTCCCACCTGAGCAGCATCACAGTGCCCTGCTAAGGGAGGCAGCGCAGGCATGGCTTACCCTGCAGCTGAGAACGCAGCAGTAATCCAGGCAAATACATAACTGGGCAGATGATAATGTACAAATGAAGAGAAAGAGGAGGTGGTCTGGTGCAAACTGTCACATGGCATAGGGGCAAAGCAGCAGTTAGAGAGATCAGCTGGTTTAGTCACTTGGAGTACTGATGGGTTGCTTTAAAGATCAAGAAGTTTGGCTACTTCTGCCATAAGACATTCTCATGGCCTATTTTACTAGTGTTAAACAAAATAAATACCAAATGTCTTCTTAATACCATTCCTTCCCTCTTCGCCCTTCCATTCCTGCAAAAGGATGAATTTGAAAAAAAAAAAAAAAAAAATCTGTTCACTTCAGTGAACTGATATTTTGTAATACATACAACTACACACTCTCAGTCAAAATAGCTAACTGTAGTTTGCATGCTCACTATTCCTAATTTGTAGAAATATATGGCCAATCATCATGTATTTAACTACCTATTTGTGAATATTTTCTCCCAGAAAAAAGCTTGTTTTTATCAAAATTAAAAGTTACTTGGTCAAATATATTACTATATGTGGAAATTCCATTTATGAAATAGCATGATTTCTTTCCTATAATGGACATTATAATTATTTAAAAACATGGGCTGAAAAATATTCTGCTTGGAAAAGTACAGGATATATCAAGTGTTTTTGTTTTCCTGACCTTTTCTTCTTTTGCCTCTTATTTTAAATTCCCTATATCACAAAGGACAATTTTACCAAATCATAAGTATTATTTCTTTTTGCCACTTATCTGCTGCTTATTCCTAATTTAGAATGCTCTGCCTGATACATCGTAACTGGTTGCTGTGAAAATAATTATGACATGTCAGCAGATAATGACTCAATGCAGAATGAGCAGCAACAAATGATGAGCTCTTAAACGAGAATTCTGTTTCTAAGCATCAAACTCCTTTTAAAAGGCACAGGAAACATTATGTGGCAGAACACCATGTCTGGCACCAAGCAATGCTCTTCAAGAAGATGATGCATTTCAACACTTACTTTTCTGTATCATCAACATTCTTTGCCAGCTGTGCCTCTACATTTTCGAAAATACACTCAGTCTTTATATGTCAAAAGAAGAAATAAATCAATTTCCAGCTTTAAAAGAGAGAGTTTCTTTGCAGAAGATTGAAAGCCACTGCTTGCTTTTACATGGCTCTTAAACCTCAACAAAAGGAAGGTCTTTCAGGAATCGTATGATAAGGAAAGGTTACTAAACTCAGGTACCGTGCAATAGCACATCATCAGGAACTTCAGGAGAACTTAGAAATAAGTAACAACTAAAATTAAGTTTGTGCTAATAATAAGCCATGTAGATCCAAGGGAGAAGTTAAAAATCTGTCTTTTAAGGAATGACAGGCATGGGATAAATGGGACTTTTGTTCTCAAAAGGAGCTTAATGCTTTCCATTGGTGCATAAAGTCAACATATGCAAGTATGTCTCTACTATGATGTACAATCATCATATCAGTGACCTATTGTCATTTGCCTGCTGGGTAATTTTCACTTCAAGTGGAAGGTTGTTTCACTGATCTCATGATTTTTAATATTTATTCTAAATATACCTTGTCTTAGTTCCATGTGTTATCTAAACAGATAACTACATCTAGAGTGTTCTACACCATCCTCTTTATTCCTCAGAGAGAGCACCTTCAAACAATGAATCTGCAAATGTTTGTAACAAATCTATACAGACATTATTTTCAGTCATCTCTCAGGGACTCACATTAATTTACATGAGTTTCTGGGACTGAATTACACAAGGACATATTCAATATATTATTCAAAAATAACACTGACTTCTGGTGAAGGAATCTGTGTTTCTCTCACATGGTGTCATATAGATTAGTGTAAATGATTTCTCTAATAGCACCTCCCCTTGTGGAATGTACAGCAGAACAGCCAAATACTCTAACTTAAGCACTTCTAACTACATCCAGAGAAGAGCTACCTCCTTCTACATTTTCCTGAATGAGTCTAACATACTGACTGAAGTGTATTTTTAAAGATTTTTGCATTGTAAGACCAATACAGTCTTATACATATATACACATAACCACACACATACATATCTACATATACAAATGTACTTCAAAGGCTCTAAAATATTTTTATGATAATGTTATCATAAATTTCTATAATCCAATGTCAATTCTTACCTTGCCAAAAAAGAATGAAAATATAAAATAAAAGCAAAAAACCTGTTTTTCCAAAGTAAGAGTGAAAATTATGCACCAAAATTCTCATATCCAAAATGGAGTGTTTTTCCCAATAAAACTGGTTTATGTGGTTGTTTCTCTAGTTATTCAAATCTGCATTTATCTGAAGCTGTTTCAACAGAACTGAAATCTTGCTTTTGAAAATTTAACATTTATCTGATTAGACAGTTTGGACTTCCTTTATACTACAGGCAGTTATTCTGAGGCTCCATATTAATTTCCCCAGTGGTTGGGTAATTGGCTAAAATAATTTCTCCTTAAAATATAAGCATAAACCCACCATTTTCTTCTTCTAATTAAAATGTGAGCAATTTACTTTTTCCTAATTTATTCTCTCTGAAAAAAAAAAAAAGTTAACATCTGATAAAACATTAATTTACTTCATTGTTGTATTCCCTGCAGACTTTTTAATCAAAAAGTGACTTGCTTTTTAACAAGTCAGCAGATGGAGGAAAATAAATCCTTAGAGAAAGTTTTTCAAGATAGTCTGGGGCAATAAAATCTCAAGAGGAAACATGTACTTGCAGACTTATATGTGCAAATTCTATGTTTATTAACTCACACTTACTGCAATGGTCCTCAGTGTTTTAACAGGATGCAAGTCAAACTCTTTGGGCAGTGCAATGAAATGTCTATGTTAGGGCTGCCTAAGATGATACCAACCGGTTACAAAAATGCATGTTCTAAGACATGAATGTATCACCTCTTCTACATTAAATCGTTACTTTCTTGGCATTCCTTACTAAAAATCAGACTGGATTTTTTTAAACTTTTTTTTTTTACAAACAAGTGTTAGCATTTACTACACTTTCTGTGCTGTAAGAGTGTAAACCAAGGCAGTTTCTGTGGACTACAAAGTATATTTCAATCTAATTTCCTGTGGAAATTTTGGTCTGCCCTCTAGTCACATGAATCATTTTGAAATGAAGTATTTTCCTCCAACCTCCAGCATATATTCAAATGTGAGATGGCATATTTCACTGAAATTTGGCCATTATGTGTTACTTCTTGTAATAAACAGAAAATCAATTTTATGTTGAAGCCAAAAGAATTTTTTCATTAGTCTCAAAAAGGCATCTGTTTTAATTGCTTTTTTCCCAGTCTCTGGAAATAATTATTCTAAATGGGATTCACTGTGAAAGGAAAATAAAAACACTTTTGCATAAGAATTAGAATTTAGGTCTTTAGATAGCATTAATTTGCAGAGGATAAATAGAGGTTGAACGTTAGTGAGGAAAATGTCCCAAGCACTTTAGAATGATGAGACATTTAACAGATGACAGACTCTACTTGAACCATAGTTAAGAACCTATTTGAAAACAGGTTAAACAAACAGCTGTCAAAACTGGTCTAACTAATCAACAACCTACATCAGAAAACAGAAATCAGTTTATTTCTGTCCCTGTATCCAGAATTGTCTCTATCAGACTAATAAATTTTTACTTGCACTTGCCATTAAGAAGATTCAAGTAATTTAGGAGATTCTGGGAAAAGAGAGAAAGGAGGTCTTTACAATTTCTGTGACCCATGATGATCCAGTAAAGCACTACATTTCTTGCTTCACTTTAAACACAGTGAGTCTAGTTGATTCCCAGGTTAGATACACGCCAAAGTGTTTTTCTGTATTGACACTGAGTTGCATAAGAGGTAATTAAATGTTTAGATAAGGGTTCTCAAGTATATAGCTAGTGAGAAAATATATTTACCTTTAGCAAAATTAGCATACCTAAATATGTACATGTATAAGTACTGCAGTGGTGTTCGCAATACACTGCAATGCTATGCAGAAACACCTGAATTCATTCTTTTAGAGAAGCTCAGTTCAAGTTTGTTGATGGACAAACAGGAAATCTGTGGAGGAACACTGGAGTGTCATGTGTAATATCCAGACATTTTCTATAATCTAAACTGCACTGCTGAATTTAGAAATGTTCCTATGCTTTAGCAACAGTTTGGCAATAAACTCTTCTGTGGTTTTACTTACCACTTGAACAGCTAATTCAGAGAAATGTAAAGAAATGGGAGAGGTTTAAGCAAGCACACATTTCCTTTAATATTAATATGTTAATAGTTAAGTCATGGAGATGCCCTGATGTGAAAGGCTATGTAAAGCTACCTCAAAATATACTTGGTATACTTACAACATCTCTGATTGGTAAAAGTATATGAAAGGGCCAAAGTTAATTATTAACCAGCCATTTATGATATGAGCTGCTACCACCAAGCAATCACATACTGAACTTGATAAAAATTGGATCCTGGGACAGAACTGCATGATTTTATTATTCTTATTCAGGGGAAATGGACTTTCCAAAGAGGCTTGAGGAATATATGATATTTTTCAAAGGAGGAAACAGTTGTCTAAAGCTTTATAGTCAATGAACTTTTTCAAGAATATACTACTGTTGTAATAATGTAATACTATAATAATATATTACTGTAGTAATATGCAGTATATGCAGGGAATTTTATTAAGTTTGTTCTTCATTCTGCTTCTAGGAGGAAAGTACTTTTAAGGCATTTTGTTTTTCAAAATATTTACTGACAACTATTTCTCAATTTATTTGTTTTTATGCAGGATGAAAAACAATGTCACTCTGAGTAGAAAAACATAAGGATACATTTTCCAAACATTTCTAAGTTATCTTGTAGGAATAAATATTTATTAACCACCGTATGTGAGGAAAGATGTTTTCAGTGTTTAGAGGAATAAGTAGGAATATGTTGAATTTAATGGGCAAAATGACATGCATGAAGGTACAAATCTTAGTTTCTATTTTATTAACCCCACATCCATAGCTCAAGCAGGACAAGTATATACCTACTTTAAAATTAAAGTTATCAAGTAGCCTACTTTCCTGGTCTTTTCTCTTTTTTTTTTTCTTTTCTTCTCCCCCCACACCCCAAGTTGTTATGCTACTCCAGGTTTGAAAGGTTCCAAACGGAAATAAATTTAACTTATTCATCCTGATTATTGCCACTTTTCAATACAAATACTTTTAAAATCTAGGCTACACTTTAGACCAATAAAATTTTAACAGACTTCTTAAATAATCAGCTAATTAAACAGCCATAAGAAAAAAAAAAGCTTTTTGGCTTATTTTTGGCTGTGTCAACCTAATTTCACTTAAGCAGCACAAATCAAGGTATGATTAGCTGTTCAAAGCATAATTATTCACACTAAAATATATCTTGTTGCTCAGTACAGCAGCCTTTGATATCAATAATGATAACTGAAGAGGCAAATTCCAATGAGGCAGCTCTAGCTCTGCTGTCACTGAGGCATTCAAGAAAAAAAAAAAACCAACGAAGTGTACAGCTCAATGCTTAGTATGTATTTCAAGGTCACTCATCCAAATCCAAAGGAGAAGAAGTTACTACATTTGAAAGGTGATAGATCATATAGAGGAAGTCTTAATGCAGTGACTAGTACCAACTGTTCCTGTGGGAACACGGATCATGTCAGCTAGCAGTTTGATTAACAGTAAAGGAAAAAACATCACAAGAATAAATGGAAGTGGAGAATACACTAGTGTTTTTATGCATCCTACTCAGGGAAACTACATCATAAATTCCCAGAATTTGGAGAAATCAGCTATAAATATGTTAACAGTAAAGTTATTGAAACTACTTATATGAATTTTAAGTTGGAACAAAAGCATCAATCATCTCTACTAACTTCAGTGGAAGCTGTGAGAGCATTTACCAGGACAGGGATTTGCCTCATGATAGCTGAGAGTTTAATACAGACAAACATCCAGTGGAGAAAAAGAAACCATTAACCCCGCAGAAAGCTCCCCACCCCCCCAAAAGATCCTATATTTAATATAGAGAGAATCAATCCCTGATTCACGAAGATGAACTTAACTGGTGGGTTGGAGGTGGGGAGCTGGTGGGGAATAAAAAAAACCAACAACAAATTCAGAAATAGAGAGCTGTTAAAGAACTGGGAAAGGAGAAAGCCAACGAAAGAACAGGGTTGCCAAAGTATTCAGGGAATATTCAATTGAAAAGAGGGACTGAAAGTTTGAATTTAATAGAGGAAAATACATGAAATTTTGAGATCACCATTATAAGCTATTGATTAATTCAGAAGACACGGCTTAATTTATCAAGCAGAAAACACTGAACTATTAATAATAAATTCTTACATAAAGAAAATTATAATTGAGAAAACACTACAAATAGATTTTTAAAAACAACTTGCCTGAAAACCGAGGAGTTTTTCACTAGGCTTAATATGCCTCTGAAATTCACATTCCACTGGTTGTATTACTTTGATGCCATCTTCATAAAAAACATAAAACATGTTCCCAATTCCCAGACCTTAGGGACAAAAACACATTGAAATGTATAAAATTAAATAATGACAAAAAAGAAAATCCTTGTCTTGAACTAAAAACCTAATCACAGTTCAGTATGAGATCAATTTGTTAACACGTATAATGGTAATACAGCTAAACCTATGGGATCTTTTGTTGTAAAACTGGAACAAAACTGTTACATTATTCAGAATTTTACATAGTTTTCTCCATTGGCAAGACAGTGTCTTTATGAATACAGATCTAGAAATACACAGTTTGACAGCTGCAGCAATAAAAAAAGATCTTGTGAAATCATCTACACTGAATTCAAATTAATATAAATTCTCTATGTATACTTTTTTTCCTTTTGCTTAGGGATGGAGGACTTAACATAATTTCTGTATAATGTTGACAGAGAAAACCTGAATCTTTGTTATAAACCCTTACTTGATATTTCAGTCAGAAAAGGAAATATTCTCCATTTTATTTTATTAGAAAGACAGTTGGGCAGACAATGTTGAAGGGCTGTAGCTGTTTACAGAACTATTCAATCCTTCTTCCACACTGTTGCTGAAAGGCATGATGCTAAGTTTTGAGAAGGTGGGAATCAGATCTGTAGCATGATGTCTCAACACCTGTGATCATGGTCATGACCACAGAAAAGGACAGTCTCGTTAGTTTTCTGTGTGCCAACTAAGACAACAGTTGTTGACTTGCTATGTGGGTGCTATAAAAATCAGTTCAGAGTCATAAAATTCTTTGAAGAAAATCATAGTACTCATAAAATTATAACTTTAACCATTCTGACAACTAAACTGTTAGCTACAATGGTAAAAATGTGCATATATCCTGGGCACAGGACCTAGGCTTTCACTTGACATGACAATATTTGGTATAGGAACACAGAGGAGTGAAACCCAAGAAAAAGAAATTTGAATCTGAAATTCTGACTATCCTAAATTTTGAAGGAAAACCAATGTTAATAGAGAGAGAACAGGTCTTAATATAAAATAAAATAATGAGAAAATCAAGAGAGGGTGGAGGGAATGCATGTTTGTGTATGTATCTATGTATGTATGTATGTACACACATACATAAAAGTTTCCAGTCCCCATTAGGAATCACATAGGTAATACAGCTGTTTAAAGGTTGTAATATGTAGAAGGTTGTCAGGCTATGCCCAGAGCAAAGACATTCAATAATCTTTGAGAAATCTTGTGGAATTATTTCCCATTTCTGGCCAAATTTTCCCAGAAAGAAAGGAGGGGCAGTCTCCAAGCAGGGTCTTCCTCTCTTTATATCAACTCTATCTATTAATAGGTTACCAAAAAGTGGGAGAGAAATTTGTCTGTGCTGCATTTGGTGTAACATAGAAGCAGGCTTAGGTTCATGGGGAGCTCCCCAGTCATGTCTATTCAGAGCACAGGGCAATATGCGCACTCTGGCCAGTGGGCACCTTTGTGTGCCTTGGCAGATAAACCACATAGCCTGGGTAAGACAGCATGCTAAGGTCTCCCTTTAGAAAATGCCTGACATTGTATCGTGTAAGAACAGCTGAAACCTGCAGATAAGCCTGACTGATGTTAGGCTGCCTGTACCAGTGAACACTGTGTAGAGATCTATAGCGGAGCAACTGCCATATTGTGTCTTGGGGATGAATATGTGAACCTAGCTAGGGAGAAAACAGGGTTTTCCCTTCTCCCTCCTCTCACTGGATAAAGTATATTATAGTTATTACCAGGATAAGCAATACCAGAATGTGAGGAAGTAGCTCAGATGATAGTCCCAGGTGACCAAGATATTTGATAATCAGGCTCCCAAAACTTCCATCTCAGGTGCCAATACTCCAAAGCAAGATTTCCAAAGTACAGATATTATTTATGTCTAACAAACAGCTCAAAGATTTAAGGTTTTATTTCCAAAGTCTAGATAATAATGTTCACCAAACTGTTCTACAAAATCAGTGAAGGACATACAGTATGAAATGTCCTTCTTCCATTTCAATATCAAGTTAAAGAAGTCAGTTCATACAACAAACCTTTACCTCAGGATCCAATTAGTTAATTTCCCTTTCCAACCTATTACGACCCAAAACTCTTCATTTGAGTGAGTGGCTACAGAGACCTGTACAAATACCTAATCTGCATAAATATCTAACCACCTAGGCAAGCCACTTTTTCAGAACTACAGGAGCTATTCCTTTAAAGCCTTAATTTTGTAACCCTCCCCCCACTAAATACAATCCTGCACATTTTTAATCCAGTGCCAAAAGGAATAGATAAATAAATTTGCTTTATTTAGACTAAATTGATACTTAAAACTGGTGAACATTGATTTTTTAAAAAACGGTGGTGGTTGGGCTTCTTTTGCATATATATGAATATATTATACTTATCTGCGTATTGTATTATTACTGTACATGGTACAGTACAAGGTACACATGTACCTTCAAAATCCTTTCAGATGAAAGTAGTTGTGATAAAATCTTTGTGCACTTAATATAGAAACATCTCTAGCCACTAAGGCCTATGTATAGTTTCATGGCTTTGATTTTCCTACTAATCACCCATCTCTCCTTTCCTATCTGTTAATACTTTCATAACAGGAAGTGTCAGAGTACGCATGGCCCAGAGAAGTTGGTGGTGATGTTCATTGACATCTTCAGGGTATTGCTCTCTTGTAAAATATTTCCAACCTTGTAACTAGTAACGGCATTTGTTGGAAACACAAGGATTGGCCAATGAGAAATGAAGGAGAGACTGAAAAAATCTGCTCTAGGAGACACAAAATCTGCTACTGTAAATTGCTTTTTGATTAGTCTCACATTAGTCACGGAAAAATCTGAATGTCTTTACCATAAGCACTCTGGTAAGCTGTTGTTTTTAACTGGCCTTTTTTGTCACAGAATTTAAGTTTTCCTAGGTATATTCTAACGACTGAAAGCAACACATTGACTTGAAAAGACAATAATCTAAAAAATCTAGAGGATACTAATCACATTTTAAGTTTTATTTG
>WEKY01054394.1:2913-28116 GCA_013390045.1 Picathartes gymnocephalus | reverse complement strand
TGTAATACCAATTTTGCTAGCTCTTGTGCAACTACTCCAACCTGCAACCCCAGGGTATTTCAAGTTGCTCCAGTTTTCCTCTTTTTCACTATGAATAAGGGGGAAGATATATTTGATCTAATCCCATGATCATAACCGGTGCAAGACAGAGCCAGTCAGAATGAAGGGTGTTCAAAAGAGAACTAGTTCTTGTGGGAATCTGGTAGACATTTTGAGCTAGAGCTGATAAAGGACTTAATCACCTGAAACTTCAATCTCACAATTGACTAATGCTTAGACATCTGGCCCCAAAATTGAAGCTATATCCCTGTGCCTTGAAATCTCTGCATAATGTATGAGAAGAATTGGCAAGCTCAGAGTAAAGTCCATCCAAACAATGAACTATAAAGTGACTCATGTGGTCCTGGTGTCAGGTCAGTCGTGCTCCCAGTAGATTCAGAACCTTCAAGGAATTCACCTATATTATATGAATCATTTTGTTTTAATGATGTTGGGTGAGTGAAGATTCCACTCACATGTTTTGAACTTAGTAGATGCCATTAGCTTCTGCAACACAATTACAGATAAGGTGGGGTCAGAAAGAATTTAACACAATTGTAGCACATGCTTACATGTGAATTGCAGACACAGCATTTAAAAAACAATAGAACTATCCTTCTGCAAATGCATTTTTTCAATGGAAAGTACAAAAGACTAGGCCTTTCTGGAATTCATGTTTGGTAGTGGGTTTACTGTTTCAATGTTTATTATGGAAAAGGTCTGCACAGAAGGGATGCAGTTTTTCTCAGAACAGCCAGATAGGATTCTGCTTCAGCCTACATGGATCCTTTGTTATCAATCTCCCAATCCAGAGTTTAGTTTGGTACTTACACTGCAACCCAGTAAGAGCAACAAAGCTGACAAAGAATCTAGAACACAAGTCCTATGATAAACAGCTGAGGGAACTGCAGTTATTTATCCTGGAGAAAAGGAGGCTGAGGGGAAACCATAATATTGGCTAAACTTCCCGAAAGGAGGCTGCAGCAAGGTGGAGGTTCGTCTCTTTCCTCAAGTAAAAAGCAATAGGACAAGATGAAATGGCCTCTAGTAGAGCCAAGGGAGGTTTAGATTGGATATTAAGAAAAATTTCTTGACTAAAGGGTCATCAAGCATTGGAACAGTCTGCTCAGGGAAGTGGTGGAATCACCATCCCTGGGAGTGTTCAAAAATATGTGGATGTGGCACTTAGGAACATGGTTTAGTGGTAGGCTTGGCAGTGTTAGGTTTATGATTGGACTTGATATGCTAAGGGTCTTTTCAAACCTAGATAATTCTGTGACATGAACATTAAACAGGTGGTTTAACTGTGTCTACAACAAATCACGTAGTGATTAAATTTTTTGAAATCTTCTTTCCTTACTTGTACCTCAAGGAATTCACCTGGTTTCATGTATGAGGGTATTTACAGACTTTTCAACGACCCACATTCATAAAAGGCATGTTCTGTATGTACAACCCCCAATAAACTCACAGGGAGTGGAAGGACTGCTAAAAAGTGTATTCTGGAAGAAGGGCGACATATTAACATAAATTGAATATTGCAGCCTCTGAGTAGCAGCCCCTTAGCTGTTGTCTTCTCTCTCCTTGAGTTAGCTTGCTCCTAGAGGACTGGAGTGAGACAGTACTATATAAATAAAAAATTATTCGCTTTTGAAACCAGTCAGAGAGTAGGTAGATCATAAATAGACCTTTCTTTATTTTATCAGATTGAAGTAGAATTATATAAACTACAGGATTGTGGATACTGTTAAAGGCCTGAGCAGAAAAACTCAAGCATATTAACTGCAGTTTGGGACAGAGAGAAAGTTTCTCTCACGGTTCTGCGATATAGTTTTGAGATCTGTAGAACACAGGAGTGTAGACATCTGTGCAGCTGTGCATTTCCATAAAGAGGCTGGACTTTTGTTGTTGTTCCTAATTAACCAGTAGTTTTAAGAGGGTGTTAATGTTCTTAACCAATAATATGGTACTTGAGTCCATGTGTTATAAAAGAATAAAGTAGAATTGGATTGCTTAAACTGAGCGTGTCCGTTCCTGATCTTCATGCCGCGTTCCAGAAAAGAACAGCAACATAGGATTGCTTCTGCTGATGGAAGAAATTTTAAATAACATTTCTCCAGGCTTTATTTGGAAACTGGATGGTCAGATGATAATTATCCTATTTGCATTTCTAAATTACTGCCAGCAGAGCCTTAGCTATTGCAATCTGGCAGAGACCAACACCTCATCGGGCTCAAGAGGCAATTAAACTACTGAAATCTAAAAAAAATGGAAGCATGAACTTTTTCAATGTCTTGCATAATTTGTTCAAAAGGCTTTACTTACCTTTTGAGATTGTCTGATCTGTACACTGGGATGATCATTTGCATTATGGTAATGAAAGTACAGAAAGCTATTGACCGTATGATGTTTTGCTCAGATACAAAAGCTGGTGGGGAAAGGGGGAAGAAGGAATATTTGGAGTTATGACATTCATCTTTTCAGGTAACCCTTAGTGTGATGGAGCCTAGCTTTCCTGGAGATGACTGAACACCTGCCTGACCATGAGAAGTGTTGAATGAATTCCTTATTTTCCTTCTCTTATGTGCAGCTTTTGCTTTACCTATTAGAGTGTTTTTATCTCAATCTACAAGTTTTCCCATTTTTATCTTTCTGATCCTCCCTCCTTCCCACAGGCAGGGGGGTGGAGGGTGGGACGGCAGTGAGCAAACAGCTGCACAGGGCTGAGTTATCTCCAGTGGCTAACCCACACCACCTCTGTAACTTTTTTACTTACTTTGTCCAGTATCTTAGCTTAACTTTAGGTAGGGAAGATGAAAATTTATGTCAGGTGGTCATGTCTGGAGTATTGCCATTCCCTACTGTTTCACTATGGTGTTCCCAGGACCAGCACTTGGCCGTTCTTTAGGGGGAGCTGTGAGCATTTGAACCCAAAGGAATCATCAAGACTCGCAGTGGGACATACTAGATGGCACGTGAAAGCTGAGGAGCACAAAGATTTTTGTGCTGTTTTAACAGCTGTTGCACTCTAATGATGTTCTTATGCATGGTCTGAGATAAAAAGAGTGAACAAGAGTGAGCAACAACAGGAATTTGGTACTAGGTACTTCAGCTTCCAGTGGGGACAATAGTCCTACAAACAGCATTTTACCTAATTGTAGGGTGCAATATAGATAGCAACTACAGTTAAAAAGAGAGGTTTCTTTGCCCCCAGTGATAAACTGTAACTATTTCCAAAGTGCATGACCACGTTGAAGGGCATCAGAGGTCCTTAATAGCTGGGGTTTCAATAAATTTTTGGTTCAGGCATAGCTATTTCATTCAGCAACCACACAGAGTATGTCAGCCCATAAATGTATGAGCAAAGCCTTTACTAAAGCTAGACAAATGTGAAGGGTGGCACCTCTAAGAGTATTCCAGGCTTTATAGTCTCACAAGATTAATTTAGGTGCTGTAAACCGTAAGTCTACCTGGCTATAAACATTGAAATAATTTATAAAGGTAGTCAGGAATGTCTTGTTGAGATTTCTGGAGAAGAGCACACTAAGTTCTAGACAAATCTTATAGGTGCAATATTTCAGTATGGTCATTTTCTTTTTAAAATTAAAATGGAAAACAAGGCCTTCAAATGCTTTTTCGTTTGCACTGTTGACATGTGAAAACCATACAGAAGACAAGTGAATGGCCTGACAGATGGAATACAAAAGTGGTTTCACTTGCACTTGCTCTCCAGTTGACTGGCTTTAGCAAATGCAGCCTGCATGAGATGAATGAGTAATTGGAGTCTCTACAGCCAAGTTCATTTTGGGTGAGAGTGATGGGCTGAGCCAAGGCACACAAGTGCCATTCATGTGGATGTCACCCTTCATTCTACTCTCCCCTCACAAACAAATTCTTTTTGTAAAGCCATGGAATACTGGGTATGGGGAGGGAAAAAATGATCAGAAATCTACTTTGGATTGTTTTTATCTGACATTGTTCTCAAAACTATTGAGAGAAACATGGGTAATTAAAGCTTTTATTTCAAGATATTTGGACACAGTTTCAACAGACTACTTTCTTTTCCTCTTTCCATAGTACTTTCCATCTTCTGTAGACTTCTCTTCTTCTGGGGGCTTATTCCTTTCTCCCAGGAAGCTGTCACTGTGGACTTTGCTCTCAAGTTTTGCTACAAAGATTAGTAACTCCAGGAAGAGGGAAGCTAATTAACGCTAGTCTCTAAAGCATTTGTGTTTTGTGGTTGGATTGTTCAGTATCTAACAAATTGTGAGATCTGATTGAAACCCTCATGGTCAAAGTGTTCATATGTGTCTTTCTCCTGCATAGAATTTTTGCTGCTTAACAAGACTTAAGAATAACATATATACTTCCCATCTGCCTACCACAAATAAATGGGGAAATGAACATCTCTAAGAGCTATGCTATTTCAGATGAAACAAGCTGGTGATTAAAAAATTACTGAGGGACCAGAGAGACAGGAGAGCAGGGAGGGAGACACAGAGAGACATAGGAATGTGTACATACATTTATACAGGCGTGTACCTAGGCTAAATAAATCACAGCCATCACCGGCACAGACATTAGGGCAACATCTACATTAATGGCTCATCTTACTGATATTGCCTGATTCTTTTCAGGGTACTAGTTTAAGTTATCTTGGCAGGGGATTAATTTTCCAATATAATTTATGCAGGCACATTTGTACTATCTGCAAGTGCAACTGTCCAGTACCATCCAGTACAACTAGGTATATACAAAATGCTTTTGTATGTACCGTAGACGAGTTCCTGAGCCAGGTATTTGTTGGAATTACAATAACTTGACTCAACATAATGATTTTCCTTTCAACATGCGCTAGAGTTTGAGATCCTATTCCTACCTAGTCAGCCTATCGTGTGCATAGAAGAAAATTTTCCAAACCTTTTCGATCTACGGCCTCCCCCAGACTTCAGATGTAAACCTCCTCACAACAGAACTATTTTTTTCCAGAACTTTTCCAGAATGCTCCAACATAGTCCACACATTGAAAGTTTGGGACCTAGGAATATTTCCCAAGTGTAGTTCAGGTCTATATTCCAGCTTCGCCTTCATTGCATTCCTTCCTCAATTCATGATTCACCTCACAGTATGGTTTCCATAGCTAAAAGCAGAAGGTTGAATAAATCAGTAAGGTCATATGCTTTGTCCAGACCTAGCCTAATCAACTTAGTTTAAGTGCCCAGTGTGGAGCCTATGATAAATGTAAACTTGCTTATTTATAAAACCTTCCCATGGAAGCCTTGGCATAACATGGAAAGGTAAATTTCTGATAATTATTTTTGATCTAATAATGCAAATGCTGTATGCATCAGACCTTTGAGGTCTTTTGCTGGTTGTTTTTAGTAAGTACTGCAGTAATAAATCTTCAGTGCCAATGAGAGGCATAAGGTGTGCACATAAGAATTGTCATTTTTTCTATGAATAAGTTTCATACTCAAAAGTTCATATTGCTTTTAGATGATTTGGAAACCTATGGGATATTACTTTTACCAGCAGTGAATTTATTCTCTGTATAACAAGAAAATTCAAAGGTTCTTTAGCTAGGTTTGGTTGGTTGCTGGGCTGCAAAACAGTTTCCAAATTCATTTAACTGGTATTCACCAGACGAATTTACTGTTTATGTAAGAGCATAATTTAACTTTGGAAGGCAGCAATGAAAATTTATTTGGTTAAATCTCATTAGCTACCAGAAAACCTATCTGGAAATTCCTAATTTTCCTGACTTTAAAACAGAAATTTGATACTGTAAATTACCTTGACCATAGGCTTTAATTCTGAAGTGTGTAATTGCAAACAAGACTAAGTTTACACACAAGGCTGTTCATTGCTGTCCTTCTTCACAGGAATATTTCTACTGAGATAACTAAAGCTAATTTATACAAAGGTAGGCACTTGCCTGGTTTTGTGTCTATTCAGCTGTATCCTGGAAAAGAACAAAAGCCCACATCTAAGTAAAATATGTGCTTTTGTTTGCTTTGTAAACACCAAATCACAAAATGTTTGAGGTTGGCAGACACTTGTGGAGGTCATTTGGTCCAATCCTCCTGCTCAAGCAATGCTACCCATAGCCAGTTGCCTAGGTTGCTGTTCAAATGGCTTTTGAGTATCCCCAGGGATGGAGATTTCACAGCCTCCTTGAGTAACCTGTGCCAGAATTCAGTCACCCTTGCAATACAAAAGTGTTCACTGATTTCAGAGGGAACCTACCGTGTTTCAGTTTGTGCCCACTGTCTCTGGTCCTGTCACTGGGCACCACTGAAAAGAGCCCGGCTCCATCCTCTTTATACTCTCCCTTCAGTTATTTGTACACATGGATGAGATCCCTCCTGAGCCTTCTCTTCTCCAGGCTGAAAGTCTCAGCTCTTTGAGCTTTTCCTAATATGAGAGGTGCTCCAGTCTGTTAATCACCTTAGGAACCGTTTACTGTGCTCTCTCCAGTATATCCATGTTTCTCCTGTACTGGGAAGCCCAGAACTGGACCCAACACTCCAGGTGTGGCCTCACCAGTGCTGAGTAGAGGGGAAAGCTCACTTCCCTTGATCTGCTGGCAGGACTCCTTCTAATGCAGTCCAAGACACCATTAGCCTTCTTCCCATATGGGCACATGGCTAGTTCATGTTCACCTTGGTGTCTACCAGGACCTTCAGCTGTTTGTCCCCCAGCCTGTACTGGTGCCTAGGGCTGTTCCTCCCAAGGTGCAGCGCTTTGGGTTTCTTCTTGTTGAACTTTGAGAGGTTCCATTCAGCCCATTTCTCCAGTCTGGCAAGGTTGCTCTGGATGTCAGCACAGCCCTCTGGCATACCAGCCTCTTCTCTCAGTTTGGTGTCATCTGCAAATATACCGAGGGTATACTTTGCCCCATCACTTAGATGATACATGATACACTATGCAGCTGTCCTAGATCCCTCTTCATAAGGCCACGGACTGTCACAGCTATGGTCTACATAAACCTTATAATGCTTCTGTGCTTCATTTCCAGAAATGTATGTGCGTACGTGTCCTCTCTCTCATCCACCTAACTTCTCTGACACTACAGATTGAGAAATTTGTGAAAGAGTAATAATATCAAACAGCAGTAGGAATGTTTGCACTCCAAATGCAATTCAACTGCACTGTGATACAGACACTTCTCAGTAATGTCTTTCTAAAAATTCAACTGTGTAAGGTCTTGAACACCTTTAATGACCTTGTTTACTTTCTGCTTTATTGACAGCATGAGAGAAGTTGAACAGTACTAAGACTTTCCTTGCCTCAGAGGAGAAAACACCAATAGATATATCTAGACTGCAGAGTAGATGTACTCTCTAGCATGTTGCAGTCCTACTTCTTCAATTACTTAACATCAGCTCCTTATTCCCAATTAAGATGATAATCCTCACATTGCTGTAAAACACAAACACTATCACTAAAGTGGCCTGTAAGTCATCTGCCTGAGATTTGCATGAGGAAAGGAGAAGCAGACCTTTTACAAAGCACACCACTAACATGGGTAAAATCCCATCCAGCTAGTATTACTGCAAGTAAAGACGCAGAAGAAAAAGGATTTTCCTGTTCCTAGCACTACAGTGGCCAGCACAGACTTCCACCATAAATCCCAAGTGGCTTTTCTTAACAAGGACCAGCCCTCAGCCACTATGTCACATGCATATTACATGCACATACATCTCTAGCCCACTCCAAGGTAGGTTTATTTTTGTTCACTTTCTGGACCAGTGATATAAAGGTAAATAGGGGCATACAGATTTGATTGCTGTAGACCATCAGAGGAAGGTATGGGCTTCTTCAGTACTAATTCCATCTTGATCTGGATTGAATACGACCCAAAAGGATGCATTTGAAGTCATTACTTCCAAAGTGCTCTAGGGTAGAGTGATACCAATTAAAAACTTCCAAAAGGCTTGGGAAATTATGAAATATAAAACAGCAGTGAATGAGTAACTTGCTGACCCAGCCTAATAAACTAGCTTCTTTGATGAATGATAAAAGAACCTTGAGGAAGAGTGGTTTTAACTGCTCACAAGTTTTTATTGTCACTAATTTAGCCACTATCTCCGCTATTTCATTCTGACCCAATTACCAAAGGATCTTGCATGTGGCCTTCTGCACTTTCAGGAGAGATAAAGCACCTTAAAATCTTTTTCCAGCTTTAAAAATGTACGGGGCTGCCTGCAGTTAACTCAGGGGGAAAATGCATTGTGAAGAATAAGTACTTTCTGTAAGTAATGCTAATGTTACCAGTCAATTTAGCAATGTTGTTTAATTTTTTTTTTTTTTAATTGAGTCAGTGTATCAATTTGAAGCCTGGAGCCTGAAGTAACTTTTCTGAGTAGTGTTGTGTCTTGGGTTTCTATACACTTGATGTAAAAAAAGAGCCTAAACTTTTACAGAATGAAATACTGGGACTATCCCCACATGAACAAAACTGCTTAACCAAACAGATAGACCTCACTGTCTATCAGTACAATTATTTCCTCATATGTTATAATTTATTCTTCGCAAATAACTGTCTAAATCATTAAATGATTCACCTAATTTCTGCAACTCCATATTTAAGTAGTCATTTTCATATTATGCTCTGACACTTGTTTGCTTGCATTCACTGGATGATCTGTCTCTTTAATTTGTATGTCTGCGATGCCTAGGATTGTCTCAATTTTGCTTAGAACTGTTATGATCCAGTTGTATTTGAAACTGTTTATTACCATCCAAATAATAAGTAGTAACTCTCTGAAGCACTTTCTTTTCCTTCAGAGATGTTAATATTAAAAGAAGAGACTCTCTTTCCAGAACTGCATGTTCTCTTTTCATTAGCCTTTATAAAAACCACAAACCCTCAGGATTCTAACTTTTCCTGAAAAGAAATTCATTTTTGTCTGAGTTCCCTTCCCCACTATGATCTATTGTTAAAAGTAGAACTAACTAAAACAAATAATCACATTCCAATCTTTTTTAAATTTTTTTTTTTAATCTTTCAAATCACACTTTACAATCTGTGCATGCATGAATGCTATAAGTTTTTCAATGTTATCTTGGGCTTTGTATGTCTGAGTCGGTGTGCCTGTGCAGTACAACAGTGTAACTCCACAGAATCATCTCTTTTTAAAGGAGGATAACGATACCAGAACAATTCCTCCCAGGTATGCATCACTAGCTGTAGGATGCATCTGAATGGTAAGGAAGTATACACGTAGCTGAGCAACTCTGTGTTACTTTCTTGGCTACATTTCTAACTTAGAGACCAAATTTACAAGAGATGAAAGGAGTGTCATGGCTTGTTTTTATTCTTTTATTCTTGCATTTTCTTCAGAGCTTTGTAACTCATTTTGTTATCTTGTACATAGCAATTCTCTCTGCTCAGGTCTCAGTGCTCAGGGTCCACTTATGTCTCTGACATCATATGGTGTTATGTCATCACTTGCAGAAACAAGAGTGGGACAGAAAGCCAAGATTTTCCTGGTATTATCACCTGGCAGAATGTTGCGGCGGTTTTTACTCTGTTAATTGTATTTTGGTTCGTTCCATGTGCCCCCGTTTATGCTTGGTTCATCCCCCTTGCACACTAAGACTCAGCACTCAAAACTGTATCATCCCTGTCTTGGCATATTTAGCAGCCACTACATACCAGAAGCTCTGCTATTGGTGCCATTCCTTGGCACGAGGTTGTGAATGTGACCAGCTGTATCCTGAAATAAGTGTCCCTGCTGTTGGCTATCATGGGTCTGGAGAAATTTATAGTACTTACAAGGTACATGTCTGTACTTATAGTTGAGATGGGACAGACTTAGTCACCCCCCTGCAGTTAAGTCAGACACATTCTGTCTCACTTGCAGAGTGACATAGACACAGCTGTCCCTGGTGTCATGCATGACAAACAGCTGGCCCTGCAGAAAGCATGCTCAGACTGCCTCTCACAGAGTTCAAGTCTCTTCCACCACGAAGTTCCATAATGCGTCCTTCTCCTTTGCTCTCCTTTTCCCATTCTCACAGATTGCAGCCTGTCTCAACATGTTTCTGCAGCAAAACTGCCCTGAAGGCTGAGTGAGGTGCCAAGCAAGGTGCCTTAAGCAGGCAGCATGACTGAGTCACAGACTGTGCAGCCCAGCTTAGGGCAGGCAACTGCTAAAAGTGCCTTGGGTACCCCTAAAGGCTTGTGGATTTGGTATTGTGCATATGAATATATCCTGTAATATTCTCTAGCTTCCATGCAGCACTGTTCAGCGGTAGCTTTTTGATGGCCAAATTTACTGCTGGTATAAAACTCTGCCACTTTTTGAGAGATTACTAAGCAAGATGAATCGGGAGCTAGATTATGTTTCAAATGATGTTCTGGTATTCCCTTTACTCCATGTATCTAGAAGCAGTGGAATGAACTTGCAAGTTAGGTATAGCAAACACAAATGAAAGGAAACAAAAATCAAGAGGAAAGGAGTGGCCTTATAATCAGAGCCCTCGGCTAGGAAATCTCAATTCTTAAGGCTTCCTGAAAAAGTCCCTTTTCTTCCATGGGTCTCACAGGGGGGATGTTCTTCATCACTCTGTATAGCACCTTACTGCATTTACCCTTCCGACAGTCACACATTTATTTCCCTGACTTTACTCCTTGTAATAAGAAAGGGTTAACTCATTAACCATGTGAGCCTCTGTTTGTCTGAGGTCATAGTTACTTGGTGTAAACAAGCTGCATTTCTATACTGAAAGGAAAAATTTAATTCAAGAGCACTTGCTCTCAGAGTCTTCTCCTGTGGGAGGCAAGTGTGAGAAAGTTTGTAAGGGATATTCCATGTGGAGGCCATACTATTCAAGGGGAAGGTCAGGTTGTGGAGGGAGATTTCAGATTAAGTGTATCTACTGGCAGGAGAACGTGTTTTGACACATGAAGAAGGTGCCTACCTTCCAGGCAAATATCAATCTGCAGTTTGCAACAGGCCACAAGGACTTCAGATAGAAGCTGAAGTAAAAATGTAAGCCATTTTAAAGCAACTGCAATCTTGTTATCCTGAATAGAGGCAGGGGTGTGGGCAAGAAGGGGGAAATCCTCACATTTTTCATTTACAGAAAGGGCAAGGTTGGAAGGCACCAGAGCGGGTCATCTGGTCCAACCTCCCTGCTCAAACAGGGTCATCCTACTGCAACCTTGAGGGGACAGCTCATCAGAGTCTACAGCTTCTCACATGGTAGAGGGGCACACGCTGACCTCCTTTCTCTGGCAGCCAGTGACAGGACCCGAGGAAATGGCCTAAATTTATATTAGGAGAGGTCCGGGTTGGATATCACAAAAAGGTTTTTCACCCAGAGGGTGGCTGGGCACTGGAATGGGCTCCCCAGGGAAGTGGTCACAGCACCAAGCTTTACAAAAGCATTTGGACAATGCTCTCAGGCACATGGTGTAATTCTTGGGGCTGTCCTGTGAAGGGTCAAGAGTTGGACTTGACTGTCCTTGTGGGCCCCTTCCAACTCAAGAGCATTCTGTGATTCTGCAGAATTGCATCCAGGTGGTTCTCTTTAATACGCAGTTACCTGTGCAGATATAGAAAGCACATCGGGGACGAGGCAAGTGGTGCTTTCAAACGACCAGGCACTGGAGGTGCGACCGTGACACACGCGTTGACGACGTGTGTGCCTACGTCTGCCTGTTCATTCCAGCAGGTCAGCACCCAGGGACCCCCACAGCGGGAGGCGACAGATGGCGAAGTCCACCCGGTCCTGACGCACCCCGAGAGAGCAGACGAGGCCCTCGGGGAGGCTGCGGGCGCGCTCCATTTCCCGCGACACACCGGGCGGGCAGCGAGCGCCCAGCCCGGAGCACGCCTTGAGGGCACGGCGGGCCGCGCGCATGCGCCGCGCCCGCTCCCGCCGCGTCCACGGCCGGCGAGGGAAGNNNCCCGCGGCGCCGTGGGTGGCCGCGGCCGGCGCTCTGCGTGCCGCTGCCGCCGGGCATGGTGAGCAAGGGGCCGCTGCTGCGCCTGCTGACCGCCATCAACCGCAGGAGGATGAAGCTGCTCATGGGGCTCGCCTTTGTCGCCTACGTCGCCTGTGAGTGAGCGGGGGTGGGGGCGGGTCTGGCCCGGCCATTCATTGCCCGCTGGCACGGCGCCCCCCGTGCCCTCCGCCCGCCATGGGGGAGAGGAGGAGGAGGAGGAAGATGTGGCGGCGGCGGCACCTCACCTCCCGCAGCCCGTTGCGCTGCCCGTTTGCGGGCACGCCGCATCGCGGCTGCTGCGGCCCCAGCGGGGCAGGGGCTCCCCGCGGCTCCGGGCGGTGGGGCGCAGGGTTCCCCCTTTCCCTGCCCTGCCGAAACTTTCCCGAGCGGGGCGGGCAGCGGTGCCGAGCGTCCCCGTCAGTCGTCGCTCCCCTGCCCCATCCCGAGGGCTTGCGGGGAGCCGTGCGAGCGGGATGTGGCTCAGGGAGCAGCCGCTCTTTTCTCAGACCGCGCTTTGTCCGCCCCAATCGCCACCTGGTAGCTTCCCTGGGTGAGCAGCCCTCAGGGAAGTTTTTCCAGGGTAGGCCTCGTGTCTGGTTTTTGTAAAATCCTCCCAAGTCCTTAGGGGGCTAAATAAATGTTTGTTTATTAACTCAGCGCCTAGCTGGAGTCTTAAGAGCCGGGAGAGAGGCACAGAGGTACTTCAGAAAATCTTGGAATAGGCAGTGACGGGGATGTTTATCACTTCACTTACTGGGAGTAAGTGAAGATTTAAAACGTTGTCCTGTCAGCTCTCTTCCATTTGTTGTTTTTTTTTCTGTTGCAATTTTAATTTATTTTATTTTAGCTTGTTTTGTTTTCAGACTCAGGTAGATTCTGTGTGGACAGCACGATGCCTTGTCAGTTTAGGTAGGGAGCAAGCCTTTCTCTTGATCCTTGAAGGCACATATAGGTGAACTAGCTTTTGGGCGTGAGTGTGTGCATCACACTTCGGACCCTCCCTTTGGGTTTGGGAAGGTGCAGAGGTACAACTCAAGTAATTTTGTCAGAGCGGAGGTGTTTCCTACCACAGAAGTACAGCAGTTCCCTTCGTTACCATATGTCACTGTCTTTACTGGATCTCACTATTTAGGTACTTCTGTTACCGCTGAAGTAGAGTTTTAGTTCTGACTTTCCGGACAGTTTTTTTGTTCAAGTGACTTCAGGTCCCTTGCATCCTGACAGCTTCATGTCTGTTCTTACTTTGAAACGCTTACATGTTTTGTTAAAAATTATAGTTTTCAAAATGAAAGTTAATAGGCTGCTGTGAAAACTGGATTTGAGTGACAGCTGACATGGTCATTGGGACCTAGCTATTGATTATATTCCGTGGATGGTAGTTGGTGCTTGGTTTCTAACTGGGAATAAAAGTTAGCCTTAAGGAGAAGCCTTCTGACTCCTTGTTCTTTGGGGGTTCAGAAAAAAAAGTGGAGGAAGAGAGGGACTGCAGGTCCCTGCAGGAAAAATTGTGGCCTGAAAGGGGGCTAAGTTGGTGTCTGATGGGAATGTGTTTTTTGCAAATCTGATAGGCTGTGCTTTTCCATCTTTTGATTGGAGACCAAAAGTAGTGGAATCCTTAGGTGTCAGCTACATAGCATGGTATGGTAGCAGATACCACCGGTCTATCAGATTCTGGAGAGAATATTTTTTGATTGCTTTTCTACAGAAGTGATTATATATGATCCCATTCACCTACCCTAAAAGAGTACTCCTCACAATGTTACTGAATCATCACTATGCTCTGCTTGCAGTCAGATAATGCCCAACTGAAATAGCACAGAATCTGAGAAGACTGAACTGCTGGCGTAGGTGTATGTGCTGGCACTTCTTACATGCCTTCTTTCTGAAGTACTCTTCAAATGACTAAGTGTTTTTAGGCTGTGTGTGTCCTTTCCATGAATTTCCATTCAGTATTAGAGCATGGGCATTCAGACTTAGAGCACATTTAGGGAATGAAATAGTTGGCAAGGACATTATTTTTTTTGTGAACTAGAGGATAGGACTTTTTTAATAGTGCCATTTTTTCAGCCTGTGTGTGAAATTCTGAGCAAACGTTTTGGGAGTATCATTTAGAAAAATGTCTTATTTCATAGAAATCTTTTGCCTTTGAATGCAAATTTGTTACAAAGGTGCCTGAAGAACTTCTCTGTGGAGTTTGCAAACTAGAGAAATAACTATTTGCAGACAGTTGAAAGGCTGTGAGCTGTTTCACTCTCAAGAGTGATTGAGTGGCTCTCTTGGTAGTTTCACACAAGGTGGTGGATGGCTGGGCTGTCTTGGGTATCCCTGCTCCACATCCATGCAATGACTGAAATTCCTTCGTTGTGCAGTAGATGAAGCAACTGATGTGGACTGAGATCACCCTTTTGTGTTACAGCCATTTGACACTGTGGGTATTTGACAGCTGTTTTGGCCCAGCTTGAGGAGGTGGTGCACAGTGGTAAAATGGGATAAAAGCTGGCAGTGCTGCTGGCAGTGTTGCTACCATGTGCTTTGGAGGTCTGCAATTAGGAGACTCTCCGAAGGAGTCCTGTTTACTTTGGTTGAAGGGCCACCATGACATGAGGTACACAGGGTCATATTAAAGATCCCTAAAACTCCTTTTCGACTTCACTGCGTTCCCTAGTAGCACTTGGAGCCAGAAAGATCCTTACTTTGGATTTTGGTTTAAATTAAGGTAGTATTTGTTGCCTCATTTCTGTAAATCTAATTTATATTAATTTAAAAAAATCATTCGCTTGAAACATTGTGCTGTGCATGGTTTGTGTGTATAAAAATAGAAGTCAAAAGGAGCATTTCTATGCAGCAGGCAGTTAAAAGCTGTTGTAACTTAAGCAACTGTTTCCTGGGAAAAGGAAGTGAGTAAAGTTTAACATTTACCTTTACCTTTTCTGTAGGCCCTGGGTGAAAGGGGTGATGTTGTCCCCCATTACCCAGGTGATGAATTTGGAGATACTGCAACTATCAAGCTGTCTGAATCACTCTGTAACATGTCAGGCTGCTACTCGGTTTTTTTTAATACTCTTCATAATTAGCTCAGTTGACTCACCTTCAGTGCTGTCTGCTTCTGTGAGCATTGCATGACTATACTGTGCTGCATATAGTGGGAAACCTTGCCCAGAGGTTGAATTTGCGTTGCCCTTTTAAAGGGACAAAGTCTTCTGCTCCAGCTTTCCTCTGATTTTAACCCTCAGCAAAATAGTGCAGGAGTGCTAATACTAACCCAAGTGGGGTGGAGGGGCATGTGGAGGTGGACTGAAACAAATTCTTTTGGTCATGGGCTCCACTTACATCATCTTGAAGCTGTTGTGAAGCCACAGCTCCAGAACATCAGGTGATTATAAACAGAGGTGAAGTGGGTTTAATTGATTTTTGTTGTCTGTAATGAGAAATGTAAACAGATCATAAAAGAGCAGTCAGTTAAATCGATAATGTTAAAACATTTCAGTGTCACTACAATATGAATAACTTATATGCAGGCTGAGAGTTTTCTTCTGTTTTTAAAAATCCCACCTGTGTGTTGGAATGTCAGTACAAAGACACCTTAATCTCACTCCCTTGAAAGTTCTAAATGTTTATTCAGCTTTATATGAACATGCTACCATGCTTCAGTGGCACTGTCTTTGCTAAATCAGGACCTTATTTAAGTTGTTGGAAATACACTTAGAATCTTGTAGCCAGGATTTAAAGACCAGAGCTCATCAATCTGCATGGTTTGCTTTAATCTTGATGCTACTGTAAATAATCTGCTGATGTCTTGGTATGACAGGGCAGTTGCATGTTCTTAATGAAAAGTTAAGAGCTCTATTTCTGGTAAAGTAGAACAGTTCTCTTTACTCATTTGTAGATGAAATGGTTCTCAGGAAGTATATCAGTAGCCTTGTTCCTTTTCCAAGGGGAAAATTGAATAATAGGGTGCTGTCATGAGATCCAAGCTTAAGACCCCATTTCCTTTCTAAGGTAAATTATAGCACAGCTATACTTAAAAATGAAACAGCTTTAAAATGAAATGTCAAAATAATGTGAGGGAAGTACATCCTGTAGTATAGTGGCTTGACTTTTCACAGCATTGTTAGTTTCCATGGTTGTTATCCTTTGTTTTACAAGATTAGCCATTTGTTTTTGTCAGATTTTCATCAGCTAGGAAGAATGCAATGTTCTCTTCTCAAAATACCGAGGTGTGAGTGAGCTTTTCAGTTTGAATCTTACCAGCCCCTCACATGTTGCTTGTCTTGCATATGTTCAAAACGAAGGTTAAATGCTACTTAATGTTTTGTTTTGATAAGCTTTTACTGCCACTTTTCATAATCGAAAAGCAGTTATCAAGTTGATCCTGTCCTGTTGCTTCAGCCTATTTGTGTCAGCGTTATTCAGCATCCAAAATCTTCCTTCCCCAGCCATTTTATAACTAGATGTCAGGATTGATTGCCCATGAAAGAGTTAGAAATGGTTGTATAGGACATCAGGTTTTTGTGTCAGCATGCCATGGATTCTCCCCCCAAAAAAATCAAACCCAAAACATTTGCTGGCTGGGTTCGCATTCACTGAGCTGCCTTTCATTTGTGGGTTTATGCAAATAAGTTCGTTGTCCTAACAGCTTCCAGTTCCCTGCTCATCAGGCTTGCAACTAGCTCTACTTGTGTAGCTTTTGAAAATTTGTACATGCTTCAGTTGTTTGTCAGGAATAGAAGGACTCTGACTATGCCTTGCTAGCCATGATGTTTTAAAACAATTTTCGCCATCCTGGAGAAATTAATCTTATAGTTCCTCTCTTATCTCCATTTAATATTTATCTTTAATCTTTTACCTTCGCTTAGTATTTGTCTCTTCTGTACCATGTGCAGGAGACAGTGCTGTCATCATTCTACTCAAGGACGAACACTCTTAGAGCTTTCACCTTCTTTACCCTCTGTTTTTGCAAAGGGAATATTTCTCTGACATTTATGTTGCTTGTTTCTTTCTTCTAAGGTTGGTTGACGAAAGCAGAGTTTGGTTGAAGTTGGTAGTTTTCAGCATTTCATTTATGGACTGTAGGGAGAGACAGGTGGGAGTTATTGCACCAATTTACCCAAAGGGATTTATGAAAGGTAGCTGGGAAAAGTGAGTTTGTTTCAGTTACAGTGCTGGCCACTGGAACATTCTGTGAGTCCACTTAAAACAATCTTAGCTGTCAACAGATGTGTCAGTGTGATATGCTGAAGATATGAGACAGGAAGAAGTAGTAACAGTAAACAGAGAACTGGGAAAAAGGCTTAATAGAAAATTTCAAGAGAATTTTCCATCTGGGAAACTAAGAACAAAATTCAGTCATAAAGTGATGGTGCTAATTGAAATGTAAGAAAAAGTATCCTTGGTTACCTTCCCATCCAGGATGGAGCTCCATTAACTCTCGTAAAGAAAGAAAATATGCATAATGTTATATCTCACAGCTGTAGGAGAGTATTGGTTTGCCAAGGTTTTGAGTGTTTGCTCTTAAGAGAGGGTGGAGAAATTTCCTGGTAATTGTGTTGCCTTTGTTTTGCTAGTCAATGACTATCTGAAGGGTTGACGTAGAGTGGTAGTAGTGCTGTCCAAAACACAGAGAGAACATCTTTCCCTTAGCAGACCTGGTGTCCTTGTGTCTAGGATACTTCTCATGTGGGAAAAGCTGCAGTTCCTTCTGCTGTCTTTGATTTGGGGCAGGAACTTTCTTGTTGAGCAAGACATTGGTTCAGGAAATACAGCAAGAAGAACTATTTGCCATACAGAGATCTGTGTAGACTTAGCAGAGGTGTATTTTTTTATAATCTTTCTTAATATTCAAGTAGTTGTATGTTCCCTAAAGGCATAATCATAAACTTCACTCAGGAAGGTGACATTTCTTAATACAAAGTTATGATTAGTAATTGTATGTTGTTGTGTCCACTAATATTGCAAAATATTCTTATCAGTAAAATAATTTTCTAAAGCAAATTAACATACTGCTGGAATTACAGATGGAATACAGCTGAGAGTGGTTTTTTTTTTCTTATGGAATCTAGACTATAAAAGATGGTTTGAAATATATTAGCCAAATCGTAGAATGGTTTGCGTTGGATGGGACCTTTAAAGATCATCTAGTCCAGCCCCTCCCCACTGCCATGGGCAGGGACCTCATTCACTAGAGTAGGTTGTTTAGAGCCCTGCCCAGCCTGACGTTTTTTCCAGGTGTGGGCCATCCACAGCTTTTCTGGGCAACCTGTCCCAATGGCTTGCCACTCTCCTAGTAAAGAATTGCTTCCTCCCATCTTATTTAAACCTGCTCTCTTTCGGACTAAGCACCATTGCCTCTTAAGGGTCCTGTCACTCCAGGCCTTGGTAGAAAGGCTTTCTTCATTGTTTTTGTAAGGCCACAGTAAGGTCTCTTCAGAGCCTTCTCTTCTTCAGCTCTCTCAGCTTCTCCTGTCCTCATAAGAGGGGTGTTCCATCCCTCTGACCATTTTTTGTGGCCCTCCTCTGCACCTTCTCTACCAGGTCAATGTTTCTTGTCCTGGGAGCCCTAGAGCTGTATGCAGGTGGTGTCTCATGAGAGTGCAGTACAGGGGAAAATCACCTCAGTTGGTGGGGTGACCACACTTCTTTTGGTGCAGCCCAGGATATGATTTGTTTTCTGAGCTGACAGTGCACATTGCCATTTCATGTCCAAATTTTCCACCAGTTCCTCTAAGATCTTCTTGACGAGGATGCTGTCAGTCCTCTTGTAACACAGTCTAGTGATAACTGGTGGTTGCTCCAACCGAGATGCAGGACCTTGCACTTTGCCTTGAACTTCATGAGGTTCTTGTTTGCCCACTCCTTAAGCTTGTCATTGTCCCTCTGGATGGCGTCCCTTCCCTCAATACACTTACCAGCTCAGTGTCATCTGCAGACCTGCTGAGGATGCTCTCAATGGCTGTGTCTGTGTCATTAATAAAGATACCGAGCAGTACTGGTCCCCAGTTCACGCCCCTGATGGACACCAGTTGTTACTAGTGCAGCAGTAACAGTACAAGAGTAACAACAGTGCCTTTGGGCATTGAGCCATGGATGCAGCCACCCAGCTGCCGTCTCTTGAGTAGTCCATCAAACTCATATTTCTCCGATTTAGCCACAAGGTGTTGCGTGGGAGATAAGTTTCCTAAAGGAAAGAATTGTTTTCTTTACAGTATTAAATATGTAATTAAATTAAAACTTTAATGCAACTATGTTAAAAAGCATTTTATGATTTCCCTTTGCATGCTTTCCCTTTTTGTCAGGTTTTCATCTGAAAACAAAAACCTTATTTCTTCCAGGAAACTGAAGTTGCTGAGTGACTGTGGAAAGTCAGATTTAAGCAAAAAAGAAAAAACAACCCTCTTTTGAATGCCGTTGCATCTCTCTGAAATGGAAAGTTTGACTGAAGCAATTCACTTTGGATGTTCAGAGCTTATTAATTTGCTCTAGAAATTCTGGTTATTGACTGTATCAATTTGTATTATTTCTGCATGCTGTTTCTGTTGGTAGTGAAATCTTTTTGTAACTAACACCACCTTGTAGTCTTTTTGTTCTGAGGAGCAGAAGTTGAAGGGAGTGCAATAGAGGGAAAAATTCTTATGCTTTCAGCTAAATCTACTTAGACTAAAGTTTATGTAAAAGTTTCCTTAACGGAGTGTTCTGAAAATGTGAACAAGAAAGCAGTTGGGAAATAAAATGGTTTTAAAAGAGATTGCATCTAGTTTTGGTATAGTTGGATCTCTATGGACATTATGGTTTTGTTTCTTAAAACACCTGTTCTAAAATGTATGTGATGCTGAAACTAGAATTGTCACTAATAATTTCAGATTGAGTGTGTATTACTGTTGAGGACCTGTGATAGTCTATACCTGGATTTTAATGTCATTTGAAGAGACCCAGAGAAGAGGGATAAAGGTACAGGCTTCTTTTAGGATTGTGTTTTTTCCCACCTTCAGGTTGTGACAGTGTTATTTTTCTGGTTCCCCAGCCTATTGTGGCTGACTTAATTATGGCATGCAAAGTTCTCTTAGCGTAGTAATCTGTATTTTACAGAAACCTGTACAAAATTATTATTGCAGATGCAGATTCAAAGGACATTCAGGTGAAAACATACGTCCTATTCCTGTGTTTTGAGGATCTGGAAAGAACATTTGCCTGCTATGAAGTGCAGCTGGTCAGAGTTAAAAGTCTGACTATGATATTGAAGGGTCCATTTAATAGTAGATGCTCAGCAAAACCCCAGCCAAGTGCTTGGAGATTCTATTGTAGTTTTCAAGTGTGATTTAATGGATTTTGTAGTTTGGTGGTTTTTGGTTGTTTTGTTTGTTTGTTTTTTACTTGATGTAGGCAGGGTTGGTTTGTATCCAGAGGGTAGCTCCTGGAGTATTCCTTTGCTGACAGTGTCCCAGTCATTGCAGTCCTCTGCGTCCAGCATCACTTCAGAAAGGGGCTTCTCTAGAAAAACTAAATAAACTTTTAAATTTCCATGAATGTAAATATATTCAGTAGGAAAAAACCCCCAACATATTCTTTACTCATATATGACTAAATGACTTTTGTTTAAGATAGGTTTGAGAAGTCTTGAAAATCTACAACAATTTTACTGTAAGGCTGTGCCTTCCAAAGAGTTACAGCTTAATCTCAGAGGCTGGGGGAAGAAACAAAAAAGCACTGGAGTTTTCTAAAAATCTGTGATTAATGTTTAGGCAGATAAATGTAGATACCTCTTTAATAACAATACTGTTATTAGGGCATTAAGAAACAAATCTTTTTTTTCTAAAAGAGGCTGTTTTAGAGAGTTCATTATTTCACTCAAGGCATGTTGTTCTTCTCTGGAAGCCTTCAGTTTAAAGTGTAATGTCTGTGGGAATGATTAATAACTAATGTATTTTACTCTTCATGGTACTTGCAATTAATCCTTGCAAAAATGCTGCAATAAAAATTATTTCTCTCATAATTCATGAGAAGGATGCAAAGGGGAAAAAACTCAGAACAGATAGATGTCCTATTTTGACTCATCCTACAGGCCATTAAATGAGGGTACAACAATTCAGATATTCTGATCACTTCCCTAATGGCAACTTACTATGTATGTCCTTAATCAGTCATTGAGTGAGGTTTACAATCAGTTTTTGAAAGAAGAAGTAGAACCTCTGTCTCTTTCTCTTGTAGGTGAGTGTCTTAATTGTTAGATAACAAGTCATGCTTCTGTTTAGTCCAGTGAATCACAAATTCTTCCCTTGCACAGTTTCAGTAAGGCTGTGTTTATGAATGCTCTCTAGTTGGATGGGTTGGAAGTTCTTCATAGAGTATGCACTGTGTGGTTGTGGGGAGTGAGGGTGTTAAATCTCTACAGTCTGAGAATTGGCACAGGACTATTATCCTGGATTAATACCTTTTGGCTTAAAAGATTTGGCTGTATACTTGAATTTTTAAAACTGACTTTTACAGTGAGGTTCTGGGTTGTGTTAGTGTTTGCTCAAATTTGGTCCATTAGGAGTCTCATGCTTTTGAAAACTAGGTTTATGTGTAGTGCCCGATTCATGACCTTGCTGATGTGGAAGATTATTTTAACCATCCGTGTTTGCAGCTTTTGGGGCCTGAACTTGGTGGGCCTGTCAAGTGGTTTTGTGATACTGGTAAGGATTTTCATCTTGAATTTAGGCTTGTAATTTTCATTGTTCTGCTTGTAGATTTGGAGCTACTTACCTCTGTTTCCATCATTCTCGTCCAAATGTCAAACGGGCCTTGACTTAACCTTTAGGGCAAGGAAATTCTCTGTGAGCCAGAATCGTGGTTCTGGTTCTGCTGCTCGGTAAGCCCGTTACATAAACAGCTGTGTATTTGGAAGAAAAACAGCCAAACCTTATTTCTACTCTTGTACAAAAATCTTAGCTCTGATCCCTTCAACCTTGGTGTAAGCTCCACGTGTGCACCAGTAGCCAAAGAGATCCTATTTAGAATTGTGTCTTCAGAATCCTTTATGAGGGCAGTCAGTTTGTTGAAGTGAGTTTTTGCAACATCTTTCTACACATAAGAGACTTCAGGGTTCTTCAGATCCCTCTGTATGATAGTTTCTGTGTCATTAATTTTTTTTTTTCTTGCAGTGGTACCCAATACACTTCATAAAAGCTTAATGCAAAGTCACGTACTCCTACACAACGGGATATCATGAAGTGTTTCTGGAAGGATGTGAATGCCTTTTTGAGCTCCCATTCCCTGCTGTGGACACTGAGTACACACAAGTCACATGTTTTCTTTAGGAAACCAGTTCCTTGTATGCAATGTGGTTGCACTGTCTTTGCAACAAAACTGGGGGGGTGGTATTTGTGTTGCAGCTGGCAACTCTTACTCAGTTCCTACTTCACCAGCTAAACCCAGATCCTTCCTGCCACTGCATAATCACTTATTTTATTTGTATGGGTTTCTGTAGCCCAGAAAAAGAATTCTTTGTAAGTATAGCTCAGTCATGTTTAACTGGAGAATTCTGTACCTGTGACTGCCAGATCATCATCATTCATTGAAAGAAAATAAAGTGTTTTTCCATTAATGTTATCATACATAATTCTGAAGTCCTAGCCAGAGGGTAAATAACTTGAATTTAACTGTGCTCAACACCATATCTCTTTTTCACGACATTAAATTTACTTTATCTAGTTAACACAAAATCCAGCGTTATTTAAAAATTCAGTTGGATTTTATGGATCATTTGTTCTAATAAAGCTTCCCTATCTTTTCCCCAGAAGATGACAGGAGGTTTTATGGTATCACCACAGATATCACAGGGCCCTCCTACGGCTTATTTCATAGTCTGTAATGGATTCTTTTGAGTTACTCTTGAATTACTCAGCAGCACTCAGCACTTAAAAACAGTTCAGTAGCTTTGCCTAAAGGCTAGAACAACTGCATTACTGAATCTCATTTTTGTCCTCCCCACTCCTCCTTCTTGGGAATGTTTCATTTCTTCTCCTGCCTGGAAGGTACCTGTGACTGTAGCAGCGTTTTTTTGTTTTGTTTTTGTAATACCTCATCGTCTGCTTGAGCTCATTGAGTAATAGTGAGGAAAAGTATGTGCAGAGCCTGAAGGAGGGAAAAATACTAACTGCTACTCAGGACCTACCATACAGCTTACAAAATCTGTGGACACTTCAGAAGCTTTCTATATGTATGTTAATACTGCATATAGTCTACTCCTTAAGACCTAAATGGGGTCCTTAGCTTGAGCCTTGTCGCTTAAAGAGCAACTCCAGAATGGTTTTTTGGAGATGTTTGGGGGATATTTCATGTGTTGATTGTTTTTCAGAGTCCCTTAAATAACTGTTTCATGTTCACCTTTTTTATCTTGATGATGTGAAGTTGTCAAATCTTCCTTGGCAATGTAGCCTGGTTTATGTCTTCTCATTTTTTCACTTTAAACTGCATCAAAGTTAGTGTTCTGATAGTCTTCCTATAATCACCTAAACGCTGACCAGTTTCAGAAGATTTTTTGTTTTTCTAGTAGAAAGTAATTTTGGCAACTGGATCTTTTTGCAAATGTAAAACCGTCTGTTACGTCATTAGTCTTTGATTTTTATATTGTGATTTATCTTTCTATAAAACTTTTTCCATACAAACAGTAATAAATGAGTTTGTTTGCTTACTGAGACTTTTTAAGTGATATTGCTTAGATACTTTTTGTGTCTACATATTTAGAGAAAGAACATACATGCATACAAGCACTTACTACCTTTAATGCAGGACTCTTGTGGCACCTCTCTGGACCAGTTCAGCTCTAACCTGTAGTGGCCAGTCTTTTGTCACTCTGCAGTTTCCAATTTGTGTGGTTCAGGTCTAGAGGGCTCCTTTATTGCTTTTGCCATTTTTTTCTAATATCCCTAATAAACAAGTTGAGTGTTCTGGTTTATTTAATTTGTGTGCAGTGACAAATTACAGTTTAGATAATTCCTGCGTATTTTTTAAAGTCTCATGTAAGCTTATCAGAAATCCACCCATAATCTAAAACTGTGTTCTAGACACTTGGGGGTATGTGTGTATGTAACTTATATAATTTGTGATTAACATAGTTAATATTGTCTTAAATTTCTTCTGATGATAATAGGAAAAAATTACCTCAGGTACTGGTATATGACATTGTAATGTTTTCTCTCTTCTTATTTTCCAGCTGTATGGGGAAACTTTGTCAATATGAGGTAATGTATATAAATTTTGTGTTGAATATCCTTATGTGTAATAAAATTAATTTACCTTTCCCATCAATACATATAAAATAGGGAGAAGAATAGCAGCTCACACTGTTGTTTGTGTGGTTGCCAAGCAGCTGGTACTTTTTTCTAACATAAAGTGTTTTGTCTCAAAAATGGTTGTATGTTTGCTGTAGATCTCACTCAGGATTTTACTCACACTTTGTGTGCTTTTCTTTGCATAAATTCATCTTCTAATTTTAGACGGTTGGCATACCTGGTTGTATAGGCTTGGATTCTGCTTTTCCTCAGCACAGATGTGATTGTATCTCAGGGATAACGTGGGCTTAAATATTGAAGAACAGCACATTCTCCACTGCTTGCCATTATTATATTTCTGTACCTAGAATCAGAAATGTGCTTTGGAGAGTTTTTCCTCCTCCACAGTTAACTGGTAGAGAGTCTGGTGGTTTAACTGCTGAAAAGCAGAAAATCCTGCATTGTCCCCTAGAATTTATTCCTTTAGAAAGACAAGCAATATATATGCAAAACATGCAGATTTTCACATTTCGGCTTGCATATGAGTTTGTCCTGTAGGAAAATTCACTGGGAAGACACAGGTGCAAAAGAAATTGAAGAGAGTATGGGGACAGCTTGTTCCCTACAGCAAAGTCATTGTGTACATTTTGTCATAGAGGACAAAATATTTTACCATGTTATTTTGCTAGTAAAGGGTTTTGGTATTCTGTTGCCACTCTTAACAGCACACAGAAAGGAAAGTTTGAGACAAAATAAGGATAATAATGAATTTTCTCTAGGCTCTAATTCACCCAGGACAGCTTACCCTGGGGTCAGTTCCTATCCCAAGCGGTCCACTGTACTCCTCTTGGAGTTTCCCACCCTTGATGCAGTGCTCAGCTGTCAGGCAAACAGCTGCTGGGCTGCTGTGGCTTGCAGATGGAGATATCATTTAGATTATTACCATGTTATCATGAC
>WEKY01054392.1:0-54609 GCA_013390045.1 Picathartes gymnocephalus | reverse complement strand
AACTTGAAAAAAAATCCTTGAAACGAGCTATCCCAGCCGATAGATTATCCTGTGGGAAATGAAGTGCATTATTTCTCTTGAACATTTAAAACTAAATCAGGCAAAACTCTGTTGAAAACTTGACAAGGGGTAATTATGAATCACCAGACTGATGAACTATTTGACATAAGACACCTTTTCCTCTAGTTAAATTATATTATTCAGTTACTTAAATTATGTTCCTCCTCATTTCTAAGCAGAAATTTTTCTTGTAATGACTGTTTTATTCACAATGAAGATGCCAATCATTTTTGTTTGAAATGGCAGCTTTTCTTATGAAGTCACATATTTTCATTTATGTATTTGGACTTGGCTGAAAATAGCTTTTATCAATCTATTCATTCTGCAAGGCTCAGCAGACACGAATTTACACTGCCATATCATGTATATGTTTAATAGAAGTCACTGTTAAGTATACTGTTTGACAGTCATACCTGCACTGGAAGCAAAATATTAGATGTTTTTCAATTTAAAGGAGAATTAAAAAAGAAATCTTTCTTTTCGTTTGTCCTTTTATACATTTTACTAAATCATGAAACAGGCTTTAACTATTTGTATAATTTGGAGATAGTACTAAGTCATAAAATCAAAATAACTGCAATCTGGTTTTGTTCTCACAAAATATTTATAATATACTCCTAATATTATTTTTAAGAAACACTCAGTTTTCAGTAAAGCAGCAAAAGTTCCTCAGAACTTTCAATAAATCAAGAACAATAAATGAGTGTTTGAGTCCAGCCAAAGACTGAGTTCAAATTTTTAATTTTTCATTGCATTAGATAACTTCCAAAACATGAAGTCAACTGACTAACTTAGATCTTCCTGTATGGGAATTCATTTTCTTTGAGTTAAAATATTTTTAGTGTATGTTCTACATTTAAATCAATGACTCTATGCTATTTTAGTTCTTGATTTGTCTAATCTACTTTAGGATGAGAGGACTGTTATTTAGTCTGTTTGACTATAAAAATCAAGGTAGTAAGTTCAGGAGTTTATATTGAAAGCAGCCGAAATTCAGTGAGAAAGCAGAAAACAAATAGTCAGATATAACAATGTTCTTCCTGTGTTTTTCCATAAATCTGGAACATGGATCAGGAGGTTAGATTTAGGATAACAGGCAAAAAGGGACTTAAAGAGGTTTCTGGTCCAACCTCCTGTTAACTGCAGATAAACTGTGAGGCTCCATCAGGTTTCTCAGGCCTTTACTCAGTCAGATCTGGGAATCCTTCAAGGCTGGATACTGCACAATATTTCTGGGCAATTTATTCCACTGGGAATGGGGAAATAGATGCTCCTTATATCCAATGTGAACCTGTCTCATTTGGATTTATGCCCTTTGTCTCAGAAATTCTTCTCATACACTGCTGTGAGGAGCCTGACTCCATCCTCTCAGTAATCTCCCTGTAGGTAGTGTCAGGAATGCAGTGAGGTCGCACCACAGAGTCTTTTCTGTGAGCTGCATCAGCTTCTCTCTCACAGAATCTTCTAACAAGTAAGTGTTCCCCGCACTGACCAACCTGCTCTCCGTCTGATAAACTTGGCTTCACTGTGCCAATGTCTTTCCTGGTGTAGGGGGTCCAAAACTAGTTGTAATATTCTAAATATGAATTCTAATGAGTCTAATGAGTGCTGAACATGGGGAATAAACCCCTCCTGTTATCTGCCACCTAGGCTTCTGCTAATACGATCCTGGGGACTGTGAGCTATCTCTTAATTATCTATCATTAATTTCTCCCTCCTGTTTGTCCTGAAAGATAGCCCAACCCTGAAGCAAATACATCCTCCCAGATTTGTGTCACATGCAAGCTTGATGAAAGTGCACAGTGTCATCCCCTCCAGGTCACTGATAGAGATGCTGAGCAGGACAGGTCTTAGTACAGGCTCCTGCAGCATCCTCCGATTACTGCATCCTCGGAGAGTGCAAACCATTAACGTTTATCTGCTCAGCCTAAGCATCTAGCCAGGTCTTTACAGGACTACCCATCCATACCATAACATCCTAAACCTTGTGGGAGACTGTCTTGAAAGACTTGCTTTTCAAATTGCATCTTCTCCACTCCCTTCATCCACAAATCCAGCCATTTCTTCTTATGAATCAATCAGGTCATTCAGACTTATCCTTAGCAAATCAATACAAATTGTTCCCAGTCATTTCCTTCTTCATTACCACAAAGTATGTTTGAAAAGGATTCGCACAAAGATTCTTCCAGGAAACAAACTGAGGCTACAAGTAGGGGAGTAAAAATAAGCAAGAAAATGGAAATGCTTTATCTAACCCAGCTTTACATCTCTTTTTCTATCTAAGATATCCCATATCTACATCTGATCCAGTAACCTTTACAGCCAAGGCCTAGAAACAGGAACTCCAGATGATTATTTCTTTGCGATGCCTTAGACAGAGACAAACTGCTCTCCAGAGCTTTCTATTACTCTCCATTGGATAGAAAAGGACCTTATGTTGTCTGTGCAAGGCATCTGGTGTGGGATCCAGTTCATAGACTGTTAAACGTAACACTGCACTTGGCTCCCTGGGTACGCCTAATGAAAATTTAAGAAATCAGTATGGTTCTTCTCACGGAGGCGTGTCTTGACATTTAAGGTGCCCTAGGGTACATGGTTATTCATAACCTCATATAAGGCAGGACTTATTTTTGTGTTTGTATCCCTCTCATGTGGCAGTTGATGGCCAAGGTACCCCAAGGCATCTCAAATAATACCAAACAACAAAGTCTAGAAAATGAAAGGAGTCACAAATCAACAATTAAAGAATCCAGAGAGTGATTAGCTTAATCTAAAATGTAGAATTTTGTATGCAGACATTGACATTTAAATTTCTAAAATCTGAAGATGCTTTTACCCTCTAATTTTCTCATGTCAAAGTCAAAGCAGATATATCTATGGAAATCCTAAGGGCCATTAATGTCACATATCAATCTTCAACACTTCTGACCATGAGCTATCACTGAAAATAATAGATACCATAAGATGTTCATCTTGAGATAAAATTCATCCCCTTAATTCTCCCTCATGTGAAGGATCAAACTGGCACTTACCTGGATCCACTAGGTGGGGAAAACTATAATTTTCTGAAAGTCAAAAAAGGGAGCTGTCATATCAAATTACAGTCATAAAATATCCTGAGTTGGAAGGGACCCAGAAGGATCATCAAGTTCAACTCCTGGCCCTGAACAGCACCATCCCCAAGTGTCACATCCTGTGCCTGAGGGTATCGTCCAAATGTTTGAACTCTGTCAGGCTGGTGCTGTGACCACTTCCTTGGGAAGCCTCTTCCAGTGCCCAGCCAGCCTCTGGGTGAAGAACCTTTTCCTACTATCCAACCTAAACCTCCCCTGACACAACTTCAGGCCATTACCTCGAGTTCTGGTGCTGGTCACCAGAGAGAAGAGATTCCTTCCCCTCACAAGGAAGCTGTAACTGCAATGAGGTCTCACCTCAGTCTCCTCTTCTCCAGCCCGAACAGACCAAGTGCCCTCAGCCACTCCTCATACAGCTTCCCCTCCCNCCTCATACAGCTTCCCCTCCAGGCCCTTCACCGTCTTTGTTTCCCTACCTTGGAGGCTCTCTAATAGCTCAATGTCTCATATTCTAGCAGCCAGAACTGCCCCCAGCACTCGAGGTGAGGCCACCCCAGTGCAGAGCAGAGCCGGACAATGCCCTCCCTTGCCCGGCTGTGCCTGATGCCCCGCAGGACAGGGCTCCTGCTCCACGTTTTGTAGCAGCTTACATTTGGTTACTACAGAACTGGACAGGGGCTTAAGACTGACAAACAGTTACAGCAACTTTCAGATCATGAACTCAAGTGTACAACCAAGTAATGCTGCTCTTAAACCAATGTCTTAGTTTGAGACTAATTAGGAGAAAACGTCCTGAAAGGGTGTCTCCTCTAAAGAAAAGTAGGTTTCAGCAGCCCCTCCTCACAGGTTCGAAAGGAATTTCTTGGAGGAAAGTGAAGAAAACCTGTTTATTTAAAAAGCAGAATGCACGCAGGAACAGAAAAAGAATAAATAATATTAGATGGTAAACCTTCTTATTGTGGAGAAAACTGGTGGATTCTTGTAGTCCTGCTTGGCTTCTCCCGAGATGTGGAGCTGGGGTGTGGTGTCCCTGCAGCTTCCCCCGCCCGGGCCGTGGCATGGAGCTCCCGGTGATATACTGGTTTCCGGACCGGAGCAAAGCTGACCAGTTCCAGAAGAAGAAGCCACAGTCCAGGGAAACTTCTTTCCTTAGCTAACAAAACAAGAAGCTAGCTAAAAAACAAAGATGTGCTCCCTCTGTCCATGCTCGACCACACAGCAGAGCGAACCCGGGGCAGTGTGTGAGCACTGAACACAAACTGCACGCCGAGGAAGTCCTCCGGCTTCCCCCACTTGGAGCTTAAAGTTACAGGACCCATGTCTGGGCGTAAAACAGACAACAGGGGATACAGTATCATAAAGTCACCCCAAGACAACTTAAAAAAAGAATTTTTACTTTAATTTTGGTGATTTACTGCAGGGATATTTTTGTTATTGTTTTTGTTTGTTCATTTTTTTCAAATAATGCTTTTATGTACTCTAAATTGTGGAGTCATCAAGAATTATTTGTAACAAGCAAAAAAATAGTTCAGAAGATAGTGTGATTAAAAAAAAGTCATAAAATGTAGGCATTAGTAGGTATATTCCTGAGATGTTATTGCTCTCCTAGACAAGGTGGATGTGAGCATTTATTTTTTCTTTTCTTTTTTTAAGATTTGGAAAAATGATTTGACAGTATATTTTCCAGTTTATTATAAACAGCAAAATCAATTAATCAGAAGACATCCTGAACAGATTTATGGATCAGCATTTCTTGGGCTATGGTGGCCTAGAAAATGAGCTGATATGACTGATGTGGAAGAAAACTTGTTATCAGAACAGTATCAATCTTTATGAATTTACCTCTACATCAAGCAATATATCAGTTTATTCTGAATCTTACCTTGAGCAAGCCTAAGTCACACTTCATATCTATGACAGAAAGTATGGAAGGCTGTCCTTCTATATTCCAGATTTCCCTGTAGGAGTTAGTAAGCACATTGAGTAGAGCCCTTCCCACAAGACTTTCAGAGAATAAGGTGTGATAGGGTAAAATAGAAAATGGTTCTTAAATGACAATTTAAAAGACTGGATGCAAATTTATAGGATAGATAGGAAGCTTCACATTGAAAGAAATTCACCAATGGAATCCCATGAGGATGTCTGAGTGCATCTTTGCTGAGTATGGACACATCTGGAAAAATATGTGCATTTTATATGTAATAATATGGAAAAGGACCACCAATGGCAAAATTCATACCATTTTATCAAAGGCTAAAGCATTACTGAAGGATTTTATACTATGGATTTATCAGAAAATAAAATGAAGAGAAAACATTGTGGATATAATTCCTGAGAAATTCACATGAAAAAATATAATCCAACTTTCCTGAACATATGAAGAGCTCTGAAAAACACTTTTCAACTGAAAAAAATTACTTTTTCAAGGTATAAAAGAAAATAAAATATATGAATATGCCTATGTTGGTACATAATATAGTGTATGCACTTCTGATCCTCTACCTTGAATAGAATCCAAAAGATATGAAAAGATATGAAAAAGCATAAAGACTAGCAAAGATGAAAACAGACTTGAAAAGGCTTCTGTGCAAACAGCAATTAGAGTAGAACTCTTAACCCTGCACAGTGACAACAATTGTGGAATCTGTAAAAGCCAAAACAAAATATTGCCATATATTTTCAGGTTAAAAAAAATTCGATTCCATCAAGCAGAACAAAAATCCCTTATTTATTTTAGTATTATGGTACAGCATAGTCACACCAAAAATTTATTGCTTTCATAAAGTTAGTTTCTTAGGGAAAAAAATAATTGGCTGCTATTCTGCTGCACTGTCTAGTATAAAGATGTACTTACATACTATATAAAACTGATAAGAATTAACTTGGTAAGTGACAAAGACATGGAGAAAGGCTGAGGGAGGTACTTTATGCCTTCTTTGCCTCAGTCTTTACTAGCAAGACCAGTTTTTCTCTGGGTACCCAGACCTCTGAGCTAAAAGACAGGGACAGGGAGCAGAATGAAGATCCCAACACAAATTTGGGTGGGAATATTGATCTGGAGGGTACGAAGGCTCTGAATAGGGATCTGGACAGGTTGCATTTATGGGCTGAGACAACACTATGAGGCTGAACATGACAAAGTGCCGAATCCTGCACTTGGGTCCAAACGACCCGATGCAATGCTATGGGAAATGTGGCTGGAGGTTGTTCAGACACCATCCCTGGAGGTATGAAAAAGAGTTGTAGATGTGGCACTTACGGATAGGATTTAGTGGTGGTCTTGAACAATCTTGAAAGATTTTCCTGTAAGGAAAGGGAATGAAATGTTGCAATTTCAAGGAGCATTAGTTGGGGAAGATTCGGTCCATATTCCTACATTCCATGTCATCCCATTTGCTTTTTATATTTTCACTTTGTTTCAGAAATTTCTCTTCTTATACTTAGAATTTCATTTCTACAATCCTTCCTCCTGTCTCTTTCTTTACTTTTATCCCCTGATTGAGGGATGTCAGTGGGAATAACTCTGGCATGTTTTTGTCCTTTTCACTGGACGTCATTCATCTCAGTACATTTGGTTCTTATAACTCCATTTCCAAATTTTCTGGTTTTTGCAATTGCATTTTATTACATCATACCTCCTTTCTAGCATGTTTGTTTCACTTTGTTGTCCAATTTCGAGATTTCATTCCCTTTCCTGAAAGGAAGAAAATGAATGAAATGTTGCGATTTCAATGATGATGAATTGGGAAGGCTTCGGTCCATTTCCCTGAACTTTGTGTCATCCCATTCACTTTACTTGTTTTCACTTCCTTTCAGAATTTTTCCTTCATTTTTTTACCATTTCATTTCTTCAGTTTCTGTTGCATACAGATACACATAATACAGATCAAATCTAACTGTGCATGTTTTGAAAATTCTAAAATGCAACAAATGTTCTTACATGATGTCATGAATTGAAATCTAAATCTGAAATTCATATCCATTTTCTTGGGCAATACTCTTTCTTCTGGTAGTGTGAATCTTTATGAAATCCAGTTAAAAACAGGTTTGATTTTCTTCAAGCTGATTTTTAAATTTTAATTTTTTAAAAGTTAAAACCTTAAATACTTCAATTCCTGAAGTACGAATGCTTATTTCCTAGAAAAGTTAACGTCTTAAACTTCTCCAACTCAACTAAACTACTTTTTGTAGTGAGTATTTATATGGAGAATCCTTTACTAGCAGCCATACTGGGGTTTTTTTTCCCATATTTACAATACTGTAGCCTAATCACATACTCAGAAGGTCCTAAAATTTGTGCCATGTACTATAGCTGTTTGTAGGAAAGAGACACTGAACAAATCTCCAGACAGGATATATAGGAATGTAGATGGCAAGAAGGACGGCAATCTCTCTTGTCAGGTCTAGAACTGGTTCCATGACTTTCATTTCAGCTGTGGGCAGTAAACAAAAACTTGAATGCCAGACAAATAGAGAGCCTGGTGTTTTACACCATGTGGGAAGCCAGAGTCAAATCCCTCCTTGCTCAGTTTGAGGGGAAGCTGTGCCTTTCCAGTAGCTCTTGAAACTCAAGATTTTAAACTGTGTTTTATAGTTACCCCTGTAAATAGCATTATATAATTTTTGAGATATATTTTTCAATTATTAATACATTTATCTATTTTAATATTTATCATTATTTTGTCAGAGGTCAATCTTGCATTCAGTTCCACATTGCTTCCATTTAAAACAATTATCTGAACAAGAAGTAATTTTAGATTTTGTTAAAATATTAATGATCCTGTTTCCTGAAATCCCAGAGAATCTGACAGATAATTCTCAAAAAGCTTCATGTATTTGCCTAGACCACTTCTCTTTTCCCAAAGTCCGCTGACATTGCTACATTCTTTACTTAACAAAAGCTCTATTTTGGTCTTTCATGTGCACTTGAAACTTGAGGGAAAAAAAATCAATAATGAAGAATAATTTAATGCCAAATCCATTTCCCTTCCATACATACATACACAAGCTCAACCTGAGCAAGTTAAGCTTTAAAATTTCATTACATCTCAGTTTTGGTAATTCTTATTTTCACATCTTCCAGAATGCTGTCTTTCTTGTTTTTAACCTTATAAAACCTGAAAGTATTTGTTTCTCTTGGAGCCACTCCTAAGTGTTTTTATATTACCCTTAGTGCAAAGCAAAAGCAGCTCTTTTATTATTATAGTCTTATTGATCAAAGGCCTAAATTAAAAGATCTCTTTCATCATAAATAATGATTACTCCCATGTTTTTCACACCACACACCCACCACACCACCACATCCATAAATTCCAGCATCTTTCTTACAGTTTTAATTCATGCTCTTGTATGTTCTAGGTTTCAAAGTCTGGCTGTTTACAGGAAGAATTCATGGCATTCAGGATTGTACAGTCTGTAAATAGCAAGAAGCTTAGAATTTTGTCTTAACTTGACAGTAGCCATCAAAAAATTCCAACCAAATGAAACAGCTACCATTTGTGTAGTATATATCTATCCTGGGAACCACTCCTTAATGTTCATGACAATACAGACACTGCAATAAATGGCCTTCTGATTAACCAGAAGTGTGGTAAAATTTGCCTGCACTAGAGTAGTTTAAAAGACTTTTGAAATCTCTAAAAATTTCCCAGCAGAGTAAATAAGTATTTAATTGGGCCATTTAGGATGCAAATTACTGACAATTTGCTGTTATTTCAACCTCAACCAAAAGAATATTGTTTGCAAGGCATGTTCACTAATTAAATAAACAGGATGGCACTGGCAGACTCACAGGATTTTTGTTTGTTTCCTTGTCTGTGCTTTTTCCTTTAAGTAGTAGAGAATAGAGCATATAGACACACAGGGCAACCTTGAAAAATTAGTGTTGGTCGACACGAACACCCTTGTAGCTTCTACCATGTCTTTGGGACCCTCTACTACGTTCTCCTGCTGCCCAAATCACTTCTTAGCTCCTATTGATTGCTTCCCTCAGCTCTTATGTCGGTGTTGCACTGACACTTGCCACGTGCTTTACAAGCACAAGAAGTCAAGAATGCATTGGATTTTATTGCAGGCTGCTTTGTCAGAAGATGCGCTCATTCCCTAAAGAAGAAAACAACTATCTATGGCAACACTATCACCTGCTGTTGGATGAGAAATTGACATTCCCTTTTCCTGACGAGTTAGGCTAATCCTTACTTAATTTTTCAGGGTAACTGAGCTGAATGTACAGATCAGGCTTGAGGAATCAGACCATATCATTTATGCTTTACTGATATATTTTATAAAATTTTACCATGTGCATATTACAATTCATATGTTGGGATTTCTGGTGTCACTTTGACACAGAGAAAGCAGAATATTTTGATATTTGGGGCTGTAGATATTTCCCAAAACATATAAGAAGGATCAGTCCATACAACGAAAAACTTTTGAGAGGTTTATTAGAAGCAGTCCTTCCCTGGGTTTGTAAATCACCATTAAATATGGTCTCCTAAAGAAAAACGAAGCCACAAATTGACATACAAGATATTTTAAGTCTTAGTTTAGAATAACATCTAGGAATATCACATTTTAAATTTAATCATTATGCATAAAAATGATAGAATGAATTTATAATATACAAAAACTGGAGTATGTACATGATATTTTAAAATTTAGGAATATTTTTTCTTTCATCAGAATTTGACTATAAAATAGCAATTTCTTAGAGATCAGGTTGATTTTACGGCTCCTGTTGACTTGCTTAAAACCGGATACCAACAGCTTCCAAGGATATCCAAAGGTGAAGGTTTCCTTACAATATAGAAGGAACCAAAGTATTGATAAGTATCTACAGCTCTGAATCACCAGAATGACAACTTTGAGCCTTCCTTTCTCCATTTCGTCTCTTCTAAATTCAGATGGCTACGAGCTGTCTTCGTGTTTCTCCATCTAGCAATGCTTTCTGTGAATTAATTCCCATATATGTTTATATACACATGCTATGTCACACACTCACTGGATGATGTCATGGGGAAAATAATATGAAGCTATTTTGATAAACCCCTTAGTGTTGCTAAAACTTGGAAAGACAGAATAATGTATAGAATAAGTTTAGCTATTGAAAAAAGAGGTGGAAATATGAGTAAAAAAATATTTGACAATGTGTGCCAAATGAAATTTAAACTTTAAAACAAAAACAATTTCTATTCAGGAGCAGAATCTTTTTTATTAAGTCCTACAGTAAATGATCAGAGACAATTAAATCCAGAATTAGTACTGGCTTCTTTTGAACTATATTGCTATCATGTTGAGATTTCATTTTTATGGATTGGCCAAAAATTACTGATAGACAGATGTTTCTGTTGCTTCAGTTTGATGTAAAAGAAGTTATTCACAACCCTAAATACTTGAATACAAAGGTTTTTGTATCATATAGTTAAACTAATCCTCTTTAGGAGTAATAAAATTAATTGCTTATCATACAACAACTTCTTAATGTAAACACTTAACACAGGTTTCTGAAAATAACTTCACAGATTTCTCTCCACTAGAGGTCTCTAGAGAAATACTATAAACTGTTCAGAACAGCAGATACCTTAGGCTTTGCTTCTTGACGTTATTTGCATTTCCTGGAAGATGAAAATCAACAATTGTTCTATTCTTATTCCAGTTATTTCTTTGGATAGGTTCCTTCTGTTGTGGATAATAAAGATTCCTATTACTACAACAATAATGCAAATTCAGGATGTGTTTTAATCTATTTTATAATTAGATATTTAACATTTTTCATCAGAAATTCAACATCACATCTCTTAGGAAATATAATAGGACGAAGCATTTAGCTGAAGAAAGAAAAAAACTAAGGTGGCAGCTTGGTAGAGTAGCCAACCTACTAAATAAACAACAAATTAAAATAAAGAAAGTAGCAATAGGCACAAGTGAATAAAGTGTTGGTTAACTAGAGCAGTACTTTAGTTGGAAAATTATAGAATGGTTACTCTGCTGTGCAGTTCATCATGCCATTATGTCACAAGCAAAATAGAGCTTGGCTCCAATATTGTATTTAATATCTAGTTTAACATAAACATCAACGAGGAATAAGATTCATATAATTGGACTGTTCTTTCTTCTTTAAGATTTTTGTTTTCTTTTGTTATTACTAAAAGTTTTTAAATTAAAAGTGTGTCATTTTCTTTGGGTTGATATTTTCAAAGAAGTAATTTCCACTAAAAGAAAAGCTTTATCCATTTTAGGATCTGTGCATTTATACAGCATTCACCAGAATAACTCATTCAGGAATTTAGATATTTTTTCAGGAAATGAAGCCTATGTTCATTATTTTATTGCCTTATGCTACTTTATTTCATTGAACTTTATCTCTGCATTTTCTATTTTTTGCTAATGCTTGCCTCATTCAATATAGTATAATGATGTCACAAGGCTTATTATTAAGTGTTGAATTATACCCTACTGTACTCAATGCAGGGAACAAACAGGATTTTCTGAGGTTTGAGGTAGGGTCAGTAATCAGAAAACTGGAAAACTATGGGAAGAAAAATAGTTGCCCTGTTCAGATTGCTTCATCTTTAACTGTGGTGGATAACTCTGTAAACAAGAGCTCAATACATGCAGCAGCATTAATTAATTGCTACTTATTTTTTGGTGCTTCATGGTAAATGTGGAAGAGAAGAACCTGAGCTATGGTGAGATCTTAGAGATGAGGGAGGGACTCCTAAGAAAACAGGTTACTGGGACAGTTCTGGGACTTTCTGAAGTTTTCCAAGTTAATTTTACAATGTATCTTCTGATTTTTTCACCTTTAAATTGAGAACTGTAAAGACTACTCAACTAAGGCCAATTATCAGCTTGAAATATCACAGCTAGACACTAAAGTGGTGATATTTCTCAGAGTATAAAGACTAGAAGGAAATAAAAAGCTCTGAGGAGAATAAGAGCACAGCACTGATATTCTCCTAAAGCTGGTAATATGAAATCACTGAGTTGACCCATCACCTCCATCAGTGCATCTCTCAGTGGGTTTTCAGGCATGGAGTTCATATATCAAGAGGTGCTGACACTTCCATGAGCTATCTTGAATTTTTTGAAAGTTGGGTATGTAGAGGTCACAATAGAAGAGAAGCCCACATACCGTTTAACCAAATGTCTCTGTTCTTAATCTAAGAAACCATGAAGAGTTATGCAAACACATCTATATAAATGGCAGAATTTTTTCCTTGACATGAAAATTTCAAACTCCTGAATTGCAGTCCAAGCACCAACTGCCCCTGGAGCCTTAAGACTATCCCTTCATAGGAGGCTTGAGCCTGTCACTTCTGCCTCAATTTCCTCAGTTACAGCTCAGAATTACATTTTCCATTTACCATACAAGAGCCTTTAAGGACTGACTAATAAGTATGGAAAGGTACACATTAAAATTTTCAAATATGCTGCCATTTTGATGTGATATGTAATCGAATATTACGTAAAGCTCTGAGTAAAATCATTATGTAATAGTACTCATTATCATTAGAATTAACATGAATATTTAAACTAATATTGCATTTGATTGAGCAACTGCTTCATAATCAGAATGTGTGTTAATATAGCTTTTCTCAAAAATGCTATTCCAGGTTATTGGCATCTGTATTTGAAACTTTCATCAACTTCACTAGTTAAACAACACATAGCTGATAACTGTGAGGACATGGAAAACAAAGGAAAGCAATGCAGTTCTTATGGGAACAGACAACGTCTTCCTCTGGGTTTGAATAAAACCACACACATGATCATGACCTCTGGATGCCTCAGTGCTATAAATACTAAACCATAAGTCAAAGTCTAAACTTCTCAAACTCTCTGTTCTCGTGTCAGCAGAATAAAATGTTAAGCCTTCTGTAATAAGGAAGAAATTAATCAATTGGGGATTAAAATAAATTATTTATATAGTTAATGCATGGTACTGATTTAGGTTACTGAAGCTGGCAACAAAAACTGCTGTTCTAAGGGGGGTGGAACAAAGTTTCAGGTTGATCCTGTGGTTCCCTCCCACCACTTTCTAACATGTATATAAATTGTCAGCTTTCCAGACCCTTTGCCAGTTCTCTCTTCTAGACTTGCCAGAAGCAACAGAGGACTAAAGATGAAGATCTTTTTCTTATTCACCTTTTTGACTTTTTTGTTGTCTGCTTTTGAACAAGCAGCTGCTTTTGCTCACTATGACAAGATTTTAACTCATAGTAGAATAAGGGCACGCGACCAGGGGTAAGTAACTGGATTTTATTTCTAATTTAAAAGGAAGCTTGTTAATCTTTATTCTCCCCTTTCTTCCATCATTATATTACATGTAATTTTTCGCTATGAATTTTTACTGTCATTCAAGTAGAATTTTCTTTTAAAATTAATTTTACAAGAGTTGTTCCTTAAAAATCTTTTCACAGAGTTTTAAAAGGAGACAGAATACTGTTAAGCTTCATAAAATGGAAAGAAATCTAAAATCACCACTTCTCAATGGATAAAATATGGCTCAGAATCACCGAAATTAATTTCAGTTCATAAATATTGTAATGGGATATCAGAAATGTTTAATGTATGTTTTCAAACTTTTGCATATTTGATAGCTACTCACAGTATTTGCTCTCTTTATTCTATCCTGATGAAAATCATGTACTCTATTTAAATGTTTTCTAACATGGGAATATATACTGGGAGCCCTTTGTGAAACTTCTGTTCCCACTAGAGTAATGCAGCAAGCTGATCAGCAGGGCTTCCAAAAGGCAGTTCTTACAAGCCAGGCTGCTTGGAGACATGGAAATAATTTGAACAGCTGGTGTCAGGGAAACACATGTGCCTAAAGATATTTTCCTCTAGTCTTCTTAAGCAAAAAACATTCTGTGAATAAGAATTGTTTACCATCCTATATTCCCACTGCCTGCTACACACACAAGCCTTTCATATTTTTTCAGCTTTTCAAATAAAAAAGCTCACTGCCTTCCCAGTGATGTAAAGTATATATATTCTAACTTCTGAACTGATGAATTTTTTTAATTGCAGAAATATAAAAATTAGGGATGAAATACCCTTGCTCCATGGACTTTGATCATCAGAAATTCCTCTTTGTACACCACCGTGCTAAGGAACACGTATTCCTCCTCTGACATGTGTGGCTCCTTTTATTTACATGTCAATTTACCCTTTGGTCCCCAGTAATTCCCAGAATGTTTATTTAGGTGCCTGCGGTACTCAAAATGGTTGGCAATCAAAATAGCTGATTGATTTACAGAAGACAGGGCTTCCTTCTACATAAAGAACAAGGCCCTTTTCTTCCCTATCTCCCCACGATGTTCAGCTGCATACATGTGTAAAAGACAAAAACTTTAATGAAAAGAGCCTCCTGGTATTCACTGGTCCCTGATGGCTGGTAATTCGCTTCACAGGGGGAAGGGAGAAATGGATATCAAGACTTGCCTAGGCACAGCTGGTGATCACTGTCCATCAGAGACACAGGGTCAAACCAGAACAAAGGGGAAGCTTCTGTCACCGCAGGGAGGGTGGGCTTGCCAAGGAATCCAGCTGAGCAGTCCCAAGAGCTTGCACTGTGGCTACTTCAAAACACACCTGTCCTGAGAACCGAAGCCAGATGTTAATTTCTTACTCAACAGGAAAAGTATTTGCTACTATTTCATGTAGATTTTTTCAAAAGACGTACAAATACTTCTTTTTAAAATGTTTCTCACTGCACTCGTAGCCCAAACGTCTGTGCTCTTCAGCAAGTTATGGGAACAAGAAAGAAATACTTCAGCACTTGCAGAAACTGGTACCAGCAAGCCATCTGTGGAAAGAAAGCGTAAGTATGCTCTCCTTCCAAATTGTTTTCCATTGATTGAGATAATAAAATGTATGATTAGAAAACTCCTTTTCTCACAGACAAACTAACTGTTTATACTTTATATTAGAATCTTTACTTCTCCTCCAGGTGGCATTGCAATACTGACTTCCCCTTTCCTTCTCTGGGCACACTGCAAGTCATCCAAAATACCTCACCTTTTCAGTAAAGTCTGCCATACCACTGACAACTTTGGCACTAAATTTTATTCTACCACAGACACATTGGGAAGAAGGGTATTTCCTTAAAATGCTTAGAGTGGAACTTGCATATTCTCACAGGCAGTTTTGGAAAACAACATACTTCTGTGGTTTTATTCCTAGATAGATGTGATGTCTCCCCATGAAAGAAAGTTTACTCTCAGAATGAATCTGAGGGAATTCATTGCTTTGCCAAGCTCCAGAAGCAAAATGTGTTAAGCAGTGATAGATAACTTCATGTGTTAGGAAAAACAGTTCAAAGCAATAGGCAGTTTAGTCTCATCAAACTGAAGTCACGTGAAGACTTTATTCTCTTTATGACTAGAATTTGGAGGAATGTAAGTTGTAAAACATTTAACAAATCTTCTGCAAGGCCCCAAGGAGTCTAATACAACCAACCAGAGAAGACATTGAGCGGTGGGATTGGGTGGATTTGATCATGAGAGTCTACACAAAATTATCACCTGCCCTTTCCCTTCCATTTTAATCCCCCTACCACTGTACAAACACTTACAGAGCAAGCCTAGATGAGGAAAAGAAAGTGTGTGAGAGTAAGCTGAGTCATAGAACTCCTGAGGGTCATTTAAGGGCTTTTTGTGGTTACAATAAAGCATCTGTTATAACTTAGTCTTAGCTGTCAATGAGTTTTATACTCTGCTTACTAAAAACAGAAATACAGACAAGACTAAAGAGGTTACTCCAATAAGAATGATAATCCAAAGGACAACAGCTCTTCCCATGTCAATATCTCCATGTTGACAAGTCCTCCCTAACTTATACCTATAAAATGTTGAAAGTTTTTTTATGTACAATTCCTGTCTACTGCTATAAGTTTACAATGGGAATATAACATACAAATTTCCTAAAATCAGCATTTGTTGGACCAAAAGTCTTTCCACTGTTTCTCAGCAGTATTTTATCTCCATGCCAGCAAGAAGTAGAAACAGACGAGTCACAGAGCTGATTTGAATAAACTGAAAACTGGCTCTATTAGTCAAGAATAACAAGGATTAAGGTAGTGTTGTTCTGTCTTTTTTCTTTGAAATATACTCCTTTGGATGAGGTCAGGACAACTTTGTACTGAAAAAAATAAAAAAGACAATAACAACTGAAAAAAAAAAAAAAATCCAAGGCAAACAAAGAAACAAACCCCACCAAAACCTCAAGAATGCAACATTGGCTTCTTATCTGAATAATTGCTTTCTTTCTTCTATTGGCCACAGGCTTATATTGAGCTAGTAGGGATGCATATGAGGATAATTTCTCGTCAGGTCTGAGGTGGTACCCTGTGTGCTTTGCCTACACACAGGTGGTACTGAGGAACAGCATCTTGCACTGAGTTTTATCTGGTTTTAATCTTATTGTGGGATGATGCTCCCTACAAACCTCTTTTCTCCAATCCCATCTTTCTTACATTTTGGGCACAGCTAAAGAACCTTGAAACCGCAGAAAACTGTAAGGGAATGTGAATACTGTAAGTAGGAACCTGATAACTGAAAAGAAGCCTGGGCTTTGCATAACAAGATATATGGTGAAAAAGGCACTGATCTTGTAATGCTTGGCTGGAGAAGCATGCTCTTGTTAACTGTGTTCTTCAGCCAATTTTCTGTCTTTCATTAATTGTATCATAGTTGGATATAATATAAGGATTAAACTTGCCATGTCTTACTCTATGCTTATAACTCAGCTGCCTCTTTCCCTTTTCCAAGAGCTAATTAAACTGCAGTCTTTCATACCTTCCCATGGGATAAGGGGGAAGATTTTCTATTCCAGGGAAGGAAAAAATATTTTCTCATGACAAAGCAGTTTACACAGTTGAGAGAACATTTGGATTCCTATTCTGCTACACCTTTTTTTTTTATCAGATAATCAGATTATTATGTTTTATTATTAGCTTCTGGCAAGAAGGACGAAGAGTAAAAGGTTTATCATTAGCTTAAAAATCTGTAGCCTAAATTGTATGATATTCATGAATTCCCAAGAAATAACCTTCAGTGAATTGCTTTAAAGAGATGTCCTAAAAGAACTATACAAATACTTTCAATATATGGCTTCTCAGTTGAAAATATGCACATGGGAGAAATATTTTCGTAGCACAGAGAAATAAAAGACTGTGTTTAAAAAGAAAAATCTTTAATATTCATCACCTCTATCAGATTACTCTCTTTTATGGAATGATAATCCTCACTTTTTCAATTATGCTGTTTATTGTTATTTTTCTTCCAGTCTATTTTATTTTGAAATCTCTTGAAGTAGTTTGGATGTTGAAGATATTAAGTCCAACTTTTCATTTGAATATCTGTTCATTTCAATGTGGTTGTGGTTAACTTTTTTTTAGCTTTAAATTATGAAAAATGAGAGAAGTGTACTCAGCTGCCACCAAAGATTCTGCAAATTAAAAGCTGGACTCTAGTAGTTACAGACCCATTAAAAACTGGTTAAATTCCCCAGTAAAAGGAATTAGTGTTCAGAACTTATGAACTGTCCACATCAGCTACACCTAAGAAATAAATCTATTATGTAAAACAGTGATGTCATTATAGTATACTGTATACTGTACAGTGTACCATAATTTCAAAAATAATATATGAAGTTTAATGTATTAAATTTCTTCCAAGGAGCCAAAATTACCTCTGTGATAACTTTAGTGAATTTGCATTTTCCTGTAAGAGAGGAGAATTTTTCAAACAGGTCTATGGTAGAACTTTTATTTCTGTCTGTTAACCAGGAAGAAATTATATCTTATAAGAAACACAATGTTAAAATGAACATTACATTCTAGAATTATCATTCAGCCCTGGTTTGCTGTTATGTGTAGCTTACGTGTATTTAAGAATGAGAGTATTTTATTGACATAATTATATAATATTTCCTGGTCCCTGGCAATGCTAAAGTCTCTGTATGCTGTGATGACATGCTTTTTAAACTCTGGTTTTGATTTCTTGTATTCTGGTTTTCATCCTCACTACATCTACAAGTGAACTTTCCCTTGTGTCCATCCATCCAGTCTTTAGTGACTTCCTTCTCTATAACCAGTTTCCTTTCTATTCTTAATTACTTCTCTCCCTCATTCCTGAGCTTTTTCACATTCTTCCTTGAAAAATAGAGGCTCTCTTATTCCACTTTTTATCACCATACAATGCAAAGGACCTTCTCCTAAATACTTGTTAATTCCTATAACCAATATGGAGGTGACCTCATGTAGTTCTGTCAATTTATTTTCTATTCCATTCATTCAGATTTGTCTTTTTCCTTTACAACCCTTCTGCCAGGATTTTACTTTAATGTCCTCATTTTTTTTTCCTCTTTCTTCAATGTCATAATCTGTTCAACACAGAATAGACAAATTAATATTCTTCAGCTGCTTTTCCAGTCACATCATCTTTTAGTAACTCTATACGAGTACCATATGCCACCCACGTTCCCTCCCAATGCTTAATTTTAAGGATGGCAGTCAATCTTTAAATTCAAAAGCTTTAAATTTAGTAAAAACTGACCAATATGTAATCAATACAAAAAAGACTGAATGACAAAAAAGGGATGAATAGCTGGAGGGTATGTGCTAGTAATTAAAAATTGATAATAAAAATTGAATTAGACTTAGCTAAAATCAGTTTATTTCTTCTGTATATTATTTAATTGTGCTTTTGTCTATATCCCACAGAACTGTCTTATATGAATGTTGTCCTGGCTATATGAAGATGGATGGTATGAGAGGATGTCCTGCAGGTATGAGCTTATTTTCTTATGGATAAGTCGCCATATGGAAAGAATTACAATTATAGCAGAGTTTCAAAGGTGGTCATCATGAGAAATGATTGCCTCTTTTTAAGAATTACTACCTAAGAATGCACAGCTTCACTTGCATAGGGCCAACAGAGTTAAAAATCAGCTAGCACTGGATTTGATCATAGAGTTTTTGTTGAATTTCTCAGCTCTTTCCAAATTCTGGATTGGTGAGAATTGATAGTGTCTTCAGTTCCCATAGCTGCCAAAGAAGAACTTTAATTCCTATTCCCTTCAAATCAGAGAATAGTCTAAATCATACTGGTGTGGTTAGAAAGCCAGGACACAAGGTGGAGCATATCTAAATTTTGTATTTTCCTTTTTTTGAAAAATCTTTAATCTAATTTACCTAAAGAGTCTTATAGCCTTTATCAAAGAAAGAGTGAAAACGAAGACAGAAATTCTTCTATTTATGCTACTTTGTTTTGTATAAATAAAACTAATTGCAGCAGGAAAGTGTAGTGTGAGAAGGAATACCTTTCATAGTTTCTTCTCCCTATATCTGAAATAATCCTTTTATGTTCAATAATGCAGCATTCAGTTTAGATGAATTAATCTCCCTTCAGATGTTGACATTAAGATGAGATCCGCCACACGCTAGAATCGCCTGTTCTTCTCCATAACCATAAAAAGAGCCAAGAACCATTAGATTGCATGCAAATGTCTCACTTCTAGATGCCTAAAATTAGGAGAGATGAATGTTGTTCTCATGTAGCCATGTTTTAACTGTGAGACTATGGCCAATCTTGCTCTCTGGATGAGTCAGAATATGGATAACCCAGGAACTGGAAGAAGAGCAAGTGGCCTCACAAAAAGAATTCTGGTCCATCGTGACCAAATGAGACCCACTCCACTGAAATTTTTTTGATAATAAATGGATAGCCTCCCATTACATGTTGGATTAATATAAAATACAACAGCTCTTCTGAAGGAAACTTTACAATATTCAGTATTGTTTGATCTAATTTTTCATTAAGAAAAACACAAAAATCAATAGCAAGCAGATGTGCTTAGATGATTTTTGAGTATGTTGACAATGAAATTTTTAATCTAAATATGTTTAATACTGACTTAAACAGTGCATCCAAAAGACACAAAGAAAATTTGATTGTGATAAACTAGAGGACTGAAGACTTTACAGTATTCTAACCTCATGTTTATTTTAGTTGCTCCTATTGATCATGTATATGGTACACTTGGTATTGTGGGAGCTACCTCCACACAGCAGTACTCTGACATATCAAAGCTGAGAGAAGAGATTGAGGGACGAGGATCATTCACTTTCTTTGCACCAAGCAATGAAGCCTGGGACCAATTAGATTCAGTAAGTGTGTGTGTGTCTGTCTGTGTGTCTTTGTGCATGTGCACAAGTTAAATGTTTTAGCTGAAGCAGCTAGCGTGGGATAAATTAGATTGGAAACAATGTCAAGATTTTAGACATAAAAGGACAACACAAGTTATAATGAAATAATCTACATGTTTAACAATCATTTCTGAAGCTAGAGAGGTTGGGTTTACTTTCAGGAGTATTAAGCAACTTTAATTGCTTCTTAGTTAAGCACTTGCATGACACATACTAGTATTGTTAATTTTATTAACATCATTTTGGGGAAACTTCCAGGAATTCCAGGAGCTGCATGATGTATTGGCTGTACATTGTCAGTAATTCAGGCGTCCTTCTTTTAGTAATGATTTTAGATAAATAAACATTGAATTAAAGCTCCTCCAATGACTTGTATGTGATGAAGCCTCGTCTTCCATTTGTGAGCAAATCAGACTTAAAGATCATTTAAGCAGAGCCAGATTTATAGGCATCAAAGTTGTATTGCTAACAGACGCTGAATATGTTGAAAGCATATACTAAGGTAAAAGCATATATATATCTTTCTGAGTGAGAGAATGTTTTGAAGCTTCTAATTAATTAAATTCCTTTTTTTTTTTGTATTCAGGAAATTCACAGGAATTTGGTTGATAATGTAAATATTGAACTGTATAATGCTCTCCACAACCACATGTTAAACAAGCGTATGTTGACAAAAGACCTTAAGAATGGCATGACCCTAGTGTCTATGTATAATGGCCAGAAATTGTTTATTAACCATTATCCTAATGGGGTAAGTCTAGTCTCTTTTTTCTTCTTTATTTAGTTGTAACCTTTATTTCTTTTATTTCCTTCTATAACTAAGAAAACATATTATTGAAAGTTTACCATCTACCAAGTCAGTTGCCATTGACAAAAATAAATATTCTCTTGAACTTTTGACTGCTGGGTAGACTAATCACTACGAAAGAATGAGTAAACCTTGTGCTGTTTGCTGTTTAGAAATCAAAGTTCAGATGAAAATGAACTGTCTTTATAAAAGACAAAGCCTTTTGTGGTCAAAATACATGATCACAATAAATTTGGGAGCAAATCTACTATTAATTTTCATAGTTTTGCTAAATAATATTAAAGCAGATATTTTATTTGAATTTGACTGCATGGTAGGAGCATTGAAGATTGTAGGAAACACACATTCATTATTTGGCTAGAAAAAAGTCATTTTTATAAATGCTAGAAACCTCCCAGTTAAGTCACTGATCTTTGTTGTCTTAAATGCATCAAAATATTTGTTTGTCTACGGGTTGCATTGGTATAAAACAATACAATCACCATATTAGCTAGATAAGAAAAATCAAAGTAATTGCAGTAAGAAATTAAACATGAATATGAAATCAATGTAACCTGAATAAATCTGCTGCTATCTATCTTTCCAGAAGCTTAGTCAGACTTTCAAATCTTACAAGGCTTTGCTTCAAATTTTGAAAAAAACAACTGAAATAACAACAGTGAATACATAATGCACAATACCTACATTGCCAGTCTGTGAGAGTCAGGTTCCAAGCTTATGATCAAATTAATGTTTAATCTTCTTCTACTTGGTTCTCCAAATATAGGTTGTTACTGTTAACTGTGCCAGGATCATCCATGGCAACCAGATTGCTACCAATGGTGTTGTCCATGTCGTTGATCGTGTCCTGACTGCTGTTGCAAATACCATTCAAGATGTCATTGAATTCGAGGATGATCTTTCATCATTTAGAGTAAGTGGAAAAAACCAAAAACTCTTCTCTGTTTAAGGAGGGATTTTTAATTCCTTTTCTATTTGTTTATGATACCTGCAAGTAAGAAGGGTTAGCTTAGTAAGCGAGAGAAATAAATTAAGAGCTCCAGCTAATATTGAAAATCTAGCTATATAAAAAGGCAACATCAATAGGACAGAACGTGTCCCTGTACATAAAAAGTGTCTTCGCTTCAAGCACTGAGAAAATGAAATGTGAGCATGAAGTTACAGTGTTTGTTGCTAGATAAATAAGGACAATTTCAAAATGGATGATAAAAAATGGTAAAGATGCCAAATAAATTTCAGAACCTGACTCATAACAAGTTTTAGAGGACCCGGAGATGCACATAAGAAGGATTTTTCTTACAAAGAGGAAGTATGATTAGAAATTGTCCAAGTTTCAGTTTTTTCCATCTTCTGAAAAATGTGTCTGCACAGTGTAAAGGGATTTCATGCTTCATATTTAAAAAACATGCCATTGGTTTGCAAATAACTGTGGTCCTTTTCCATCTATCATCTCTTCAATAAATGCAAAAAGGTATTTTAAATGCAGAGGCATAAATGGGGAGAAGATCCTCTGAATCCCTCAAATCCAGTTTATGACAGCTACAGGCAACCACAACATTTAATCTCTTTAAAAAAACTTAATATAAAAGCCAATACTTTCTAGTTTTAAGTTGAAAAAAAATTCTTCTGTAGATTTATTTTTTCATCTTTCTCTAACACTCATGATCTATCTATATAAAACACTATGATCTCAGTCTAGCATTCAAGTATCTGTGGGCATGAGGTGAAACTAGGCAGATAACGTATTTTAGTAATATTTCAAATAATCAGTATTATAAGAAAAAAATTTTATTTTAGGCTCCTGCCATTACATCAGGTGTCATGGATATTCTTGGAAGACCTGGTCATTATACACTCTTTGCTCCTACTAATGAAGCCTTTGAGAGACTTCCAAGGGGAGTTTTAGAAAGAATCATGGGTGACAAGGTGGCTTCTGAAGGTATTTAAATTTTTTTGCAAATGAGAAATATGTATGAGTGGATCAGGAGGCAGAAACTACATTATCCTTATAGCTCTGGAATTAAGCACCTCTCCTTTCATGTGTACAGGAGAAGTTATTTCTTCTGTCTCTAATTTTTCCACTTGCCTAAGGATAGAAAGTAATTGAAAACTTAGTCTCCAAAACAGTTTAAATGGAACTGTGAAAATATAGGCACATTGACGTTCTACATAGTCTTTCAGCTGCATAAGTTTGATAGACATTCCTGTCTCTAGAAATTCAGGGCTATCTGAATATGAAATTCTCTCATATCTTTGCATAGCCTATGGAGTTTTGTACTCATAGGTCCTTTTGGAGCATATCATATGCAGTCACCATCAGATTGCAGCATAACCAACATAGTTTTCATAATATAAGGCATGCTAAATAGTTTTGACCATAAATGTTATTTAGAGGCCTCCAGCATCATTAAATTTAAATAAAGTATCTGTGAGTGAAAATAAGCTAAGCTAGAATACTATTAAAAACAGTACTGCTGTAATAATTTATTCCACACCTATATGTGAATTATATGTATATGAATATGTGTCCAAACACCTACAGCTATTAAATTCCTGCTCTTTTCTCTGCAGCTCTCGTGAAGTTCCATATATTAAATACTCTCCAGTGCTCTGAAGCCATCACAGGTGGAGCTGTCTACGAAACCTTGGAAGGACACACTGTTGAAGTTGGTTGTGATGGTGAAAGTCTGACTGTGAATGGAGTGAAAATGGTGAAACGCAAAGATATTGTGACAAGCAATGGCGTTATCCACCTCATTGATCAAGTCCTAATTCCTGATTCTGGTCAGTGATGTGTATGAAAATTTTGTTGCACTGAAGATATTTTCAATAACCTTACCCAGATTCCCTCAGATATATAGTTTTGGATAAGCATGGAGAATCCAAATCGGGAGTAGGAAGATACCGTGTGTTAAAATACCTTTTCTTAATTTATTTGCAGCCAAGCAAGTCATTGAACTTGGGGGTGCCCAGCAGACTACATTTACGGACCTGGTGGCACAGCTAGGTCTGGCATCTTCTCTAAGGCCAGAAGGCCAATACACTCTCCTGGCACCTCTGAATGGTGCTTTCTCAGGTTAGTAGCCCTAAAAGACTGTCAAAAAACCCCAGGAATGACAGTTTTCCAAATAACCCCAAGTACTTGTTCTAAGTCTCACTGCAAGTGCACCATAGACAAATAGAATGACTTCAAATTACCTACCTTGTAGAAAAACAAAACAAGCCTAACCACCAGACTGCACAGCTTAAGTCATATCATTTGCTAATGGAAAGAGTAGCACTAAAATAAGATACAAAATATGTACAGAAAGATTGTGGGAATAGGAAGATATTAATGAACTGCCAGTTTCCCTGATCTTTACATTACTTCCATTAGATTCAAAACTTATTTATTCTCAGAAAATGTATGCAATGGTTTCATTCCAGCCAACAACTAAGTACCACACATCCACTTGATCACTCCCCTCTTTCCCCAACTCTGGGATGGGGAGGAGAATCAGGGGGAAAAAACAGTAAAGAAACCTCATAGGTTTAGATAAGAACAATTTGCTAAGTGTAACAAAATAAAATAATAATAATACTAATGTTACTAATAGCAATAATAACAATAACAACAACAATAATAATAATATTATTAAAGGATAATTGAAACCTAAGAGAAACAGGTGATGCATGACACAATTGCCCACTACCAACTGACCTATGTCCAGTGACTGGCACCTCCTGGCCGGCTTCCCCCAGTTTATATACTTGGCATATATTCTAGTTTATATTCTATGGTACAGAATATCCCTTTGGTGAATTTGGGTCATTTGTCCTAGCCGTGATCCCTGCAGCTTCTTGTGCACCTGCCCACTGGCAGAGCATGGGACACTGAGATGTTCTGAGCCTAGGGTTGTTGCTCAGCAACAACCAAAATATCAGTGTATTACCAACATTATTCTCATACTAAACCCAAAACTCAGCACTGTAGAACCTGCTAGGAGGAAAATTGACTCCATCCCAGCCAAACCCAGGAAATACAAGAAAGTTAGTATTTCTCATTACATTAAAGCAGAGAGAAACTGATACAAATATACCATAAAACAGGTGTTTGTGTATTTGCAGAGCTCGTTTTGACTTCATGAATATCTTGCCTTTCCCCAAAGAATTAGAGTGGTCTCTCACTACCACAGAATATTTGGATAGATTTTAGGCGCATATGTAGAAAGGACTAGTTCTAATATGAACTATAGCAGTAATTCAGAAGATGGAGCAGGGCCACATATCAATCATCCGGCATATTAGTTATAGTAATTAATCATGGCTATGTAAAAAGTTCTTGACTGAATTTGAGGAATAGTCAAAACAATTTGCCTTCTGTATACACAGACCTGTTCACACCTTAACTCAAGCATTTCAAAGAAAGATTCAGTATTTCCAGAGTCTTTTAACTTTATTTGAATAAAAATTCACTATGTAGGTTACTATACATTAATATCTAAATTGTTTTGTAGATGACACCTTAAGGCTGGATCAACGTCTTCTTAAAACAATCCTGCAGAACCACATTATAAGAGTGAAAATTGGGCTCAATGAACTGTACAATGGACAACAGCTGGAAACAATTGGAGGAAAACTACTAAGAGTCTTCGTGTATCGCACAGTAAGTGAACAAGTCTTTCTAAAAGTGTGTATCCAACTATGAAAATGGATATTCAATAAAAGGCAAAGCTGAATGAAACCCCCAACATTTACCATTATAACTAAAGAGCAAAAAATCCTTAAACTTTTAAGATAGGAAAAAATGAAAATCTGATCTTCCTCAATTCTGAGCTTTGTTTGCATGGTGAACTCTTTGGGAAAATGCAACAGGATTTCAAATTGGGCACTGAGTTGATTTAAAATTTTTAAAGCTCCTTTATACAACTAATTAAGGAAAACACACACACACACAAAGTCAAGTTTGAAAATATTTGCACCATGCTATTTTATTCTAGATTTTGCTACCTTTGCTTTCTCAAGTAAATTTCATTTACTTGGTGTTTCGCATGCCAGATTTCCTAGCAAGAACACACAAGACTGTAGGAAATATATCTGGTTGTTATTTTTACCATTGTCTAAACAGCTACACTTGTTTATCTTTCAATAAGGCTGTATGTATTGAAAATTCATGCATGGTCAGAGGAAGCAAAGAAGGAAGAAATGGTTTTATTCACATCTTCAGACAGATCATTAATCCAGCAGAAAAGACATTGCATGAAATGCTGAGAAATGATAAGCGTTTTAGGTGAGTAGCAATATTGACAGAACTTGAGATTTTCCTGCAGAGGGTAGCTGTTATATATACAGCTCAACTGGTCTGAGAAAAGGTTTTGGGCTGTGAGCATGTGAGTTGTTGGGGTTTGGAGAGCAGAGAGGGCAGAGAAGGGTTTATTACCTACACAAATCACATAAAAGGAAAAAGTGTGGGACAAGAAAAAGTGTTCTTCAGCTGTATGTTGAAAAGGCTTCCATACTCTATGCTAGAATGCTTTTTTATGGCACAAAGGGTTGTCAGACACTAGAATGAGAGAAGTAAGAGAACAGAAGGAATTGAATGATATATCCAGAGTTATAAATGCAGTGGACTCTGGAGTTTTCATTAATGAGTGGTGCAATTCCATATGGGTGCAGTAGGATTGCATACCTTTCCAGGACTTATTTCTGTCCCTTTCCTGCCAGTATCTCAATACTCCTAGAGCAAGAACTATCCTTTGCATCCTCCTTTTATCTGTTTGATCTGCAGGGGTTTTGATTTGATGAATACTTCTCTGATCCAGGCGGGCAATATATTTATTCAAATAGTTTTTCCTCTGTCTCCTACTTCTAAGACTGGTTTGGGGTTTTTTGGGGGTTTTGTTTGTTTGGGTTTTTTGTTGGGGTTTTTTTTTTGTTTGGTTGGTTTTGGTTTTTGGGTTTTTTGTTTTGTTTTGGTTTGGGTTATTGGGGTTTTTTTTTTTTGGGGGTTTTTGTTGTTGTTGTTGTTGTTGGGGTTTTTTGGGTTTTTTGATTTTTTCTCATTTTCCTCTTCCACTATCTTTATTTATGGGAAACAGTGAAAGTGTTTGAAAATTGAAACACTATCAGAAAAAAAAAAAAGGGGGTGGGAACCAAGTACCTGGATCCAATTTTAGTTACCACATTTCAACAAAATGTATTTGTGGTTTGTCTGTTGTGAACAGCATTTTCCTCAGTCTGGTGAAAGCTGCAGATTTGGATGATGTTCTGTCACAGCCTGGACAGTGGACTTTGTTTGTCCCAACTAATGATGCTTTTAAAGGTTTGACTGATGATGACAAGGACATACTGATAAGTAAGTAACATAAGAAAACTGGAAACATAAGCAAAGTAAAATTGATTGGAAAGCAGACTAATGCACTTCTCACACAAAAGCTGTCTGCTGAAGAAGTTTACCTTTTGCATAGAGCAGGCCATAGGAATTTCCTAAATTATTTCCTTCTTGGGCATAGAGAAAATATCTTTTTGGAAAGAAGACTCCAACCTGCTTTTTAATTTTAAATTTCACTCCTCAACATCTTATTCCATGGTGTTACTTCCTTCTATTATTTTTGCCTTCAGTTCAGAACTTGAAATTGTCCAAGGCCAATGCCATATTGGACTAATTCTGTCATTAACAAGAAAATTTTATTGCCTTCTGCTTTTCAAGGGGCTTTATGCACCACTTTTTCTATCATTGTGGCTCAGTTACTTAATGCTTTCCTTGGCCCTTATAATTTTTTTTGCAGCAGAATGTGAAGAATGTGTGACAGATTACTTTCTAGAATTCTGTCTTGGTTTTCCTGTAAGTTATGATGTTGCTTTCTCCATAAAGATTAAACCTTAAACTATATAACTTCTTTAACAAAAATAAAGAAATACTTTGTTTATCTGTAAGAAAGATACAAGCCAAGGATTATTTTAACCAGTAACTATAATGCATAGTGGCAAAGATAATCTGATAGTTTGTGCAAAAATCTTTGGAGTGGCCATGCTTAGGCTTTGTATGTAACTTAATGCCGTCTCTGAATCATCCAGTCACAAAATATCACTGCTAATTTTACTAGGAAGAAAAAGATCATTTATTTTCATTTCAGTAGTGAAGTAAATTGCAGTAGTATCAGTGATCAGAGCAAAACACGGGGAAAAAATGGAAAATGTTCACTGAAAGAGACATCAGGAAAAGAGTATGACCAGACAGGATTTCCACTGCAGTTTCATCAAGGCTGGAACTCCTAAAAACAACCAATATCAGCATGTAATTTTAGTATTAAACTTAGAATGGTCAATATTCCATGAAATGGCAAACAGATGTGTTTTAAAGCTGCTCTGCTTGGTACCCTGTCTCCTGGGGATGTTATGGTTTTTCTGCAGCCCATGCTATGGTTCTCAACCTCCATAGACCCGGAGAGTCCTATCAGGATATTAACTTGGGCTAGAGGACACATTTCTTTTTTAAGACAGTCTTGAAAATGTTGTATTCTTTTTCTTTTCATCCCAAATAGGAATGTCAAACTTTGAAATATGGAAATCATCCCTAATATAGTGTAGTTTCCCCCTTCCTGACTTCTCCAAGCTGCTTCTGTCCTCAACAGAGAAGCCCACCACTTCTAATTGCTCCATTGCCTCCTTTTATGTTCTTTTGTAGACGATTTCTCATAGGATTTTTGTGATTATGTACTGAGTACCTTTATGTCATATAGTTGGACTTTTTCTCTTTGTCATAATTTTAACAAATTCAAATTGTATGTGTTCAGGGTATTTTCATATATATTATGTTTCATTCTAGCTCAAGTCTATGTGAATCCTTAGAATTCCTACAAAGAACTATTCCCTACCATTCAATTTTTATTCCTACTTTTTTTATTTTTACATAGGAGACAAAAATGCTCTCAGGAATATTCTTCTTTACCACTTGATACAAGGAGTTTTCATTGCAAGCGGCTTTGAGCCTGGTGTAACAAATATTCTTAAAACCATCCAAGGAGGCAAACTCTACTTGAAAACAGTTAAGTATAGAAAATGTCTCCCTGCTATAACCTTGTAACAGAGATTTGATATTCCATGTCTATGGCATGCATTTCTCCAAATATTATAATAGGGTTTGGGGTTGTTTTCTAATGTTCGTGATAACTTGGGTTCTCTTCTGATCTTTACCAGGTGAATGATACTCTTCTGGTTAATGAGCTGAAATCAAGAGAATCTGATCTCATGGCAACAAATGGTGTCATCCATGTCATTGACAAACTTCTATATCCAGCAGGTGAGTATTATTTAATGAAATTTATGCCTACCCTTTTAAATCTGTTTACATGCTATGTAAGTACAATAGCTTCAAAAAGTTAATTAATTTAAAGATACAATTCCTATATGGAATTTGAAACAGAAAATCTACCTCACTTCTCATTTTGTGGAAGAACCTTTCTTGAAACCTTGGCAAGATTTTGAAATTTTATGAAAGTAAAGTATATGAAAGACAAGACTAGACGTAGACTACCTTTTCTGCTGATATGGAATAATATATATCAAGTACACGTCTGTGTGAGTGTTTGAGAATGACTGCATCTCCTGATCACTGTAAATCAAAGTAAAATACACACAGTAGTATATTTTCTCTTACATGCCTGCTTCTTTTGTCAGAGCTGCCTGTTGGAAATGATCAGCTCCTCACAATACTGAAGAAGCTGATCAAGTACATTCAAATTAAGGTACTTTTTCAGTAATTATCCCTCTGTCTTCCGGAAGGATCTGTGAAACTGAGCACATTATAAGTCATAAGTGTTTTTTCTTTCTGATCTTCTTTCTTTCTTTCATGATCCTTTCTTTCTTCAGCAGACAATGCATTCAATAGCTCTGTTACCCAAATATAATCATGAATGATACCCTACACTCAACAGTTAGAATTTATGTTTTTCAATGCCAAATAGCTGTAGAATATTTGCATTTGGATAACTTCAGTGTGAATTGGTCCACATCTGCCTTTAGTTCACTTTATCACTCTTGGAAAATAAATCACTTTTTTGAAAAAATACTGAGTGACTAAAATCTTATGCCATTAAAGCCAGCAGCATCAATAACCTGTGAAGAAAAGTAGGCATCTTTACCTATCTCAGCTATCCTCTTGAGATTACATTCTCCCTCAACAACGAATGAGAGAACCCAGACAAATAGCATCACCTAACTTTTTAGGTCAATGAAGCAGTGAATCCTACCCACACTCACTAGAAAACTATAAGACAAGTGCTCCTTCTTCTAAATTTTAAATAAATTGCTTTTCTGTTTTTACAGTTTGTTCGTGACAGTACCTTCAAAGAGATTCCACTGACATTTTACAGTAAGTTCACTTTAAATACTTCCAGATGGGTTGGATATTGCTTTTTAAGTGTTGCCAATTCCAATTTGGAATTGTACATCTCTTTTTCAATAAAGAAGAAAGCATTTTCTGGGAAAGTAAGCTGTGCCAATGAAGAAAAGGAAGAGAAAGACTCAAAGTAGAGTGTTTCTGGCTGCTGTGCTACTGTATTTTTCCCTTTCCAGATGTGTGACTGGAAAGTAACCCTGAAGTAAGCTGTTCAAACTTGGGGTAGGCAATGTACATACGGAAAAGATTGTTTTTTCAGTTTTTAGCCAAGGTTCAGTGCTTGGTGCCTAGCAGAGTTGTATTGTCTCTCTAAGATGTAGCATTGTACTGTACTCACTCTGCAAGATGCAGCATTGACTGTGCACTGGGATACTTGCTTTTTCATAAACATTTCCAGAGGGACAGAGTGTACCTCTTCTCTCTGTTTCCCATATGTGCAAATATGAGGCTTGAATGAGAGACAGTTGTTCAGAATATTTTCTCTTTAGGAAGTAAATGTAAAAAAGACCCCTTTTAACTCTCTTGCAGCCTTTCTCAGGGTTGGCACTTAGTTTCTGAATATAGAGTATGTGTTGAAACAAGCTGTTAGAAGACAAAGAACCTGCTGTAACTTTGTGAGGCAATATGAATTTAGACAAATGTTTAAATCCCGATGGAGTTCTACCCATATTTCCCAGTAGAAAAGGAAACCATCACATCAGACTTTTGAAAACTGGGAATGGACATACTGAAGTTAAAAAACCCTTGAAACAAAAAATGAAGTAATTCACCTTGATGACAAGTTGAATATGAGTCAGCAGTGCCCCAGCAGCCAAATGAGTCAGCTCTGTCCTGGGGGGCATCAGGCACAGCATCGCCAGCCGGGCAAGGGAGGGGATTGTCCCGCTCTGCTCTGCACTAGGGCAGCCTCACCTCGAGTGCTGGGGGCAGTTCTGGGAGCCAGTTTTGGGCCCAGTGTCCAGAGGAGGGTGACAAAGATGGGGACAGGTTTTGAGGTCAAGACTTATGAGGAGCTGATGAGGTCACTTGACTTGTTCATTCTGGATAAGAGAAAGCCAAGGGATGACCTCATTGCTGAGCAGTGACCCCATCGCAAGCCATGCCTTCCCTGAGGAGGGCAGTGGAGGGGGATGTGCTGGTCTCCTTGATGGTGACCAGTGACAGGACATGAGGAAATGGAATGAAGCTGCTTTGGGAAAAGTTCAGACTCGACATTAGAAAAAGGTTCTTCACCCAGAGGGTGGTCGGTCACTGGAAAAAGCTCCTCAGGAAAGTGGTCACAGCAGCAAGTCTCACAGAGTTCAAGGAGCTTCTGGACAATGCTCTTGGTCATATGGCTTAGCCTTCAGTAGTCCTTTGAGAAGAAGGAAGTTGTACTTGATGATCCCTATGCATGTCTTCCAACTTGAGATATTCTATGATTCTACATCCCATAGCCAGTGAGAGTAGAACAAGAAACAATACCTGTGAAAATTAAGCAAGAGAGGTCAACATGTACATCAAGAAAGCTGTAGCTGTAGATTTAGTTGAATGAAAGACTAGGAATGCTGGAACCTTTATCAGTGAGAGCTTCACCATTGGATGGATATGAGTCAAATAACTATCAGAGGTGTTTTGTGAATACTTGAGCCTGTCCTGGGTGTAGAGGGCATATTTTCTGTGATGTTCTATCTATGGTTCTGAATGCCAGAAGGTTTTCTTTGTGTGCCTGATCAGCCCCCTAATGAAAAGGGCAATACTCAGGTATAAGACATGTCAGGGAATTGTGCAAATCTTTGTGTGGGTAATTGTACAAGCCCTCACTATTATGTGCCATACATCATCCTGGGTACCGTGACCCAAGGGTTTCATAAGGCTCAAATGCAAAGAGAGTATCAGCAGATTCTGTCTGCAGGTGACCTGAGTGTATCACCATTTCATAACCAAGATTCATACTCGAGATTCTTTTGAGTTGCTATTCCACCCATTAATATCTGATTTTATCTACATCCTTATGAGCAGACCAAATCTAACTGATCGTTGCCACAAAGAAATTGTAAGAATGGAATGCACTGTATATTCCATTTTCTATATTTTCAGAAATTAACATAATTGAAAGCAACGTCCAGCCTATCATCACAAAGGAAGGTAAATGAGGCCCGTGGTATATATATTTCTGCATATGTTCATATACATATTCAGAACATATATTGAATATATTTCTTTAACAGGGTGCATTTTGTACCTAGCAACTCCGGATGCTAAGCACTTTGCTGGAAAAGCAAAGATACAAATATTGCAATTAGAACTGACTGAAATATTTCATATGAAAAGATTACTCGTTGTTCTCCCCAAATATGTTTTTCCCTTTTTCTATGGGCATTTAAAAATATTTTAAATAATCTTTTTTCAAACCATTTATTACCTTTTTTTTTCAATTAAGACATTTCCTTTTATTTGTAATTAATACAGATATTTTAATAATTGAAGTAGATATGCTTCTTATAATTGAAGGAAAAAAGGTTCATTTTTCTATAATTTTCAATCAGTTCTAAATACCAATATCTGTTGGATGCCTGAAAATGATGTCTACCCAATCTTTGGTTTTTTTATTTCTTGATACAGAAGATTAGTGGTGGGACCAAAGAGAACAAAATGTGGGGATGGGACTGCTAAAATCACTTTTGATTTATAACTTAATTAGGCTGATGAGATCCAGCTTCCCATTGAAATAAAAATGCTGAATTTGTTTGAGCCCAACTGAGAAAAGCAGTTAAAAATGTCATGCAAAGAATTTTATCCAGAATTGTCTTTTAAAGAAAAAATGAAATGTCTGAGAACTTGTATAGTTAAATGTAGAACTAAATTTTATTCACCAGAGAAAAAAAAGTTAGTGAGTATTGAAGAGCTACTCCTTTCCATCTCCAGTACCATAGTTCTGCTTTGGGACACACACCAGGGAACGATCTCTGGCCAGTGCAACCTTTCAGCAGATAATTGATTCAGATATACACCAAAAATAACTAATTCTGTCTCTTCTGAGCCCTCTTAGTAACAGTAGTGAGTGGCAGATGCAATCAGAACCACATAAATCCACAACAGTCTGTAGATAAAACCTGGTAAAGTTAAATGTTAATTTTTGTCAGGACATTCTACTAGATCATGCTGCAAAGGCAATTTCCATTAAAAAAATTACATCTCTCCCCACCAAGTTTAGAGGGGAATGTGTGCCTTTTCCTGTCTCAGTGTTTTCTGCTTCCATTTCCTGTTGTGTTGTGCTTCCATTTTTTGGACACGGTCATGTATGAGATCTAAAAGATTAAACAGATGTAAAGAGTTAAATCTGATTGAAACCCAAATCTTAATAGATTAAACTTTCAAAAACAACAAATAAAAATTCAAAATATTGATCCTAGCCTAGGCAATATAGCTGGCTACGTCTTCACCTTTGGTTTGCATACATCTGCTGTATCAATCAAATGAAATAGTACAGTTATTGAGAAATGTAAAAATAAAGTATTTATAAACATTCATTAATACAATTTTTACATTATTTTGTTTATATTCATCACTTGTATCAATGTAAATAGGAATTTAATGGATTCTCAACATGCAAAAAATTCCTCTAAGTTTAAAACAAAAGCAAGGAAATGAGTCTGCTAAGATGGTTTCTTTAAAATATTTATAAATGTTTTCCATTTCTAAAATGTTATAAAATAAAAGAAGTAATGGCTTGTTCAGCTGTTTAGAATGCAGAGTAGATTAACAGAGGTCTATAATAACAGGGAATCTTTATGATCTCATCATATCATCTCATCTGCAGCAAATAAATGAATTATTTACCTCTAAATTCTAATTTATGCAATCATTTGCTAGTGCAAAAAAAGAAAAGCATTTTTGTTTTTTACTATTGAAGTTAGCCTAAATTGACTGTTTTCAACAATTAACAGGAGGCATACATCTTTAAAAGTTGTTGTTAAATCCTGATCAGTAATTATGAAAAAAAAAATCACAATCAACTTCTACAAAAATTCATGTAAAGACTTTTGTGGGATTTTTAAGGAAAGTAAAAAAGATGGATTATGCTAAATTTCTGTCCCCGAATAAGGAATAAAGGAAGTTTTTTTACAGCAGCTTCTTAAGTAGAAGGAGTCCCATAGCACTCATTAGAGAAGAACCATATTACTGCTAATTGGTAGCATGTTCCTAATTTATCTAGTATCTCCTGCTTTAGAATGTCAGACAGAGATACATTTGGATTAGTGTAATCAAGATGACCTCACCCAGGATAATGATAGCCAGTAATGCTGATAAATATCCTTACAGCCATTCCAGCAGATCTCAGAAGATTACTTATTGGGGTTTTTTGTTTTTGTTTTTGTTTTGGGGTTTTTTTGTGGTTTTTTTGTTGTTGTTTTTGTTTTGCGGGGGGGTGGGGTTTGGGNNNNTTTTTTGGTGTTTTTTTTGTGTTGGGGGGGGGGGGGGTTTGGGGTTTTTTAAGCTGTGTAACCACTGGCCAAGTCTTAAATACAAAGGAAAAGTAAGAGCCACATAAAAACCTCAAAGCAAAAAATAAAAGAAACTCCAAAACAATAAATAAAAAAACCTCCGAAACAACAAATAATAAAAATAATTTAAAAAAGAAAAGCTTTCACTATATAGATTGCATACTGATCACTGGAGGAGCAATAGCTATAAGATACCTACCTGCAAAGATGCAGAGTAGCCTTCTTACTAACATATATAGAAAAATAATTCCTTTCTGCTCCTGAGGATCTGATTTATTGCCCTGGAACTTGTCAACAAATGTTAAAAATATCATATACAAAAAATTTACAAATAAATAAATAAATTATAAAGAGTAAGTGTACAATAGGATCTATAGTTAAGATTGTGTGTGAGGAAACACATGACTATACAATGCTGCCACAAATAACCTCTCAGATTTAAAGAGTCCTCTACTACAATCATCTGGTTTATCTAGAGTAGGAGGAGAAAATGCAAGCTTCATCTCACCCCCATGGAATACTATAAGTATTTTATGTCTATTTGTAACGTGTTGTTTTTTTCCTATATCACAGACCCATCTATCACACAGCTCACTAAATTAATTGAAGGGGAACCTGAGTTCAAAATAGTCAGGGAAGGGGAGACAATAACTAAAGTGATTCATGGAGGTTGGTATGCTTTCAGCAACTCAATTTGTATTAGCTAAAATTTGAAGTGTTCACTATTCCCCATCAGTTTATACTTTATCTAGGTGATTCATGCTAGACTGCTGTTCTGTTTTTAAAGAGGCTTTTGTGAAGTGCTGTAATTTTATTGCATCATTTATTTTTAAATTGTTATGCATTTCAAAAAATTGGGGTTTTTTCCCCTAGCTATGTTCCATAGCTACAGTCAAGACAGTTTGAGAAATACTCTGCATGCTGACATATGTCTCAGTTAAGAATTATTTGCTCATTGTTTTCCAGCAAACAAATATGTAGTATGTCATTCTGTGATTAAAAGGCAATTTTGGCAGAAAGAGAGGTAAACCTTGTCTTCTCTTTGCTAAGGGCATTGAGATGTTCACATCTAGGATGGTTTTAAAGGAAAAATCACATGTGATCATCCTAAATTTTGAGTAGAATTAGTTCCTGGTCTCTGAACATTTTTATATTTCATAAAATATTCTGTGGTATTTCCTTGTGTCCTTCAGTCAGTTTCCACATCTCAAAAAGGACACTTGTAAGTTCATCACTTGATTAATGTCTTGAATTTAAAAATCCTTGTAGAACCAATTATAAAAACATACACCAAAATCATTGATGGACGACCTGTGGAAGTGACAGAGAAAAAAGTAACAGAAGAAAGAATTATTCAAGGTAAATTAAGCTGAGATATTCATTCTTAGTAAAGTCCACATTTATATGCAAAAGTAACATACATTAAGTTCTGTCCTCGTGGCTAAACAGCATTTCCTTGACAGATGAATTTTCCCTAATACTTCCCACTGTCTCTGTAAGGCTGAAAAATTGGCTGTGTCCTACACACATACACAGAAATGGCAACAATATTTTAGCAGCATGCAAAAATATGAAAATTTGTCTAAGTTTTTTAGTTTTCATTTTCATATATTTGCTAATATAGGAAAATAAAAAGCTTCTTGCTACCATTTCACAATGAGACTGTTTTTATTGCATTTTTGTACTCTGTCTTTCTTTAGAAGGAAACATTTTTTTTTTCTGAACTTCTGCAGTACGTATCTCCAGGTTTCATTTTACCAAATGTAGATGTTTAATGTGTAGATGCCTACTTTTGCACATCATCCCAGGCTCTCTTGACAGCCATTTCAGAAGAAGATCTCTATTTCTCTGTAAGGTGGGGACTTGATCTGACATCCACAAGTTAGACTCTTGGATACAGCTAATGTAAGATAAAATTAATATGCATCTGCATCCCTTGATTTTCTCACACAAAAGCTCCCAAATTCCTTGGCCAATTTCAATTGTATTTGACTTATTATAGAGCTATTTTTTTATTTCTTTAAGCATCCTAGAAACTGGTAAGTGGAGTGAAGCATATCTAAGCATAATTTGTGATATATGGAGTTCTCTACTGACACTTTTTGATCACCTTCCTTAAATATGTTTGAATGTTGCCATTAAAATTCTGTCTGCTAGAGAGCTTGTAAGGAAAAGACACTGTTATAACAACATATTGACTTAGCTGTAAGTCTTAATATTCAGTTTATTTAGTAAATATTGAAACTCAGCCAAAGTCATTTGAGAAAGACGGAAATAAAGAAGCATGCTTAAGTTATTATCATACAATTTTTTACTACAATGAAAATAACTGAATGAAAGGCATTAGTGCCTTCTGAACAAACCTGGGACTATTTTCTGGCAAAAAAATGTAGCGGAGATGAATCAAATATAATTTTCTCAATTCTGAGATTCAAATTTCATTAAAATCCACATGAAATGATAAATATAATGTAAAATGCCAGCATTTCAGACCTGTATCTCCTTATTTTCAACCTGTAAAAACTCATAAAGAATCTCAAATATTAAGCCTTCAAAAGATTCATAGCAATAATAAAAGCAAAAATATCTATTTGCAGCAGTCAATTCAGACTAATCTTAGACTTCAGAAATACCTGATCTTTGACATAACACAACAGTGTTTAAAATTGTGCCTTACTCTAAGAATGTAAGCAGGTAATTACTCTAATTATGATAAGTTTGCCTAATTATTTTCATGAGTAGTCCTAACTACTGTTTTTAATACTCTTTTAGTTTAATTTTGTAAATGGTTAAAAAAAAACAAAACATAGAACAGCATGTTAACCGTGGAATCACCATATGTATCAAATAGGTAAAAATAATTTAAAGGATAAACCTGTTATATCTGATAAAAGCCATTATCTTATAATTTTTTTCCAGGTCCTGAAATAAAATATACCAGAATTACTGCAGGGGGTTCAGACAATGAAGAGAAGTTAAAGAAAATCCTTGAAGAAGGTTAGTATGCTTGTTTTATTTTATTTCTTTAATAAATATTTATCTGTATATATATAACTTAAGTAACTACTGAATAGATATTCCATGTTTTAAAAAATGATGTTTATACTGCAAAATCTTACCCAGAGATAACACCTCAGAACCATCCAAATGTAACATTCTGGTTTGAGTCCTTGATTTTCATATTTCAGTCAGCTCTAGAGTTGAGGCTCCCTGGGTCTAATATATAGCATGCTATGTTTGTCATAAAATGTGGTGTTTCCAGTATTTATGTGGAATTTGGTATCATGATATGTATTTTTAAATTCAGAAAAATGCTATGACAGGATTATATATGATCTTGTGGGATTGCCAAATGTTTTCTGTAAATCAATTATTGTGCCATAACCTGTATCCTATCAGAGGTTACCAAGGTGACCAAATTTATTGAAGGTGATGGTCATTTACTGGAAGATGAAGAAATCAAAAGACTTCTGCAGGGAGGTAATTTAGTGTATTATAACTAACATTTTTGCAACAGGTTATGATAACTGAAACCCCTCTCAGATATGTCGAACTCAACATTTTAAAGACTGATGTAGTAGAAGTGGAATTTTAATGAAAAAAAATAGAACTCTGTATTCTATTACCAGATATCTGTGAAATGGAAATAAGTACCAAAGTCTGAGTCATCAATTTTTAATGCCATTGATTAAAAAGAAAAAAAAACTATTTGGGTTTTTTCAGTCTTTAAAAAGTTACTTAATTAAAACTCGGAGGAGCAATGAAGATTATTCCTTTTTTTTTCTTTTCTTTTCTTTTTTTTTTTTTTTCAAATTTAAATCTGTGAAAAACACTTATGAAATGGAACATATTGTAACAGGCCAAATTCATCTTACTTATCACTTCTCAGAAATGAATGTTCATTGCCCTCAAGTTAATAATTAAAGGCATGTTTAACATCTTCTTTAAATGTTTACAGGTGATGGATATTAAGACATTAACTTTAATTCTCTTCAAATACAGCATTCCAAGGAATGGTTTTCTTTCCTTCTTGCTCTCTTAATTCTAACAGTTTTGGCAGTATATAACCAGTAGCTGTAGAAAACTAGTAAAAGAACTTCTGCTTATGAAATTAATCTTTATCTATGGATTTGGAATGTTCTCTGCTTAATGTGGATTAGAAAAACTATCCATAATAGCAATGGGGAATAAAAAAAGAATTTAAGTGATATGGTTTTCATAAATGTTAGTTTAAACCTGAGTCAGAAGCTCAAAAACATGGATGGATGCTTCTCTTGACATAAATTAAATTAATCCATTTCATTTCACTATTGTGTGGATGTGACTTAAACTTCAGTCAAGTAAAAAATTTCCTGATAGCTGAGCAGCTGTCCACCAAACCTAGATATGCTAGTTGATAACACAGTTAGTCTTAGAGAAAAGCCAAGATATGGCTATGACTCCTGTTGACTGTAATTCTTTGTTCTGTTTTAAACATCTGAATCTTAGTTTTACAGACCTAAGCCAGAATTCACCTATAATATTGGACAGAAACAGAAACGTGCAGAGGGTTGTTCATTTTATCCTAAGTATCCCAGCTATGTGAAAAGATTTGCTCTCCGGAGATGCCTACTTCTGGATTGAATATTTAAAAGAAGAGCTGGAAATTAAAAAATTGCCACAAGAAAATTCCTCCAAATACGGCACTATGTTCTACTGGTTTAACGAGCAGGATCAAACTTTATCTGTAGAACTGTTCAAAACTGACAGGTCTGATGCCAGAATCTAACAGTTATAACTGTACTTGTAACCACCTCCAGATACAGAGGTATACAATTAAATAGGCATAATCTGTAGTGATACATCTTAGGGCATATAGGTGTATGGAAAAGAGATAATTTCTCTCTAGGAATTTTGAAAAAGACAATATCATCTCTTGAATTCTTGCCATTTTCCTTGCTATTATGTGTTAGTTTGCATCAGCATCCTGCTTTATGGAATGGACCAAGTAGGCAGATTTGTCTTTTGCTGTAATTTGACTTTTCTCTCTTTTCCATGATTTATCCAGTCAGCTACCCTTGGCTGCCATGAAAATACCTTACCATACATTTAGCCAATAAAAGCAGATACACATGCTGCTTTAGAGTTGTTGGTGATAATGGTCATAATGCTTTATGGCCCTCTTGTCTACATAAAATTATTTTCTACTGAAAATTTACTAATCATTTAAATTTGAGTACAGTCGCAAACAAATGTATTATCACTGTCTAAATAAAGGAATGATTTCATATGGGCTTTAATTTTGCTCATAAAATATCCAACACTGCTTAAAACAATTAGCAATCTTTTCTGAAACAAAATTTTAAACCAAGATTGCAATGAATGACTCAACCCTAGAGATAGCATGCCTTAGGGCATGAATAGCATGGTGGCCTGCAACACCTACACCCAAAAATGACATTGTTTCCACGGAAGGCTCCTTGCATATGGAAAAATGCTATGCCAGATTTAACTCATTTGTTTTTGGTGCTTACTGTAGCTGGAACTGAGTACACCAAGGTTACTAAAGTAATTGAGGGAGAGCCACAGATTATCGAGAGAGAAATCAAGGAAGTTCATCTGGAAGGTTAGTTTGTCAAAAATTCAGTATCACTAAGACCTGCTTTGCCTAAAGTGATCATTCCAGGTGAGGTTTTATAGTATCTATTCATAAAAATTACTAGGTCTGAAGCCAGCATTTTATCAAGAAGAGTTTTATAATTGTTTTGGAAAAGAATTCTTTCACTGATGTTGCAAAGAAAGATGTTGAGGCTTATTTTGTGGCTAAAAGTAACTAAAAGATTTGGCAAGCATAGTAGACGAGGAAATGCCTAACCACAAAGCTTAGGTAAAACATTTGAAGGAACATGCACCATAAAGAACTGACTTTTCTTTAAGCAGCATATACAGAAGAAGATCACGTGAGTTGTTTTTAACTTGAGTTCTTTCTTGTCAGTGTAAATGTGATCTGTTGCTGTGAGGGTTTCTCAGAGTTGTGAAGGAGTGGGTGGGGCGCAGGGAATATAACCTCTGGGGTTGAGTAAATATCTCACAGGGTCTTGGAATTTCTCCACCTTTGTCCTGTTGTTAAATGAGAAAAGCTCTTGGATTTGAAAAGCCAGAATGGAATAAAGGTCCAAAAGGAGCCAAATAAAATTCAATCTGCCTTTATACCAGCAATTTGTTCTTCAAGTGTAACAAACATTGTTGAACGATCTTCATTCAAAGTTAAGAAGTAATTTGCTTAGGGTTTCTTTTGTATTTTTCTAATCCTAATTCTAATTATGCAGAATAGGTTATTCTGTCAGCCTTTGAACTAAATACATAGGAAAAAAATATTATGGCTTTTGGAGAATAAAAGTAAATAAATGTGTTTCTACCTTTTTAATTTTGATGTCTGTGCCAAATAGTGAAGGTTTATACATAGTGTTTGTACAGCTTCAGTTCTGAGTAGTACAAGGCATGCTGGGGAGTATCCTATTGCCTGAAAATGATAGATGGGTGTGATCTTCAAACATGAGGCTTGTCTGAAAGCATAATTGTACAAACAGCACCTAAGTATGGAAAGCATACTTTGGATGGACCATATTCTGTCCTTGTCAGGGCAGTGCAGAGCTTGAAATTTTCTGCCATGATCATGCAGATACCCAGAGTTTAGTCACAGCTGGAATGAGGCCAAACCTGTATCTCAGGACTGTGCATTTATATACCCTGTACTTCAGGATGAAAAGAGAACTGGCTGCAGCTTGTTAAGTGAATACACAAGTGCCTCATGGTTGTAAAGAAGGAAAAATTACTGCAGTAACATTTCTGTGACAGTAACAGAATAATTATTTCTTATGCTTGTGACATTGTTTTTTCCTCCCAATGAGGCGACATCTGGTTAAAAAAAAGTCTCAAGGTTCGATGAGAAAAAGGAAAACACGTCCACAGTTTCACTGAATAAGTGAATTAAAAAGGATACATATGATGGGGGTGGTACCTATTAAATAGCCCTTGCTCTGCTCCACCTTTTAAAGCAGAAGCCTGAGAAAATTGACTGACTTCTAAATTTGGAATTATACTGTGGACTCACAATGCAGTTACAAATCAAACCCCAAACACAGCTGGAAATGTGGCCAACACCTTGTAGGGGTTTCAAGCATTTCACGTTTGAATAATTCCTGAAGTAATGTCAATGCAACAGACCTGAACATCCACTGCCAAAAGCTGAGAGTGAGTCCTGTGCCTTAACCTGAGCTTGTACTTCACTGACAGTGTCGCGTGGCGTTTGATGAATGCAGAGCATAGACAAAACTCCCTGACACCTGCCTACATCATGTAACCCTCTGCAGAAAATCAGTGCGGATAGTGGATTACTTCATTTGTTTAAAATGCAAAAATACTTTTTAAATATTACTGAGATTTAATGGATGACTGCACATGATGGAAATGTGGGAACTGTATTATAAGCATTCATATTTCAGGTGATCAAGCCAACACGCTTCTGGAACAAAATTCTTAATTTACTGAAAAATTTAAAGAACAAACTTCAAAAGTCAGCAATGAGTTTCCAATATTTCTAATGAGTTTTAATTCAAAGGCTTCAGCAAATAACTTCTGATTGTAACATTTCTGTTTTCTAGAAGCACCTGCTCGGAAAGCACAACCAACCAGAAGGACACAAGGTGAAAACAAAACATACATTTAAACATTATAACACATATCAAATATTATTCTCAGTTATCTTAAGAGTCAGGAGGGGAAAAACAGATCTTAAAAATACAGACTTCAAAAGGAAAAAGTTTTATTTCTGTTTTAAACAAACCTAACAAAATCTGGAATTGCTATTTTTTTTTTTTTCTGATATCTGAAAACAACCTAGATTATGTGCTTTATTCAAACAGTGTTTCAGATGAGAATAAAACCATCAAAGTGAAATCTGACCTTGGAGTCTTAACAATGGGAAAATGGCACTCTGGGATTCTCCACCACAGGATTTATAACTCTCAGAATCTATGTAATTTTGATTAATGAAGAAGCTGAAATATCATTTTAATTTCACAGCTACCAGCACAAGAAAGAAATGTTCAGGACCAGGCTTCATCTTTCCTTTTCACATGCCTGTTTCAAAAGTAAATACAGTATATAGTGTTACAATGTTATATATAATTATAGGTAATAATGAAAGGTTTTTTTCCATATTTTTCAGGAGGAGCAGCAAGAAGGAGGACAAGACTAGATCATTCCTAAAAGCTTGCCAAGACAGAATTCACAGAATTACAAATTAACAACATGGTCTTTGAGAGGAACTGTTTTGGTTTTGATTTTTTTTTTAATGAGAACATTAGAAAATGACATTGTTTTGATGACATAATGTAAACTGAACCATGAATACACAAAAAGATGTGAAGCTGCAGATACTCACTGCCAGCACAGTGCTCACTAGGAGTAGTCCATTGGAGGTGCTTTTACTGATCTTGATAGCAAACACTATGCAGGGTGGGATCCTGGAAACCCAAAGACTTCTGTAGAACCAGGATTCCTTCCTATGCTGGTTAGTAAGTGTTTGCAGGATTGGATCAAAAATGAGCAGGGAACAATACAGAGTGTATTTTTTTATTATTATTATTTCCACTAAATAAATATAAATGAAATTAGATGATTTCTAGAAAAAAAAATAATCACCTCAGGTGACTTTTATAGTAATCTAAGGAAATATGAGATGTTAATATAGCACTTTTGGTTCAGTAGTATTGTATGCTTTTTATAAGTCAAAATTCATCATGGGTTTAAATTCGTAATGATACCAGTAATGTTATCTTTTCTAAGCAAAAAAATATGCCTTATATTAAATATATTGTCCTTATATTTTGTCCTACATTGCCTATCCAAACACCTTCTAGTAACTTGGCTAATGGAAGCTCTTTAAAAAAGAAAAAAAGCAAACATTATGAGCTTCTTGCAATGTATCCAAGATCATGTTGACTTCTTTATTTATAAGAAAAATAATTCCCATTTAAGGAATCCCATAACATATACTGAGATATACATGTACTGAGATTCTTAAGTGTTTTCCCACTTTTCCCAAAATGTGTCTTTTGATTATTAAAGTGGATTATAAAAGGGATAAATAAAATGCATGCAAACAGTTAACTCAGCATGGAAAAAGGTCTTACAAAAATGAGGCCGGGTCTGAAAGCTTTTGTATCAAAACATGCTTCGCTAATGTCTGGTACTAATGTGGAGTTTTCTGTAAATTATGTCAATTTTATAACTCTAGTTTTGTACTCATAGAAGTTTTCTGCCTTTATCAAAAAAAGTGAAAGACAATTATTCGTGGCGTAGAAAAAACGTGTTCAAAGTTTCTTAATTTTGCAGACCAAAGTATCAGAGGCATTGTCTAACATGCTTTTCTACTTCTGTTTTGAAACAAATACTCAATAAAAAAATTGGCTGAACTGTGCTTTCTTTCATTTGTAAATATTTCTTAAGAGCAAAGCAAATTCTAAATATTCTTAAGATTTTTAGTCTAACTTGTGACTGCAAAATCTGCTTTCACAGAAGCAAACTGATGCTTTCTTTTCTTACTTAGCATATGCTGATGGACTTAAACTGCATCACTCTCCTTAAACAATTAAAGTTCCCTAATTCCACAATGACATACCCTAAACACTGCTCCTAGAACAGTACAGCTATCTGAGAGTGGGATTGATAAATTGTGTAGCCTTACAGGGTCATCAGACATCACTAAGGTAACCTCAGTATCTACTACGATAGTGCTTTAATGGAAGGACATCTTTTAGCCCTGGCAAGGGGTAGATGGCTTTTAGGTCAGCGTCAGAGCTCTTAGGAATATCTAGAAGGTAAATTGAAGCTGTCACCTTTCCCTGGGACATTTGATTGTCATCAAATCATTGAGTTGAAACTTTTTCCTTCACTGATGTACTACCATGAGCTACCAGTCAAGTAATTTTAAATTACAGGAATTATTTAGGGGAAGAATGTGTCTGTGCTCTGTCCTCAAAAAAGATTAGGAGATAAGAAAGAAAATTGAATGGTAATGACAGATAAAGAATGGACAAAAAATGGGAAGAAAGTAAAAGGTAGCAAAAAAAAAGATTAAAACCTATCCTGTGGTAGGACAATTTTACCTTTTCAATTAGGAATAAATTTGTGACATACCATAACTTTGATATGTTTTCTGCTTTGACAACATTTTAAAGCATCTGATATTCACTAAAATATATTTCTGTACTTCAAAATAGTGATATATAATACCATACAAGTCAATACAACAGTATATAAAGGGCACTCCTCCACGAAAACTTATTTCCCTTATACATTGTCCCTCTCAGTTCTTCTTAGACCACAGTAGATGTCTGCCCAGCTACAATGAACAGTGATATTTCTTTTGGTGGAGTGGCTTTTTCTAGCTATCTGAACAAGAATCTTTCCACAACCCAATATAGGAAGAAAATCAACATGTTCTTTTATTTGCTTTCCATATGCTTAGCCATTCCTGTGTCAACACAGTCAGTCTTTTACCAAAGACCAAATTTGGAGAACTTACAACTTCTCCTGCCCTGGTATTTATTTCTCCTCACTTCAGAGCATTTAAATTAATGTAATGTGATTAAACAGGGGATTAGTATACTACCAAGTCAGAATTCTCATTAGTAATAGAGCACTCATTTATTTTGTGTTTCCTTATAATCTCTCAAGTATTTATAAACAGAAATATTCAGTTGAGTTGGTGATGGAATTCTCAAAGCATTTCTTCTGCTTCCTTTGATATCCTGTAGGAAAACAAATGCAGAAGAATTTTTAACTGTCAGTGTTCCCAAATCTATCAGTTTTGCCAGCAGTAAGTGCACATAAATAATCCACAAGATCAGGAAATATGAAAGATGATCTAAGTAAAATAAAATGAATAGTTTGATTCCTTTATAGAGACAATGGTGTGAAATCTGAAAAAAAAAAAAAGTCAGGAAGGATTTTTTTACCATTTCCATTTTGACAACTGAAAATATGCTAAGCAAGTGACCATCTCCAATGTAAACCTTGTATGCCCTTTCATGTTCTTCATCTCTCAAACGACCTGGAACAGCAAAACTAAATTTCAGAATTCCACTTTTTGTCCACGAAGTATTCTAATAAAATAGTGAGTGGAGGCAGTAGTCCTTAGAGATCCTTAGTTGTATTGTAATTAATTCTTTTACTGTCTAAAGCTCAGAACCAATAAACACCAATCCCAAATGGAGCGTCTGAGTAGGGATACCAAAGCCTAAGCACAACTCAAATGAAAGAAGAACTGATTCCTTTGAGTACTGAGCTTCAGAATTCCCAGTGATAACATAAGATGTGTAACTGGACCATGCAGGATTTTCTAAGATTTATAGTGGTACAGGGCTTCATGTTCTATTACTAAAGGAAGATTTGCTTCTACTTCTCTTCTGCATAAACCCCAAGTGTGAAGATTTCAAAGGTTCACCTCACCTTCTCCTTTGTGTCCCCTTCCTCCAAAGGTATGGTTTTACAGCATCTCAAGAAAATGCAAGTGTCTCAATATAGCCAAGGGCTGTTTTTCAGTATAGCATTAATCTCTTCTTAACATATGGAAAAAATTTTGCTTCAGTACATTATACTGAAGTATATTATTTTATTTTTAACCAAGACTAATTAAAACATTCAGTGATAGATGGGATTTGTGCTTCACAGCTGACACAAAGGACAAAAATTAGCTACAGATTCTATATGGGGAGAATAATTCTGTGTGGCACAAGTAATTAGGATCAGGATGACAATATCTCATTAGGAGCCCAGCATGTTATTGACTGAAAAGTAGAAGCAGTTTCTATTCAGGAGACTTTTCAGTCTCCTTTACAGCCATACTAATTTATTCCTCATGTCGTACAAGATTAAAATTCTTCCTGTCTTGCTGTTTTAATTAGCATCTTTTAAATACCACAGAGATCAAGCTTTCTTTTATGGATTTCTTCCTTGCTAAACAAAAGTAACCTCTATGATAAAATGTGCAAGTCAGAGGAATGGCATCAGCACTTAAACTTTGGATCATAATATTCGTCAATCCTCATATCAGGTTGCATTCTTTCTTCACTTTCTGATCTGATGCATCTCCTGTCTGCTCTGATTTCTCAACTTTTGATTTTATTTTTCATCCATACTACTAAGTAAAAACATAACTAGACATTTTGCTTGTGTATTTGGATCCAGTGGCACATGCAGCCTTCATCCACACTACCTGCACTTTGTCCTCACTGTCTTTTACCACCTAGTGCCCAATGTCGATGCAGCCCTTGCACTTAGACTTCTTAAACCTCATGAGTTTCTCATGGGCCCAGTTCTCAAGTTTGTCCAGGTTGCCCTGGATGGCATCCCATCCTTCTGTTGTGTCAACTGCACTGCTCAGCTTTGTGTTATCTGCAAACTTGCTGAGGGATATACCACTAAGAATTAGAAGATGCTGCTGGTCACGGTGCGTTGGATGTTTAAGCTAGGACTGCTGCTTTCTGCATGCCTGCTTTATATTAATTCATTTCATGATGACTCCTGCTGATACATTTTAGAGCTGTTTTAATCACGTCTGAGTTGGATCACAGGCATTTACACCTCTATATACTAGTCCAATTGTATTTTAAACTTTTACTTAGTGAAATACTTAACAGCTTTTCCAACAGCCATATTTCTCACATGGAACAGCTGTATTTCTCACCGGTGGAACATGTGGCCTGAGTCAGGAGCACACTGAAGCCATGTGATGTGATTGTAATGCTAAACAGGATTAATATAACATGTTTGTTAATTGAGAAAAACGCATCACTGCAAAAAGTACTGTCAAGAGACAGGGGTGTTTTCAGGGGAATAGACAGGAGTGATTTGGGGTATGATTTGCAGAAGGTTACCCCAGTCTCTTCAGCTTGTTGACTACAGAGAAAATGACCTATTAAGGTCATCAGTGTCCCTGCAAAGCTCAGGCGCCTGTCACTGTCACTCTTGTCACCATGGTCCATAGTAAATAGAGATCCCACATCCCTCTGTCTACAGACACCCAGGTCCATTTGTCGGGAGGACCTGGTAGGACTTTTTCTGTCTTCTATGAAGACTATGATTACAAGGTGCTGTATGGTGGTTGAAGATGGAGTGGTGAGGAGACTGCTGAGCCCTCTTGTTCCATCTCTAGATAAAAAACAGTTGAGACATGTTATAAATGGACCTGGGGTTGGCTTTTGTAGTTCTGTTAATTGTTCTTTAATCGTTCTGTTAATTGTTTAACAGTTAACAAGTTCAAAGTTGCTGTCGGTATGTTTAATTGGTTGACAGTTATCTTTTTCAGTGGGGACATTTGGGGGTTGGGCGGTTTTGAGTTCATGAGCTAGCTCTATGTATAGGCCTAGGGGTGATTGAAAAGGATCTCTCTAGAAGTGGGGTGTCACCAAGAAGTTGACTGGCAAGAAAGGGTGGAACTGTCTAGAAGAGAGGATGACATTAGGAATCTGCATAAGGGGATTAATCCAGGACCCATACTGGACCACGAACTGACCAACCACTCGACGCCATAATATCTCTCCACCCCAAAGAACGTGTAACCTAGACGATGAGCCAACGACCACTAATTGGTATATCTCCAGGGGGAGGGCTCTTGGGAGGAGGGTGGGACTCCCAGGGGGGTATACAATGTAACTCCCCTGGAGGGTCAAGGTCTTCTGCCCCTGTTACCCGTGGTCAGACACCCAGTGTGGGTCCTCCTCCCTAGGCCTATGCCAAACAGCTACAGGGAACCTTTATTGCTCCAATCTTTATTTTGCTCAATAAATCCATCAAGTGGATTATTGGCTCATCTTGTTTACTTCAAGACATAACTGGGAAAGTCTGATCTTTCCAGGGAGGGCAGAAGAATTATTCATTCCTGGATCCCAGCTGGACAGAGACAGAAAATACAGTAAGAACAATTTTTAAAGGAGTCCTGGCAGAGAACTTTTTAAAAATAAAAAGTATATTGCTGTTGTTTTGGGTTTTTTATTTTCAATTTTCCTATGAAATTGGATATGGATGACATTGTCTTTGGAAAGGCTTCTCTCACAGTGTGAAGAGCTCAGCAATATTGCATGTAACCACTGCAAGACTCTCACCTCCTGTACAAGCCTGCAGAAGCCCCAGGAGCATTGCCAAGATAATGGATCTTCATGTGTGTAAAAAAAAAACCCCAACTCTTTTGGAACAATACCTGAATGTGTACTCTCCTCCACCTCCAGTCCTCAGAAAGGACTCTAAAACATGAGCCAGGGATATGTCATGCCACAACCCAAACAGAAGCAAGTCTGGAACAAAAGAGTTGCATATCAAATGTGTATTTGTTATTTCTCCAGCTAGAGATCAGAGACATTACAGATGGAAAAGTCTTATTAGATCATGTTCTCAGTCTGCTTGCCAAGCCTGGATTGTTTCCCACTATTACAGTCCATAATGCTTTACCCAGATGAGTGGTACCTTCCCACAGTCATTCTCTCACATTCTCCTCAGAGCCACTTTCCTATATTTTGTTCTCCTTTCTGGCTTATCTGCCATCAAGCAAGGCAGACCTATTCCAACAAGTAGTCCTTCAGCAGAAATGACAACTGTTTTAGCTATACCAAGGATGAACATCCCCGCTAATGTGTCCATAATCCATCCACTCATATTTTCCTGAAACATCTGTACAACAGAAAAACTATTTTGGTTTTGAACAAACTACTGACTTTGAATTAGTTTGTGGATTGTCTCATAGGTCTGCAACTTTCTTCTATTTTTGCCACCATATGATGCCATATAAGTTTAGGGTGTGTGGTTCATAAAATCACAGAACCACGCATTTAAGGTTGGAAGGGACCTCTGGAGGTCATCTGGTCCAAACGCACTACTCCGGTAAGGTCAACTAGAGCTCTAAAAATTATTTCGAGACTCAGTTGCATTTGTGAATAATTTCTTACGAACTCGAAATGCCCCTATGTATTTTCCTCCTTGTCCCAATATCAAATTATTTTTTCAACATCATACAATGAAAAACTATTTTGTGTAATTGTTGACACTCGTCATGAGTCAAGTAAAGTTATGTCAGTAGGAGTGCAGCAGCAGATGATTATAAAATTCTGCATTTTTTCAGTTTCATCATTGAAAATCTTAGTGGCCTGAAAGCCTTCATCCATTGGCAGCCATGATACCAGGGCTGTGCCCATGAATCAGGAAACCATTTCAATTCATTTGGCTTTTGGCATGTAGACCCTGAGTTTCAAAGTTCAGAAAGCCCTAGGCTCATGGTTTCAAAGCCAGAATTACCTGAAATAACCAGAGAAAATCAGGCTGTATTAGCTGATCATAAACAGAAAATAAGCTATATGTGCATCTTCAGTTTGTTCAGTGGGAATCTTCAGAATGTGCCTGCCTCCTCTGTCCATATAAACCATGTACACAGTCACTGTGTTTTTACCATGTGTGTTGTTTTGCACATTTTTAACTGGGTACTGAACTGGATATGTCAAAATTTGCAACCCAGTTATATAGCACAATTCAAATTAGCTTAGTACAGCAACCAGCCACTCTGAACTGCTATGTGGAAAAAAAAAGCTCCTCTACATTTTATATAAGCAAGCAGTCAGATGTTACCTATGAGCCTGTGGCTTAGAAATACTAAAGTACGCAACCATGCCATTAATCATGGATTGTCCTTCTGCTCAAAGAATAGCTCAATGGTAAAGTCTGTTTTAATTATTAAATCATTTTAATCCTTAAAATGCCCTACACAGACACTTTCAGCACTAAGATCCTAGACCAAGTGCTAAACAGCTCTTTTGGATAAGTTGTTTTCTTCTTGTCCAAAATTCCACACTGCCATATAATCAAATTGTGAGGTTATGATCTAACTCTTTGTGGTTTCAGTGTGAATGCTATTAAAAATATTTTTGCAGTGAAAAATTACCACATAAGTAGTAATGAATGTTGAAGATAAAAAAACAGGCTTTTTATATGTCTATTCCTGGACTCTCTTTTGTTCATTCATGGGTGATGAGGCACTATTAGAAGCCAGTCTGGCTTCACCCTCTGCTCTGGTCACCATGTCTTCCACTCAGGGAAACCACAGTGTGGATAGGAAATCCTCGTATGACCCAGGCTCACCTGAACATGAGGGTGATGGCAGGCCATGCACAAGCCCTGCACTCTAGAAGTACTCTCAGGTCACACAAGAACATCATGATCAAGTTAACAAACCTCTTCCCTAGTTAGATATATCCCTATGTTCATTTCTCTGCACTGTTTAATGTGGTAAACTTTTACTTCTGCAATTCAATTGTTTAGTTTTCCTTCTATGATACCACTACTTCTTTTTATTCTCCTTGTCATTTCAACAATCTGCAGGAAAATAATGCTTTTTGGGGGGCAATGGCTATACCTGCAACAATCTTTCAGCTACACAAGCCTTTCATCAGGGCTCAAATTGAAGTATTCATTAGTTGATCCAGTACCAGATGAAAAGGTCACCTCATAAGATTAATTTGAGGTATGCAAAATATATCACTGGTACGCAGATTTTAATATCTTTTTAATTAGAGACAGTAGGTGGACATAATCTGGGAGGAGACATTCTAGCTCTGCAAACACCAGTCAGAGTTTTGTCAATTTTAGTGGAGGCAGGATTACATCATAATCTTTTTCCTTTCTTTTTGTAATGTCTCTCCACCCATAATTTATTAAATTACCTAAGGAGAAGGAGTTATGACTCTGAATCTGAATAAAACTTTTAAACACATTGTGTCGGTGGTTCAGTACATGAGATGGTCTTGCTTCCAGTACTTGCTAAGTGCAACAAAGGGAGCTGTGAGTGGGAGGTCCTGAAGTGTGGGTGGTTTGGATGTACATCACTCTCCTCTTGGACTTTGAAACGAAGGACTTTGTACCTAAGCCTGTCATCTGCTCTACAGTAAATAGACAGATTATTGGCGTCTCAGTATCCAGGGAAAGGAAAGTGTGCAGTTATGACTATCACCTAGATGAAGCTGCACAAGTTACTGGCCTTCAAATATCAGTGTGTAAAATGGAACACCTGGGTTATGGGCTAAGATGTGTTAGTTAAAACACAGCTTGCTGTAAATTAATCATATTCAGGGTCTTTTTTCAAGGGAGTGACTGACTGAAACAGAAGTGTAACTGGGGAATCTGAATTACTGATGTTGCACCTAAGAAAAAAGGAGTCTGTTTTGGATAATGGCATTCCAGAGCTCCCTGAAGCAGGCCCAGCTAGTTCACGCATAGAATTATTTTTCCATCTAACACCATCATCCTTTTCGTCACATCAGAGATCCGTAGCAGTTTGGCAGTACATCACTTCCAAGTTTTAAAAAATATTTCTAAGAAGTTAAAGTGAACATACGATATTTACATCACAGGATACACATGAAAATTTACCAGTTTTTAAACACTGGATGCAACCTCTCTATGGGAGTTCATGACGGATTGTTCTGCCAGGCTGCAACATAGACTTCACATTACTTCAGACACTCTGGATAGGCACAGACCAAAGAATTGCTGTGTTGAGAGAAGGCTTGGATTCATTCACTTGTGTGGATGAGGCAAACCACTGTAAAGGATGCTGACTCTGAACAGCATGGATACAACCACTGCCTTCATATGGCATGATGTCCCTGAAGAATATTCATTCACTTATGCATAGCTACCAGCTATCACCAGCGTCAGAAAGCCACAGGCTGAGAAAACACCGGTGCTCACCCTTGAAAAAACAGCAGCCACAAGGCTGTTCAAGCAATTACACAAGTTAATAAAGACCTCCCTGTGGAGACCTGTCTGGTTAAACATTTCTCTCTGTTACACCTTTCCACACAATAGATGTTTGTCCTAGGTTTTTTATCACTCTTCACTTATACTAGACCTTCTTTCTGCTGATAAAATTAAGAAATGCTTTGTTCTGGAGAGTATCATACATATGCCTGAACTGGAGAACCGGGGAGCGCTTTCTCTTTCCAGACCTAGGAGCACATTTTTGTGTGGAAACCATCACCTCACCAGTTCACGTTTTCCAGTAGAAGAACACCCTAATACACGTGCACAAGATCAGTGATGTGCTGAATTTGGGAAACCAGTGTAGACAAGCAAGGAAACAAATCTTTAAGACCAAAGATTCCATCCACACAGTTAAAATTCTTCTCCACCCACAAAATCAGGAAAGGAAGGGTCTCAGGGGCAAAACACAGCTGAAGAAGTTAAGTAATCAGAGCCTGATCTAAAGTTAGGTGAACCCTAAGAGTCCTCATCAGAGGAGATGAAGACATGCTGGTCACTTGATTACAGGGTTGCTTTCAGGCACACCATGATGTAGTCAGCCAGACACTCAGTAAAGAGACCAAACAGATCATCCACTACAGTCTTCATACACAGGGAATGTTCCAACATTTTATTTGGTGTTTTTTTCCAGAATAGATTTTTACTGCAACAAAAGCAAAGAAAGTAGAAACTGTGACTCTGACCCCATCCTTCACAGCAGGTTATGTGGTGGGATGTAAGTCCCATCACTAAAGCTGCACCTACTTCCCCAAGCTTCACTTGGTAAAGATTTACATTTCCTCTATCCAACTCAATCTCAATATTTTTAGATTGCTCTTATCATTACATTTTTTGTTAGTAGCTAGTTGAGACTCAGTGCACAAGCTGTCCCAGCTGAAAATGCACTGATGTGGTGCTGGCCACAATGTCAGTTCTGAGTGATTTTCAGATGGGTTCACATAACCTTTCCCCAAAATGTTCTATTTCCACAAGCTGGTGGAAGTGCAGCTGCTGGTGCAGTCACCCTGTGTATTCTCTGCCTGCATACACAGACACCCTGGAACAAAAGATAGTCTCTGGCACTTTAACTTCTGGCAATAAGGCTTTCTGCCATGTGTAAATCTACGCAAGAGTGAAGCTCACTATAACAAATTCAATCTCCTTTTCAGTAAGAACAAATACACTTGAGTTATCCAGGAGATATTTCATGTTTCTAAATTGGGAATTTGCTTTGTTTCACTCAGCCTTAGTGAGTGTTCTTCACCCAAAAAAGGAAGAGTCATTGTAATGAATGCAAGCCTGATGCATAGCTTGCACAGTATTTGGCTATCTTCATTAAAGTCTTTTAAGGTATCCAGTGTTAGAATTAATCTTTGGTATTTAGACTTCATTGTCAAAACATTTAGGCAGTCTCATTTTTAACTAGCTGTAAAAATGTAAAAACATTTGAGGGAGTGCTTATCATGGCCAATTATATGAAGAAAGATAGGCAATACATAATAAAGCCTATACACATAATAATAAATAATAATAAAGAAGTATTTTTTCTGTTGTTTCTGGTAGAGAGTATAACTTTCAGTATAATAATAACAATAAATTTTCAGAGCCTCAAAAAATGCTTAGAGATCACCGATACAACTACTTTATATACACATTACATGTAGAAAAATTATGACTACATCTGATTTGTGCATTATCGTATCTCATTAAAGAGGAAAAGTATAAAAGACACTGCTTGCCTTCTGTTGGGGGTTGGG
>WEKY01054390.1:0-55283 GCA_013390045.1 Picathartes gymnocephalus | reverse complement strand
GACTCCTCTGTCTCCTTTACGGAGCCTGGCTTTTCCCGGCGGGATTTCCCGCACACGGTGATCACCTTGGGCCCCTCCTGACAAGAAGGACATTGAGGGGCTGGAGCATGTCCAAAGAAGAGAATGGAGCTGGGGAAGGGCCTGGAGCACCAAGAGTGGCTGAGGGAGCTGGGAAAGGGTCTCAGCCTGGAGAAAAAGAGGCTCAGGGGGGACCTTCTGGCTCTACACAACTCCCTGACAGGAGGGGGCAGCCAGGGGGGTGAGGCTCTGCTCCCAGGGAACAAGGGATAGGGCAAGAAATGGCTTCAGTTTGCTCCAGAGAAGCTTTCGGTTTGATATTAGGAAAAATTTCTTCACTAAAGGGGTGATCAAACATTGGAACAAGCTGTCCAGGGAAGGGGTGGAATCGCCATCCCTGGAAGAGCTCAAAGAATTGTGTGGATGTGGCACTCGGGAAGAGAGTTTAGTGGTGGAAGTGGCGGTGCTGGGTTCAGGGTTGAACTCAATGATCTTCATGGTCTTTTCGCACCTTAATGATTCTGTGACTCCCTGATTCTTTATTTCTATGAGCTGAGGGCAGTTTTTCAGAGGAGCACTGAATGGGGCCCTCTCAGAACTGCCCACTCCCATCACCTGCTTTTCTCCTCCCGCCAAAGCTGGATTGCCTTGTCCTTATCTGCCTTTCTTCGTTCCCTCCTGACTCTCCACATTAACGGAACAATTCCAGTGCAGGGACAGAGCAGGAGGGAGAGGTAATGAAGCAAGTCAAAGCTCTCACTTGAGCTCAGCAACAAAACTTGCATGAACTTGGAGCCAAAGCTTTTGTTTTGCTTGAAACCAGGAGCGGAAGAGGGACTGAACTCTCCCGCTTTGTTTTTTATTGCTGCTCGGAGAGCCAGAAATGTCCACGCACCAATAGAGTCAAAAGGCAAGATTGTACGAACCAGATGTTGGGATATTTTTGGATGCAATCATGGATCAGGCCATAGTGCTTAACTGCTCCTGTCCAAAGCTAATTTTTGAGGGAGCAGAGCACACATCACTCACATTTGCTGGCTCTGTGCCGAGCCCCGCACAGTGCACAGAACAAGAGCTTTTCTCAAATTGGTTTGGCTGGTTGCATTTTCTTAGTTTAAATCCTCCTATTAAAGCTCGCAGTGAATTGCATTTTTACTGGAGAATTATACCAAAAAACCTGCAAAAGAAATCATTTAGCTATCCAGGAGGGTGATTTCTCAATTTTGTTCAGTGATTGGCTTTATTTTTCATAGAGATTACTGCCAGCTTATTTTCTCTTGCTCACTCTGAAGTTTTTAAGATATTTTTACATAGGGATAACATTCCTGCTGTTATTTTTGCTTTCCTTTTTTGAGATGAAAGCAGAATAAAGGACATAAATGTCTCCCTTGTTTCATTCATGAGAAATCACAGAGAATTCACCTGTGGGACCCAGCTTTCTTGGCAACCCAAAAGTCATGTTGCCTCATGGGGCGGATGCACCAGGAGCAGTTTTGCACTTGATTTATGTTTCCTGCACACTTTATAGCAAAATAATTCCCCTGGGGCCCTAAGGATGTGAAAGAAGGGGAGCTCACCTTGACTTTAGTAAGAAGAACCAGACACTCACATCTCTGCTTAGGAGATGGAGGTTTGGAAAAGAGAGGAAAAACGGAGAATCAAGGCCAGGTTGGACAAGGCTTGGAGCAAGCTGGGATAGTGGAAGGTGTCTCTGCCCGGGGCAGGGGGTGGAACTGGATGATCTTTAAAATCTCTTCCAACCCAAATTAATCTGGGATTCTATGACAGAACAATTTGCCCACAAATGGAATCAGTTCTTAGGGTCCAAGATACCTTGAGCATTGCTGTGTGAAATCACTCTTCTGTAAAAGTCCTGACCTCTTTATCATGTCTTGAACCACTCAGAAAGGAACTGTTTTCTAAATAAACTCCCTTATTTATCTGCCTGTTATTCAGTCCAGCATCTCTCATAGAAAATAACCCAGAAATGTTCAACAGCTTGGATTTCCAGACCTGAGCTACTATTGATTCTTGTCCTCCAAGGTCCCATAATTTCAGAAGATAAACTTTTTTTTGTTTGAAGTTCCATTGTGTCCTTTTATCTTTTCTTTTTTTTTAATATCTATTCTTTTTTTGATTTTATTTTTTCTCCACGTGCTGGTTTAGTAAAATTCCTTTTAAACATCCATCCTGTGAGTGAAAACTTGGTTTTCCCATGTCACATTGGAGAGCACAGTCTGACCCAGCAGAGCTGTCACAAACACTGAGGAGATCACTGCAGGCTCCTGCCTGAGGACGATCAAACTGAATGGAAGATAATAGCTTCAACATGTCAATCATTGAGCCATTAGGATACCAACTGTTGGGCAGAAATTAATGAGCCAGCGTCTAATTTGACATGGATAGAACTGACAGATGTTGTGATCATGGTATTTTAGGGCAAAGAAAAATAAATATAGCTTGCTACAGGATTCTTTCTTTTCAATCCTTTTAAAATGCTTTTATTCATAAAAATGACTTGCAAACTGAATTAAGGGCAGAAAAACAAATTTTTGCAGACAAATGTAGGATCAGGCTGGGCCGTTATAAACCCTACAAGGAGAGGTAGTTGACAGAAGACCTGATAAACTATCTCATTTCAGGCAGCTGGATGTTTGCATTAAAGGCCTGAGCATCTTCCACAGTTGAGGGAATGGGGCAGCTGTCCCCAAAGAAAAATGCAAAGCATTGCCCCTTCCTGATTTATATAAGGTGACAGCAACCCTGACCTGACCTCACCTGCCAGCTGCCCTCACAAGATTCTCCACATCGCCACTGTTTGTCTTCCTCCAAAATGTGTGAATCTTGGTCCCTCATTGGTACCAGCTCCATCACTGGCCACACTCTTGCCACACTGAAATTAAAAACAAACTCTCACTAGAATTTTCCCTGAGAATACAATCAATCAATCAATCAATTTATAAACACTTCAGTCCTTTCCCCACAGAAGCAGTTTTCTCATGATCCGGGGTTTAATGGATGGGTTGGATTAGAGGCAGCAGCAGGCCAGTGTGGGATTAGGGATAGTTGGAAAGACTTTCCTTCCCCCTGGTGCTGAGCTGTTCTGGGAGCTCCACTGGGCTCTGTGAATGCAGAACAGAAATCCTGGTGGTTGAAGGGGTATGAAGGGTTCCAGCACCCTCGGAGACCTGCCCTGTATCCCACATCAAACTGACTGCCGTGCTGTGCAGACCTCTCAGCAATTTAGGTCAAGGCTGTTAGGAATCACAACTCTCTCTTCAACTGGACAGCACCAGGCAACAGATATGAATGAGTGAAACCCCATAAAAATCCCAAAGCTGCCCTAGGGGAGGCTAAATATCAGAGTCTAAACACCTCAGTCAGCACAAAGAGGGCAAACAAAACGTTTGCTCCTGAAACAGGGATTATAAACACAGCTTTTGTACCACTGGGCTCCAGTTCAAAACCAGGAATGAATAGCAGAACCTGCCCAAACCAGGGAAAACAGCATGAATGCATGTGAAATCTGTATCTCCATGATAAATTAGTGACACACAGGATTCCCCAGCCCTCAGTCTCCTGTGTTTGGGGTTTCACACTGGATTTTGCTAATAACTTCTGTATCTTCCCTGTGCACCAGTGCTCCAAGGCAGCCTTCACAGATGTGTCAGATGGGCTCCCAAACATGTTGTGACTGCGAGGATCTTTATTTTGGCAGGACAGGCCTGGGGAGGGGAGAGGATGCTGCTGGAAAGCGAAATCCAACCCGTTCTCCTATCAATACACTAATTAACCATTGGCAAGATTATGCTAAATACGACAGATCTTTAATTTTAACAAGATGTTCTTCATTAAGCAGGCTAATCAAACATGAGCAGCACCACGAGAGAGAGCACAGACGACCAAAGCAGCACAACCACCTTCCCCTGCTCCCTTTCCTTTGCCAAGGCGGTGCCAGTCTTCAGCCCTGGGGGATGATGAATTTTCCCCTCCTTTCTCCAGACAGTGGGAAAGGAAAGGAAAGGTACAGGAAAACCAGGATAACTAAACAAGGGAAGAGACTTACCCAGATTTAGTGGGTAATTGACTGATTACAAAGAGATTTGTGTGAATTAAAACAAACAAACAAACAAACAAACAAAAAATTCAAAATGGGAAAACAAAGGTATTTTTCAGTGTGCACTTTGCAAAATCTCAAGCACGAAAATAATTTTTTACTCCATTATTGCTCCTTCCAAATAGGAAAGAAAAAGAAAAAACTCATCCCGAAACAGAAAACTTTCCCTTCTAAGTTCAGGGCAACATAACATTTAGGTTCAAGGCCTTTTCATTTTTTAATGTCTTTGAACAGAACAAGAAAAGTAGCAAAGGATTTGTCCAAGCCAAATATTTTGATTAAAATATTTTTATTGTCTTTTTATTGTAGCTTGAGTAATGAGACTTCCAGATTCAAGGCAAACAGTTTTGTGAAATAGATAAATTACTTTTTATTTGCTTTACAGCCTCTATGGGAAGGCTTTTTAACTCCTTGACTGTCCTCATGGGTAAAATGTTTCTGTTCATATCCAGTCAGAACCTTTCTTGCTTTAACTCATGTCAGTTTTCTCTCATCCTTCAATCAGCACCACTGTTTTCATTATTAATATTCATTCCTGCATCCTCCTGGATTTCACTTAGAATTTCTGGTGTCAAAGGACTCAAATGGTCAAGGCAGAGCTGCACTGAAGCTAAATCCATGTGTGCACCAAGTGGACAAAAATAAATAACAAGCCAAGACTTTTCAAAACTCAGCCGTAAGTCAGAATAAACTTTATGCTGAATCTCAGTTTCTAATCTCAGGAGAGGGAAGAAAACCTGCAGCTGAGATTCTGTCTCTGATGTTATCAAGAAGTGTGACTGAGATGTGTGAAGGTCCCAGCTGTGAAGGGGAGCAATAGCAGGGAAAATGCAGTTTATAAGTCAGAAAAGCAAGTTATTACCAAGCTCCCCATTGAGCTCAATTCACTCTCACATTGCCAGGCTTGGCAGTGGAGACAGGCAAAAGAAAGCTGGAAGAGACATGGCTTTGCATCTTCCATTTATAAAATACAAACTAAAGGGGGTCCCTGAGGGGATTTAGCTCCACTTCTGCCATGGAATTGTGGATTTTTATTGGAAACCCCTCACACCTCAGAGCTCCTCTCCCTCAGCTGCAACATTTGATGGCTGATTTTTCTATCTCAGCGCAAGCTCGCCCAGACTATGGAGGGGAAAGCAGAAAAACACCATTAATTTACTGCCTGTGAGCATGAGACCAACCTTTTTTCATGCTTAAAGCTATAATATGACAAAATGTTAACAGAGATGCAGGCACGGATTCCCAGCTGCTGTCTTTGTGAAGGGCAGCGTCATATCCAGAGTGGCGCAAAGTGGACAGGAGATGACAACTCAGACTGAAGTCTACAGTGCTTCAGCTAATGCTTCAGGTCATCCAACCCATCTTGAGGGTTCCTACACCTCCTTTTTTTTACCAGGAGCCTTGTGATGCTTCACCTTGGAGTGACTTCAGTGGCATTTCATGGCCGTAGAGGTCTCTAGTGCTTCTGAGAGTCTGGCACGAAGCTCCGTGTCTTTATGCAGCACTTTGAAATCTTTTCTTACAAAGCATCAAACCAGGGTGAACCATCTTCCACCGAAGGTATCATTAGGGAGGCTTTACAGAGCTCAGCTGGAGGAGAATGAGCACAGAATAATCCTGAATTTATGAATTTTCAGTCTGAGAGCAGAAACTCTCTGTTCAAGCCGAGATTTTCATATTCTGTTGTTAAATCCATGGCTTCAGAACCTGGTAGCAATTTGAGTTGCTGTTCTACACAAGTAGCCCTTAAATAATCTAGCAAGACATTTGCACATCTAGAATGAATGACAAGCTTTCAAAAAAGGAACAGGGAGCTTTAAAAAGTCCTGGTTACATTGTGCTCAGTATCAGCTTTTTTCCCTTTGCTTTGTCTCTGTCCCATTCCATCACAAGTGAGCAGCATCCATTGTTAATCCATCTCTTTGGAGCCCGTCCCTGTGTGTCTGTGTCCTCCATTTGATCAGCCATCTGGAAAACGACAGTTTCCTGACAGCTTTAAAACATTTTCCTTTAAGCTGCAGCATTGTTCACATGCAGAGAGCACATTTGACATGATGATGGCTTTAGTAGAAGGCTTTGGTAGCAAGTGGGGAAAAAAACATACGCAGTGATTAAACAACACAAAAAACCAAAAACACAAAACCTCACAAAAAAAACCCTAAAACAAACTAAACCAAAACCAAAACCAAAACCAAAACCAAAACCAAAACCAAAACCTAAACCAAAGATACCCCAAAACAAAACAACAAAATACCACAAAACAACAACAACAAAAAACCCCAAACCAAACAAACAATCCCAATCAAAACCACAAAGAAACAAAGACCCCAGAACAACAAACAACAAGCCCAAAAAAGGGATGATTTCCAGTTCCATGACAATTGTCAACCCAAGCAGTTCTGCCTCGATTTCATCTGTTTGCAAATTCCAATCAACCCAAACCTTAGGACAATTGGAGCACCAGAATAAAGATAAAATGTGGGATAAAAGCACTGGAATTTGTCATATGGAAATTTATATAGTCATTTCTGGGACAGAAGGAGTTTTTTTTCTGTCATCTACCAGTCAATACTTGAATAGCTTCTCGTTAATGCTGTGATTTGTCCAAGAAAAAGTCTTAACTCCAGATATTTGCTTAAGTGACAACAGTTTTAGCCAAACAAGAAAAGACTTTAAATTGAGAATGAAACTTTATATTATAGCTTAATGTAGGAAGAAGTGACATCTCAGTATTGTTCTTTTCTTAGAACCTGACATTTTGGATGACTTCAGAGAAGGAAATCTGGAGTGGGCTTGCCTTTAAACAACAAAAATAATTTTGTGTTGTTGTACAAAAATAAAAGATAAGCTGAAACTTGACCAATGTAAAAAAACCATCCCAGAATATTTAATTATATCAAACTATGACATAAGTAGGGTTATTGGATTTTTTTTTTAAATCTATTGTGCAGTTTATCTCATATACAAGTTGTACAAAGCTTTATTTGAAACTCATGATAGCTCTCTGAAATCAAATCTCTGACAGTAATAATCGTAATTTCATTTAAAAGAAAAATACAGATTTCAATAGTTAAACACTAATTGAAAACTTTCCTATTGACTTTTAAGTATAAAAGTTAGCACTCCAGGAAAAACAAATTGAAAAGTAAAACAGTTGAGATTTTGTTCATCTCATCTTTCCAAAAGAACCAGCTGGAAGCAAGGCCGGCGCTGCAGATCCCCTCTGAAGGGTAAGGGAGAAAGAGGGAAACAAAAAGAGAGAGAGAGAAATGTTTTCCACCCTTTGTCTATAGCAGGAGGGCAATTTGATGACGAGGATTCCAACTTAGGCTTCAGCTGAACGCCTGGAGTTTGCTGGGATTTATCTAAAATTAGGTGCTTCTGTCCAAATGGGGAAGACGCCGCAGCAGATGGGAAGTGAAATGGGAGGGTGTTTTGGCAAGACATTCGTGTGGTGCTTCATGGGAGAAGCACATTTTGGGAAGGGACAGCAATGTCCACACAGAGAATTCCAGGCATGTGGAAGAGACTGCGTGCGAGCCTGCACAGAGTCCCGGGAGAGGAGGGGCAGACGCAGCAGGGAGCACGTCGTGTGTGCATGGAGAGCACCCTGCTCTGGAAAATGCTTTGGAAATACAGCTCAGAAGATCAGCAATTATGAGCTCTCAGAACTAAAGGCATGAAAACACGAGTGCTTTTTTTTATTTTCTTACTGTTTACAAAGTCACACGTGGATGAAATTTCGGTATCTGACTGTGTTTGTGTTATTGGTAAAAACATAAAAAGTTTGGGATAAAATATGAGAGGAAGATTTTGTGAAGAGAGGTCTGGGGATCAATACTAAGAACTGTTTTAAAATGTAGAAAGTTGCCATTTCTTAGAAAGCACAGAACACCAACATAATAAGCACACAGAGAATTGTAGAATCAAAATCACAGAGTGGTTTGGACTGTAAGGGACATGAAGGCTGGTCCTGTTCCATCCCCTGCCATGGGCAGGGACACCTCCCACTGTCCCAGGCTGCTCCAAGCCCTGTCCAGCCTGACCTTGGGCACTGCCAGGGATCCAGGAGAAGCCACAGCTTCTCTGGGCACCCTGTGCCAGGGCCTCCCCACCCTTTGAGTACAGAATCCCTTCCTAACAGCTGATCTAAACCTGTCCTCTGTCAGTTTAAAACAAGAGGAAATCCATTTCCCTCCTTCTTCTGAGCCCCCTTAAGGTGCTGGAATCATCCCTGGAAATATTCAAGGTCAGGCTGGATGGGGCTCTGAGCAGCCTGGTGTGGTTGAAGATGTCCTTGCTCCTTCCAGAGGGTTGGACCGGATGATGTTTGAAGGTCCTAAGCTCCTTTAGGATTTTTGGAAGGCTCATTTTGAGCAAGTTTTTGGGCCAGCACAGGCAAGACAGCCCCATCTTGGATCCCCTGTGCTAACAATGGGTTTAGATCAGCAAGGACCAGCAGGGAACAGGGATGCTGGAGGGAAACCTCCCAGGGAGGGGTGCAACCACCAAAGGGAAGCACTTGGATGTACCAGGTATTAGTGATAAGGTAAAAAAAAAGAGTTGTTTCACAGTTTTAAGGCACATTTTCACCTTAGAGAAGGTGGACTTAAGCTTTGCAATGTATTACATTTTTATGGGTCCAGACCTCAACTCAGTTGAATATTTTTTTTATTAAAGCACTGCCTCAAAATGCCAATAAATCCCTGTTATTTGAGTTCAACTTATCCACTAAAGTGTTGACATTGGCCCTTAGATATTCCCTTGAATCTACTCTCCTAAACCAAGGTGAAAAACTGGGAATTATTTTTACTTTCCAGTACAACTCCAGTATGTTTTTGGGGGAATATGTTGTCCCAGAGGGCATGCCTAGGTAACAACCACTCCTCTGAACCTCTAATCCTGGCTCAAACTCTAACTTAAAAAACCCTTCTCATTTCGTCATCATTTTGGCGGGTCAAAGCATCCACATTTCTCAAAGTTTACTTATCTAATCATATCCCCACACATTCAGTTTAGATTTTCAAATAAAAATAATATAATCACTGCTTAGTTCACAGTATTTTAGACCAATATTTTTATTTAAGCCCAACCTAGAGAGAAACAGAAAAGCACAGTGTGGCATCAGCAATACCAGTAAGAGAAGATGGGTTGGCAAGAGAAGCATTTGGTTGCTCGAAAAATAGGTTTATTCAAGTCTCATTGCAAAGGGAAAGTGAAGGGAAGTAAAATCTAAAGAGGAAAAAGGAAAATAACTTTTTATTTAGCAGCCTAAATCTACATAGCAGTTTAAAGTTGAAAATTGAGCAGGCAACTCAATTATTACTGTATAAAAAGCTAAAAAGAGAGGCATCTTGAGTTGCTATTTTAAATCAGAGCTTTTATGGGATGCTAAGAGGCCCCATATTCTATTTAGTTCAGTTGGATTCACTTTGTATTTTTTTTTACCATGGTAGAAAACTCTCTCAGACACTCAATCTGAAGAACTACATTTCCTTTCAAGACAAATCACCGCCACCTGAGCAGATGTAACAGCCCATTTCTTTGTGCTCATCAGTAATACCAGCAGCTCCTTTTCTCCGGAAAAAGAGGATGGGGAAGAAAAGCAGTGCTGAGAAATCAGGAAATATATCAATTCCAGCCAAAATAGCAATGTGCATTTCCATCCCCCCTAAGCAGAGGGCACTGAGGCCATTATTAGCAAATAATTGCCAAATATTTGCTGTTCCTCTCCTATCCAACCCTGAATCAGCTGTGAAGTGTAATAGCAGTATTTTCTCCACTGTAATATATATTTTGAGGAAAAAAGAAAAGGTGTTGGGTGCTTGGACATTTCAGACTACATGGCACCAAGCCATGGTTAAAGAAACCAACAGACTTTTACAGGGATGTATTTCTGGAGAAGAAGGCATTTTAGCACCTTCTTCTCTTAAATTATCATTATGTGGAGAAGCCCAGAAATGAAATAAAATGTGAATGAGGTTGTGAAACTTTCTTTCTTCAGTCAGAACACAGCCTTGGGCTAGAACTGGACCAGAGTTCCTTTCCCAGCCAGACCCCTCATGTTGTAGTCGTTTCCAGTTGAATGTATGTTTGGTTTGTTCCTGTTGTCTTCTCCCCTCTGTGTTTAGTTCAACCCAGTTTTGAAAGACATTTAATCCCCACCCGTGTTGCTCTACCGTCCCTCTCTCTCTCATGCCATTCTCCTTAAACCCCTGGAAAGTTCTTTGTGGTTCAGCCTCTTATTGGCCAAGTTGTATGTAACTCCACCTCCCTGTTTTATTATTGGTTATTATGTATGTCTATCTTCCCCGAAACACACCTATACCCTGTTCTCATTGGATGTTGTACCATGCTCCTCCCTGTTTGCTAGCCCTATTTAACCTTGTGTTTCTTTAGTTCTGCAGGCTGTCTGGCTTCTCACCCCCATGGTGCAGGATCACTCAGCTAGGCTCTATTCCCTCAGAACCTCCGGGCAATGAACATCGCTTGGATTAACTGAGGATTGGAGTCCTCCTCGTCTTTTCCTCCACCGGCAGCCACTACTAACTCTCTCCTTTACTGGTTTTGGCTAGCTTGCCACAGCCTTGAGGGTCCACTGGGACCAAAAGGGAGGCAACCTCGTAGGTCGTGGCCACCAGCTACCAAAAGGCAGCCCGGAGAAGCTGCGACACCCTCATTGTTTGCACAGCTTCAGAAAGAGAATTTTAACTGCGGTGGCTGGTGAAGGTTCTACCATTTCTGAGGCAGCTCTTGCAGATGCACCTGGCACCATCCCCATCTCCCAGATTTATCCCACACACCCAATATTGCCACATTCCAGCTCCCAGCTGAAAGACAGGGAGGTCAGGACATCTGAGACAACACTGACATCCAGCACAAGGTGGATCCAAATCTTCACACCAGGTCATCCAAAGCATCACTCTGAGTGCATGGGGAGGTGGGACCTGCTGGCTTTGGGTTGTAGGGATTCAAATTGTCCATCACTGATTACCAAGATTGTTAATTAGCTAGGAGCATCTATTTCACTTTTAAATAGCCCTGTATTTGGGTTCACCCAGTAACTGAGTGGACACAATCCACGAATCAGCAGAAGGCTTTCACTTAACCTCAAGGTCTTAAATCTACACCAGGATTTAATCTGAGCCCTAACTTTGCTCAGCCATGGGTTTCAGCCGCAGATTTTTACTCCATATTGATCAATGTAATGAGGAGCCTCATTTCATTCGAATTCTCCTGGGTAAATGCTGCCTCAGAAGGAAATTTTCACTTCCAACAATAATCTTTTCAAGCCCTCCAGGTAGACATAGAGTAAGGTGGAGTTTAGGCAATGTGTAATAAAAAAAGTCAAATCACTGGTGAAGTATCAAAGCAGCACCTGCCTTTGTTAAAATCAACTTTGACAAATGCTTTAAAGTTGTTCCTTTCATTCCCATGCAGTGCCAGGCTGACAACAGCCCCAGCCATAAGGAGCAGAAATCTCCCAGCAGATCTTCAGTTCCACACTCAGCCGAAGGGTTCGCATTTCCTATTCTCCACGGCTCTGGGCCGCTATTCTGACACACACTATCCATGTTTTCAGCCAAGCCAAGTAATTGCTCCTGAATGCACGGGGATCCTCCCTTCCCCGGCTGGCTCAATTCACTCATTTCAGCTCGGTGTAGCAGGTGAGGTCAGGCTGTTTCTACAGACAAAGGACAAGTGAGGTGAGGGCACAAGCATTTTCTCTTTGTTGGAGGGGTTGCTGCTTTTTCCTTCCAACCATTTGTTACGCTCTGTGCCCTTTCTGAATCCTCACGTACTTTGGTCGAGGGTTGAATTTCAATCTTGCTCTCAAATTAAATAAGTATTTCTATAAATAAGGACCTAACTGCCATTCCTGTTTGGCTGTTTATGACCTCCCACTCCAGGGGAGTTTCTTGAAATGCTTTCCCTCTTGTGGAAACCAGTCCTCTGTGACTCCATGACCCCTTTCCCAGCCCATTTTTTTCATTAATCAGAAAGACTGAAAAAGTTTTATTTCTTTTCTTTATGGTTTCTTCTTGCCTTGAAGTTTCTTATCAGGAGGAGGAAGGAATGTAGCAGCAGGCCTTGTTCTGGTGTCTTTTCCTACCCTGTCAACTTAGATTTTCATGTAGAGTGTTCATATTTCCTGGAGGGCTCAGCCCATTCAGGGTCTCATTTTTATAAGCATGGGATTCACCTACAGAGGGATAAGGGTGAGAAAAACACTCCCAATCCTCTCCTTATCCTTTTGCTAACTTGGTAAATGCTGCCTAACTCCCTCAACATTTTGGCTGTACTTTAATTTAAGGTTTATAATCTGGTAATTTTATAAAAGGGACATAAAGGGCAGACACGGGGTACTGGGGAGACACCAGGAATTCAGAAAGTTGCAAGAGATTCAGTCTTTTGGTTAACTTTATTTCACAGAATCATGGCATTTTTGGGGGTGGAAGGGATCTTAAATGCACCCCTGCCATCTCATTGCACCCCTTCCATGGGCAGGGACACTTCCCACTGTCCCAGGCTGCTCCAAGCCCTGTCCAGCCTGGCCTTGGACACTTCCAGGGATCCAGGGGCAGCCACGGCTTCTCTGGGCACCCTGTGCCAGGGCCTCCCCACCCTCACAGGGCACAATTTCTTCCTAATATCCAATCTTAAACCAGCTCTCTTTCACTTTGCCACTTTCTTCTGTTTCATCACTCAAGGCTCAGGCAGTTCTTGGCCAACTTTTAAATGATCAGCTTTAGTTACTTCACTGATGGAGCCTTTTCACAAAAAACCTGCAAAACTACAAGGTTGTCCTTTCCCAAGTGCTCACCCAAAGGTTTGATTCACCCAGTTCAGCTCGTTCTCACTCCCTTCACAAACGTTTTCATGAGGTAGTGGCAGAGAAAACTGCTTACATAAGAAATTGTATAACAAATCTTATCTTTACCTCAGAAAAGTTGGGTCACAGCAACCATCTGGGAAATAAAAGCCTGAATCATCTGCCATGCATATACACACACACACACACACACACACATATATATATATTTTTATATATAAAAATATATGTGTGCACATTTGACTCTTACATGAATCACACCCAGAGCTCTACTAAAATGCCACGCCAGCTGAAATCTTCCCCAAAGCTGTTATTTCTGAATGAAAGCTGTCCCCCTTCAATGAGTGATGCATTTGAGCCACTATAGATATGCAAAGACATCTCGTTTGCACTGTGGAGAATCTTTCAGCGCTCAGCAAAGCTTTAATTACTCATCTCCTGTGCTGCTTCAGCACATGACTCAGGGTAGGTGTCACCAGGACCAGTGGAAAGGAAAACGGGGGGAGAAAGTGTTACTTTGATGAAGGGACAGATTCCTGCCCATTCTCCAGTGAATTTGGGAAAGATCTGTGATGTCATTGAGCTTCGGAGGGCAGGACACCACGCACCAAAATGTGACAATTATAAATTCTGTCACTACCACCGTACATCATTGCTCAGGACTTTGAGAGAAATACTCCTCTCCCAGATAAAATCGAGGTGTAAATGAGTCCTCAAACAGAGAAGTCTTGGCTAAATCGTGACCCAGCTGTCACCAACGAGGCTCCTTGTGGAGTAAAGTGATGTGCAAGTCAGGCTGCTTTTATGGGTGCAGGATGTGTGCACCACCAGACTGGATCAAAATACATTTAACACGACCCAGCTGCGGGTACACACTTGCATTCCTTTCCAATTAATCAGAAAACCCTCCCATGGTTTAGTATTGATAGCAACTACGGTCTTAAAAACTGAATGGTGTCTGCTGAAGGGTACAGATGGTATTTGAGTTGACCTCGAGACTGTCAGGACATATTGCCCTGTCGTTTTCTTTGTTCTGGTTTTTGGAATAAATTTGAGGTGAACCTCTGTATAAGTTGATATTTTTGCTCTGTGAGGTTATGGTTGTTTTGTCCTGGTGTTAAGATGCCTCTCCTCAAGATTTCTTGTTAAATGGAACCGTGGTCTAAGGGTGTAAATGATCAAGTATCATTTGCATTACAAACCTTACACGTGGTGTACAATACTTAATATATTTTGCTAATATAATATTAAATAACTACATTATATGAGTAGAAAAACGGAATATCAGTAACATAGAGAAATGAAATATCGTGAATAATAAAAACCACCTGGAATTGCTAATAAAAGCAGGAGCAGTGGTGAATCAGGATCTCCACAGAAAGGAAATCAGGGCTTTCTCTACAGTGAACGCAGAAATGTTGATAAAAAATTTCTCGAGGAAAGGCAAATGTCTGTGTAAAATTGTGGACCACCAGTTTAGAGCTTTCTTCATCTACAATTTGGATCAATACAAATATTTCCTCTGAAAGCAATGTGAGAGGGATCAAAGCATTTGTTTGCAAAACTCTTTCCTGGAAAAAGTGTCACATTTTCCTTTAGTGATCCATTCTCACTTTATGGAAACTCTTACCTTTGTGCTCTGTTCTTTATGGATTTTTAAGTACCAACAGCTTGGGCCAAACAGGCAGTCAGAGAAAATAATGACTGCTGAATTAGAAAGAAGGATATTATTCGATTAAAAAGTTATATAAAAATTTGGAAACTGATAATAGGAATAAATAGTTATTTCTCCCAATGGATGGCATTGGCAAAGGGATCGTTCTGAATTCTCTGCTATAAACTGGGATGGTCAAAATATTTGTAACTGATTTAGAAATGGAAAGGACAAAGGGTGCTGTGACATTTTGCTGATGACAGTATTTGATTGAGAATAAGTGCTGCTGTGGGGATTGGAGAAAGGTATTTTGATTGAGTAGGAGATGGCAAAAATACAGGACAAATAATAACCTGTGAAATCTAAATTTGAGAATTATTATTATTATTTGAGAAAATAATGGAGAACAAAATGAAAGTACCTTGGGATGTTAAGTTCTGATTTTTCACCTCCATAATTCATGGTTTATGAAAAGCAAGAATGCAGGATAACATCATAATAAGTTGTTTAACTTTGCAAGGAATGAAAATTATTTACAGTTGCTTCCTTGGACCATATAAAATGTGCAAAATTATTTATTTCTATTTCAATGCATAATCCCGTGAAAAAGTTAAAGATTTTAATCATTGCAGGCTTATTAAATAGCTTCCTGTTTCCTTCGGCATTAATAATGTAAAATATACAAGTGATTTTATCACTACAACTTCATGAAAAATATTACATATGTCATCATGTACTTAACTGTAACCTCCTTACAAGGGCAAGAGCCTAACACCCAAAATATCTTTTCCAAACATTGCTATCTTTTGCATTTTTGGCAACATTCCCAGCAAAAAAATAGAGGATTGGAAGAACCTGGATATAATACCCAAAAATGATTGCCTGGAGTTCTACCAAGTTTTCTCTCATTAGCAATAAACTCAATGGCTTTAGCCAAGAAACAAAAATCAAAATCTGGTGTTAGAAAGATTTCGAAAAATTCTGGGCAACGGTAAATGAGTGGTTGCTGCTATGGGTGGAGACGGCAGAAATCTCCTAGGATTTGTTTTTGTTCGTGACCTATTGTTTAAACAAGGTCATCAGTACAGAAATTAGCATCAAGGCTAACTAAACTTGTCTCAGGTGATTCAAATATTGGGCATTTTGCATTGATATACAAGTGCATCCTGTTCCAGAGAGGAAGAAAATAAAGAAACAGGCTGGAAGAGCTGGGAATGTTCACCTGGAGGGAAGAAGGCTCCAGGGAGAGCTCAGAGCCCCTTGCAGGTCCTAAAGGGGCTCCAGAAGAGCTGGAGAGGGACTGGGGACAAGGGATGGAGGGACAGGACACAGGGAATGGCTTCAAACTGAAAAGGGGAAATGTGGTTTAGAGTTTAGGAAGAAATCCTTCCCTGTGAGGGTGGGCAGGCCCTGGCACAGGGTGCCCAGAGAAGCTGTGGCTGCCCCTGGATCCCTGGCAGTGTCCAAGGCCAGGCTGGACGGGGCTTGGAGCACCCTGGGACAGTGGGAGGTGTCCCTGGCCACGGCAGAGGTTGGAACAAGATGATCTTTAAGATCCCTTCCGGCTCAATTCCATGATTCTATGAAGAAACAGCTCCTCGTGGGCTACTTATGAGTGTTTTCTGTGCCTTGGTTCATTAGAGCAAACATGGCTTCTACACGATTTAATGTTTGCAAGAGACAGTAAAAATCTCACATCCTTAGAAGTGCTGTAAGAACTTGCCATCTAAGGAGGAGACTGTACAGGCAAAACCTTTCGAAACTGTTTGAAAATGCATTGTGATATTTGCCATAGGATTCCAATCTGGCCCATCCCAAACCAAAATGGGCAGATATTCCTTTTCTGCTGGTACAGAAACCGATGAGACGAAAGGGAGAGATGAAGAGATTTTTTTTCCCCCATAAAGTAGTTGGAATTATAACTTTTTTTCACTTTGGTTTTCTACTCTTTCTGTCCTTCAAATGCTAGTGTCAGAGACATCGTCATTGGGGCATATGACACAGGAGAAAGATTGACTTACAGCTAGGCAAGGGTCCAGCTCCCCAGTAGCATTCTGGCAATTAGGTGCACTTTAAATTAAAGGATTTTCTTCTTCTCCTCAGCAGACTTGAGATATTTTTTACTTCCATTTTATTGCCATTCAGGCTGCATTTCACACATATACATACACAAGCTATCTAGAAAGGAAAAATAAAATAACAGCAGGTTTAAAGCGACTTTTACCAACATTTTCTTATGTAACAAAGGCTTTTCCCACCCCATTCTTTTTAGCACTACGGAAACCTCAGCTGAACAAGTCCCTGGGCAGCGTATTCCCAGACCCCAACATCAAAGCCAGCCCTACAACACATGGCAGGATGTCTCAACACACGTTCCAGCAGGCAGCAGCCCATGGAACGCTTTTACATGCGAGGAAGAAAAGAAGTTAACTTTGTCCAGTGTGGTTGTGGTGCACACAGTGGTTATTGACAGAGTGTGGCATTTATTGATTGTGTTCAGCAAGCGGTTTGCCTTCAGCACGTCATGGCCATAGAATGGTACTGTAAAGATATGAACTCTAATTATTTAAAGCACTAGCAGTCCTATTTATTTATTTTCAGTTGTGGAGATACTGAAGTTGGAGTCGGGGGCCTTTCAGAGTTGCCATGGCAACTGGACACTTTGATGGGTGATTATAGTGGTACCATTTTGGCACCAGGCATGAACTTTGATTGCTATGGCAACGTCACAGCCATAACTTCTATTTCATTCAGCTCATACTTTGTTCCTGAGGAGCCTCTTTGCTCGCTGCTTGGGAGGAAGCTGAGAACTGTGTCAGCTGCCTCAGAGAGGAGCTGTTAGGAGCAACACGAAATGGGCTTTCCCAGCTGAAAGGACACCTCACATCAAGGAGCGATTCACTCAGGGCTCTCATTATCCTTGGGAAGGAGCTGAGCTTCTTGGCTGGTGTCAATGGAGGTGGCTCCATTAAGGGCAGCAAAGTCTCTTGAATCCAAATTGAGCCCCAGGGGAAAAAAAAACCCCATATTTCTCTGGTTGAATATGCCTTGCTAGAGGTGAAGGATCCCCCTTGTCTTGTTTGGCATTCAAAGAGTGAAAGGCAATGTAGGGATGACAGAGATCAGAGGAAGAGAGGAATATTTAAAAACTGAAAACAAAAGAAAACAAAAAAAGAAAACAAAAAAAGAAAACAAAAAAAAAAAAAACCAAAAAACCCTGGAAAAACACGTTTACCAGACAGTTTAGCTTTTTGAAATTCATATCAACCTGGAGATAAAAACAAATTTGTCAATATTTATAGCGTTTTACCAGTAGAAAATTTATTCAGATTTCTCCAGGTACAAAGACAGGAGATTCACCGGAACTGTGAGAATAATAGAGAGATTCTGAAAGTCTGTTACTTCTTATAGGCAATATGGAAGTGAAGGCTTTCTGTGGTTCATACAGAACAAGCAAAAACGTAAATTTCTTCATATAACTTCTCGTTAAACTCTTATTCTTCACCAAAGGATGTTCCAGACATATACAGAAAACCCTGAAGAAATTTAATATGACAAAGTCCATTGAGGATTATTGATATAAAGACATAATTTTCTTTCAGGAAGTCTCCAAACTACGACAGGGAGATACACAGCAGGGTGATATCACTACACAGCTGAGCTTCTCCTAAACTCTCCCTTGAACAAGAACCAGTGCAAGTGGGATGCTGATGTTGGTGAGATTTGGATTTGATTGCTTGTGGCCATCCTCATGATCTTAGACTCATTAATTGGTGAAAGGGTAAATAAATAAATAAGGATGTCTTCACAAAATCATGGAATGGTTTGGAGGGACCCAAATTAATCTCATCCCAACTCCCCCGTCACGGACAGGGACACCTTTCACAAGATGAGTTTGTTCAGAGCTCCATCCAACCTGACACTGAACATTTCCAGGGATGGAATATCCATGACTTCTCAGGGCAACCTGTTCCAGCGCCTCACCATTTTCATAGTAAAAAAAAAAAAAAAAAAAACTTCATTATGTCAAGTGTAAATCTACCTTATCTTAGTTTAAAACCATTTCTCCTTGTCCTGTCACTGTGGACCTTGGTAAAAAAATCTCTGTCTTCCTCATAAACTCCCCGTCATTTATTGAATAGCTGGAATAAAGTTTCAGCAGAGGTGCTCCAGCTCTCTGAGCATCTTTGTGGCCCGTTTCAGGATCTGCTCTGACTGTTCCATGTCTTTCTTGTACTGGGGACCCCAAAAGTGATGTGGAGTCAGATTCCAGTTAAACATCCAGAATGTGGTGCTTAACAAAAAGGACATTTTTACACTGTGAAGCACAAGTATCAATCTGTAACTCCTGGAGGTGCCACATCTCACAGCCAGTCCTACTCCTTCTATCTTGCAGCTTTAAGTAAATGCACTGACATACTGATTTTGCTAAAAAATTCAAGCACGAAATATGATGAGTTGGAAAAATTATCCTTAAAAAGTCTGCTCAGGCTTTCTTAATTTATTACATCAATTTCAGTTTGCACTGCTCAGAAAAAATGTCTAAACCCATCAGCGAAGAGCAGGACTTTCCGTGAGTTGCAAGAGGGAAAAATACGGGATAATTTAGCAGGTTTATAATATTACTCATCTGTATCTCAGTGTAGCTATTCCTAGAACTGGACTCACCTCTCCCCAGTACAGATATGTGAATAAATACTACCTCTATATAAATAAATAAAGAGATGGCAGCACTGTGTGGGCTGCAGTAAAGGATTATTCATCTATCACACAACGCCTGCCAGATGCTCTGGAGCATTAGGATCTAATGTACCTGTGTATTTTAGCATCCAAGACTTTAATGTTTACACAGTGACAGGATTTAATCTCTTCTGCTCAGCTCAATCTCACACTCCAGAGTCCAACTCCAATGCCTAAAGTGTTCAGGAGATATGGAGCTACTCATAGGTGTTAAATGAAAAGTCATCACTACAACCCGAAACGTGCTGGGCTGAAATCTTTAGTTCAACATGGAATTGCACAGCACAGGTGCTGAGAGTGCGGCTGTGTTGGGCACTGGATGTGTTCTGTGTTTGTGTTATAGAATCTGCTCCTTCGCCAGCCCCTCTGAATTTAAAGAAAGGATTGGTCAGAGGCACCCATGGGTGTTAACTATCTACGACCTTCAAGCCCTGTAACAGGAGGCAAAGTCTTTTGCTGAGACCCAGTCCTGACAGATTCGTGATGTTTTCAAATTGCTGAGAAAAAAAGAAAACAAGTGCTACTGAAAAATACTTACCTGTGAAGCACAGCAAGAAGAGCACACTTGGTAGAAGGTGCAGGAGAAGGACAAAAATAAAGTGTTCATGTTTATAATCTTTGTTTAAAAAAAAAAAAAAAAGCACAAAACAGTCAAAATAACATCAAATCCCAAACCATCATGAATATTTAGTTCCAAGAATTCCATTTTTTATAGTGAGGGACAGGAACTAAAGTTGCCAAAGTTTGAAGTAATTCATGAGTATTTGAAGTTTCAGCCTTTATTCAGTCCCATTTTTTAGTTCTAATAAAAGAAGTTGAATTTTTAGCTGGGGAGCTGAAGGAAAGCAAAAGTGGTGATCCCTTAGATCAGTTTGTCACTGATAAAGCTGTGAACCCTCGGCACAAAAACTCTCTGTAAGACACTCAGGCTCTTTCTCTGCCTCAGGTTAAAGGCTGATGGCTGATGCTCATCAGTTACTTCACCTCCACGTACTGCATTCTCCCAGTTGTGATAATGTGAATGATGGGACGCCCCTGTGTTATTCACAAGCTTTATGTTTTATGTATGGGAAGAGTTGTCTGTGTTTTTTACTGCCTCACTGGGGCAAAAGAGGTTGATTTTGTTCCTTTCACTAAAAATGCAGGTTTTCAAAGTGACAGATGGCCTCGCTATTGTCAATTGTCACAGGCTTTTGATCAGCAGTGAAGCAGGCAAAATGTATAATGGATTTTATCAGGTGTGCTCTAAAAGGCTCAGCACAGAAAGACTTTTTGATTGAAAGCACAAAGCAAAATATCACTTTCTTTGGACTGCACGTGTGACTCTTCAAATACATGAAAAATGTGGGCTGTTCTGCAAAATGAACTTCATCTTTTCAAGAGGGGCACAGATTTGCAGGGTTGATGTTTCTTATTGAAGATTATGAAGTGTCAATCAAAAAAAAAAAAAAAATATCACTTAAAAAGAGCTTCCATGCAAGCGAAAAACACCTGAGTCGGTCATTCCTGCAAATATTCCTAGAATCATGGAATGGTTCAGGCTGGATGGGACCTTCAAAATCACCTAATTCCAACCCCCTGCCATGGGCAGGGACACCTCTCACTGTCCCAGGCTGCTCCAAGCCCTGTCCAGCCTGGCCTTGGGCACTGCCAGGGCTCCAGGGGCAGCCACAGCTTCTCTGGGCACCCTGTGCCAGGGCCTCCCCACCCTTTGAGTAAAGAATTTCTTCCTAATTTCTAATCTAAACCTATTCACTTTCAGCTTAAAGCCAATAAAGCCATTAACTTTTTATTTTTTCCCCTTTGCTTTGACCTTTCCACCACAGTTGTTGTACATGATGCTGGTTCCTGGCATGAGGCTGTCATCACCCCCCAAACCCCAGCTCAGGAGATCAGGTTTGTTGGGCATTTCCTACCCTGCACAAATACAATGTATGAGCAGAGCATCAAGAAGAGAAAAGCCCACAGCAAATATTTATTGGCTGTCACACGCTGTGGCGAGACAGGATCCATTTTTTACCAAGTGAAGGATTAATGTGGGCACAACCCTGCAAGTGACACTGAGATCATCTCTGCTGGCCAGGCCTGCTTGTCCCTTTGTCCTGTTGAGTTGCCATCTTTCAGTTCTCTCTTTCTTCCCTGGTGGTTTTTATATCTCCTCATGTCCCTTCTTTTCAGTCCTGGAATGCCCAGACACCACTGGCTCAAAAGTTTGACTTCTCTCCCATGGCTTTAACACACAGCCTTCCTCACACAGCTCAAAATTATCCTCCCAGCAAAGATCCCTCAGCTCTGCTGCACCGAACTGGGCCAGGTGGGGTCACACTGATATAACCACGGGCTGTGGGTTACAGGGCTTCTGGAAGAGAAGGGGTTTGGGGAGTTTATCCAGACTTGGCACAGCTGTTTAAGGGAAAATCTCAGTTTCAGAATTTACTACATATTGGAAGAAGAGGCTGACAGGTTTTCCTCAAGCCCTACAGTGTTTAGATTACCAGAACCTACAGGAAATACACTTCAAGATTAAAGTTAGTCATGCAGAAACAGTTCCTCAGAAGAATACACATTTGAAAGTGAGGATCTTGATCATCTTTCAAGAACTACAAACCAAAATGAAAAAAAAACCAAAAAAACCAAACCAAACCAAACCAAACCAAACAAAAAAAAAAAAAAAACAAAACCAAACCAAAACAAAACAAAAAAAAAAAAAAAAAAGAAAAAAAAGAAAAAATATATTAAAAAGAAGAGGGTATTAACAATTCTCACAAGGCTGAAATATTGCATCAATAGAATTTACAATCAGAATAACCCAGGATGAGGTACTAGCAAAGCAATGAACAGCATCTGATCTGATTCCTAGCATGGATGTGCTCATAAATAAATGCAGAGGTGGTGGCATAAATCTCTCATGAATGTCTAAAACAGGATTGTTAGCACCCAAACCTTCAGCATAAAATATGTGGAGTGCCTGACATCTCAGTAGGACCTGTTCAGCGCAGCAAGTGAGGAACAGAAAAAGACTCCTTACAGCCAAGAATCGATTGATTTTTAGGAAGAAATTCTTCCCTGTGAGGATGGTGAGACCCAGGCACAGGTTGCCCAGAAAAACATTTTAAAAACCAAACATTTAGAAACCAAAGAACCAGAGTCCAGAGGAAATTGTCTAAAAAACTAGCAAAACTTAAAGAGAATGACTGAGGACTTCCACAATTAAGGATCAGAAGCTCTAAATGAACCCTATTAGAAGGTGAATATATCCCCTATTTCTGTTTAGGAAGCCCTGAGAAACACAGCACTCGATCTGCTATTCTTTCTTGATTCATACATTCCTTGTTTGGTTTTTTTTTGGAAGTAATTTATGCATGACACCAAATATTCTATGTCTACGGAGTGTCTCAGTATCGTTTTCTTAAGCAATGGTTGGAAAAGAATAATCTTCTGTGTATCTGGAACAAAATAAATACAAAAGAAACTATAAGGAAGCAAAAAAAAAAAAAAAGGATAAAAATAAAGGGTTTATGCTCAGCTCTTTTAAACCCCAGTGGTTCCACTGGCTGGATAATACAGGGAGTTGTTCCACACTCCTTCCTATAAGTAGGTACTGAAGGAAAAAAACACCATCCTGGAGCTTCTTGTTATAATTTGCCTGCCAAAAGTTGCTTATCCATAGCTGAATCAGCAGAGATAACAGCTCCACTGTTGCTCCAGTGAAGATTTTGATAACTTAGCTCAAAGCTACCTCACGAGGAATTTATTTGTGGCTGACTGATTCTTGGGCTAGAGCAGAATGCTCTCCTCTGATAAGCAGCCTATAGTGGTAAAAAAAAAATCCAGGAAAAGGTGAGCATTTTGTGATTTTAAACCAGTGGTGGGAAAGAAAAAAATAAAAAATGTGGGGTTTTAATAAATTGATTTGGATAAATGTAGCCATTTTGCACTGGAGAGGTCATCCTCACGGAATCATAAAGCAGCTTGGGTAGGGAGGGACCTTAGGGAATATCTGGATCCAGCTTTTCACCTGGCCAAGAATTTCCAGTCAGTCGTGATGTGGCCTGTGATATGGATGGTTTTACAATAAATGTCTGATATCAGACTAATCCTAAGCTGAAATGGTTGTTGTGCTAAGGGAATAATTGAAGTCCAGGTGGCTGCACTGCAGCTGGAATTTTTTACTCTGTGGAGAAGTGAAGGAAGATGAATCTCAGCCTTAATGTCCTGATTGACTCATTCAGCAGGAAGGCACTTCCCGTCCTGCACAGCCCAAGGAAGTTGTTTTTTCCCAGGCTGTCAGGGGAATAATGAACCTCAAGAGGCTGCCCTGATGAAGAGGCTCACTCGGGGCTGGCTGTGTTTTGTGCTCAGGTGATAAATGGGAGCTGTGAGCTTTGCTGAGGGCAATGTCTCAGCCCCAGCTGTGCTGCTCAGCTCCAGAGATGGAACAGACACTCTGCTCCCAGGGATTGTCATCAGTCTCTCAGAAACAGCAGACAGGCAAAACCAGCAAACATCCCTGTCACCCCTGGGGATTTCTGGTCATGGAGTGTGGGGTTTTAGGGGTTTGGGCATGTGGGAGATGTGAATGAGGGACAAAATCAGTGCCCAGTGCATTTTACTTGTTAATATAATGTAGCCCTAACCTCCTCACATAGGTTCCAAGTATGGAGCCAGTGGCTGATGATGCCTTGGATTTTAACTTTCCTATTTTTCAAGCCCTGCAGTGCTCAGGGTGTGACTCTGCAGGGTTTTGCAGCCTGGGAGCTGCTGCTCTCTCACGGTCACAGTGACACAACAAAGCCTCTCCAAGGCTGCTCCCCAAGGACACCCAGACTGTCCTGGGCCCAAAATGTGCAACCCAACACCTTGAGAAGGGGGGCTGAGCTGGGGAAATGCCATCGTGAGCTAAAGTTTGAATTGGGGAATTGATGCTGATAAGCAAATGGCCCAAAGCTCTAAAGGGGTGAAGAACTCGTGACTCGGGGTCCATGCTGGGCTCCATGGTGAGAGCAGCCTCTGGCTCCCCAGGCTGTGCCTTTGGCGGCCTTTCCAATCAATATCCACCTTTATTCCCTCACTCCTGTCTGGGCTCTGTTTCTAGGGAGCCACTTCAGGCATCAGTGAACCCACACCAAACCCAAAGTCTTTATTATGGTGAACTGATTTCCAAAAATGTTCCTCCCCTGTGAGTGTCTCACTCCCTCCTCTGGTCTCCTGTGGAGCACCCAGCATAGAAAAATATTCTCTGCCTCAAAATCTGTCTGCTTTGGTGCTTAAAAGAACACACACAGTTGGAAAACCTGCACAATTATTGTGGGTGTGTCATTTCATTCAGTCCCGTCTCCAAAGACAGAATTTATCCTGTTTCTGGAGAAAATGAGAAATTTGGGAAGGTGTGTCTTGGAGATAATGGTCTTGAATGGTTCTCCTGGAGAACCTAAATATTCCCAGAATACTACAGGAAAGTTCAGGAGGCAAATTTGAAAACTCACATCACTTGTGAGTCACAGAATGAAAGAGTTTTGTATAAAGTGTTGAAACACTTGCTGAAATTTACATTCTTTTTCAATGCATCATGTATTCCTATGGGAAATTCACATATATTTGCCCTCCCATAAGTGCAATTCCTTGCAATATGTTTTTTCATCTTCTGTCACTTTTCTCCCTTTTCTGATCCTTTATTTCCCCCTCAAGAATCTGAAATATCAACATCCTGGGGGTTCTTTAAGCCTGAGGCAATGACTCAGAAGTAAAAAACCCACTCGATTCATAAAGTCAGCGACAAAAAACAAAAACCTTGAAGTCAAATCACCGTGAAAATACAGAAAGAGAGACAAAAACTTGGTTGTCTCTCAGTGCCGGGTTTCATTTTGGAAATGTAAAGCTGATCAAAAAGTTGTCCGGATCTAAAAAAAAGCCATTAGCAAAGTACACATTCCCTCCAAACACTTGCCAGGTAAACAAATTTTCAAGTGGAGAAGAAGAGGTTGAATTCAGAGATTTACAACTTTGGATAAACTTCAGGCAAAAGTGAACTTCCATAATCCAAACAGTTCCATGATTCATCTGCAATGCTGCTGTGGCTACATTGTGTTTGCTTCTGAGGTTTGTTCTTTTTAGTGCTGGCTTTCACTGCACTGGATTTCTCAATCTACCCTGTGTTTCTTTCAAACCTAACTTATTTTTCTAGTCTGTGCATCAACATCTAAGTACATGTTTCCTTTTCAGCTGCTACATTTCAATTCCACATCCAAATTTATGGTCCATTGTTTCCCTTTAACCTTTCTGCTTGGACACTGAAGATCTCTGTCCTGCAGTTCCTTCTTGTGAGTAAACAGCAGCATGAAATAAAGGTCAGGTCAGTGATACAGGCTCCTTCCCCTCCTCAGAGAGCATCTGGTCTGATGGAAATTCCCTTTGGGATGATACATCCACTTCAGGTGTAGTGCTGGAGAGGCTGGAACCAGCAGCTCTGTGTGAATTACTGCTACCCAGGGTGTTTCTGCCTGGAAAGAGCATCATTCATGTGTGCAGTCAGGCTGAGATGGCCATCAGCTCCTCAGGGATGCAGCACTGATCCCAAAGGCAGGGAGCAGGATCAGTGCTCTGGGTAGCTGAGCCTGTGAGAGCTGTAAATTCATCACCCTTGCTTGTACTCCCGTGTGGATGCACAGTCTGTACCATCAGCTCTGGGGGCCCAGCACAGGAAGGACCTGGAGCTGCTGGAGAGAGTCCAGGGGAGGCACCAGGATGAGCAGAGGGATGGAGCAGCTCTGCTGGGAGGAGAGGCTGAGGGAATTGGGATTGTTCAGCCTGGAAAAGAGAAGCTTTGGGGTGACCTAATTGTGACCTTCCAGTGCCTGAAGGGAGTCTGCAGGGAAGAGGGAGAGAGGCGGTTTACAAGAGCCAGGAGTGACAGGGCAAGGGGAAAAGACTTCAAACTGACAGAGAGTGGGTTTGGATGGATATTAGAAAGAAATTGTTCCCTGTGAGAGTGGGGAGGCCCTGGCACAGAGTGCCCAGAGAAGCTGTGGCTGCCCCTGGATCCCTGGAAGTGTCCAAGGCCAGGCTGGACAGGGCTTAGAGCAACCTGGGATGGTGGAAGGTGTCCCTGCCCAGGGCAGGGGGTTGGAAATGAATGATGTTTAACGTCCCTCCCAACTCAGGCCATTCCATGATTCTGTGATTCTGTGAGTCTATGATCACATCTCTTAGAAATTCTTCAGGGCAATTCTATCATCACTCCAACAAGTGGACTCTGCACAGGGCTCCATCTCATCAGAATGTTCCTCCTGTCCTGAAACACAAGGTAAAAGATGGAAAATTTATCAGCAGTACCATGCTCTTATCTACCTATTCTTACTCTGCTACTAACCATGATGTCTGCCTTGCCTAAACATGACAGAATCACGGAATCACAGAATATCTGGAGCTGGAAGGAACTCACAAGAATCATCGAGTCCAACCCCTGGCCCTGAACAGAAAAACCTGAAAAATCCCACCCTGTGCCTGAGATAATTGTCCAGCTGCTTCTTGATCTCTGTCGGAGTGGTGCTGTGACCACCTCCCTTGGGAGACTTTTCCAGGGCCCACCCATCCCCTGGGTGAAGAACCTTTTCCTAATATCCCACCTAAACCTTCCCTGACAGGGCTTAATGCCATGTGGAATTTATGGATGAATACAGACAGATTTTTGACTTTCACAGTTAATTTTCACCCTCTCCTTGCATTTCTAAGTGGATATTTATTGTCACTTCCTTTTTTCTTCATTTATAACTATGTCACCTTTTGTTGTTTCTATTCTACTCCATGATATAAGGGAAGCAAGGACATCGTAATTTTTTACTGCTTCATATTTTTCCCTCTGTTTGGTCCAGATGGAGAGTTTCATAGCAATCCTAAATGACACAGGAAACAGCTCTGCCTGATTGACTCAGTCTTTGCATAACAGGAGCTGTACTGGGAATCTTCACTTCAGTGCATAATTGTGGTAATCCAAAGGCATTCTCAGCAATGTGTGTTTTCTTGTGTATGAAACACACTTGAAGCTGTTGATTGATGCACTTAGAATTGCTTCATGCACCATCTGTATCCATCTGTGCATGCTTGAACACTGTCTAAAAACCTCTCTTGATCACCAGCACATCAGAGAGAAGTGGTATTTCTGTTAATAGAGTGCATTAATAAAGCTCAAATGATATCTCACTTCATTCAGCCCTACCAAATGCGTTCGATGTATGATCAGTTTAAAATTAGAGAAGTCTCACTTAACGTGTGTTAATGCTTCAAGCTCCAACTCTCATCATTCTCACTATAATTATTGCTCAGAACCACAGGCTTGTTTTGAAAGAAATCAAGAAGCCACGGTTAAAAACTTCATGATTAAAAACTCAAAGCATTTTTAGAAAGAGAAATGTTTAGAAGTTTTACTCCCCTTTTTTATATACCTTTTTTGATCTAACAGGAAATTTGAGCAAAAACTTTGGAAGTTGTCTCAAAAATTCATACAGAAATATTCCTCAAACAGAACCCTTTTAACCCAGACCTTCTAATTTACATATTAATTTGCATGTATCTCAGAACGTACCAGTGATGCCTTCTTTCACTAATTATCAGTTCCTTGCCACTGAACATCAGCATCTGGGATTTTGATGGGAATGTAATAACCTTAAAAACATTACAAATGCAAAATTATTTTAAATATCGCTCATCCTGACAGAGATCCTCAGAACCTTGCTGGCATCTCACAGAGAATCACAGAATCACGGAGTCACAGAGTTATAAAGTCACAGAGTCATAGAATAATATAATCAGAGAGTCACAGAGTCACAGAATCATGGAATCATAAAGTCATAGAATCATAGAGTCATGGAGGGAAGAGTCATAGTGCTGAGACACTGAAAGTTTCCTGGAGATATTTTGGCTGCCCCATCCCTGGAAGAGTCCAAGGCCAGGTTGGACAAGGCTTGGAGCAACCTGGGATAGTGGAAGGTGTCCCTGGCCATGGCAGGGATGGAAATGGATGATTTTTAAGATTCCTCTAACCCAAACCATTCCCTGATTTTGATTATGCCTTCCATCAGCCCATCAGGGATGTTTGGATACCTCTGAGCACCTCGGAGGACACCAGAGAACCTTCTGAGGACACCAGAACCGAGTGCCTTGTGAGAAAGTCCAAAGCTTACCTCAAAACCTGTCTCTCTGAGGGGCTGAATCACTCCCTGAATTGCACAGACAGCAAAAGGCAGCTCTGCCCTGCCTGTGAGGGCAGTGCAGGAGCCTGGTTTGCTGCCAGACCTGCCCGAGGATGCCCAGCACTGATGTCTCACTCCGCCAGCTGACTTCCACCCAGGGAGACAAAGGTGAGAGGCAAAGAAGACGACTCAGAACTTTATCCCATTAAGTTCAGCAAAAGTTTTTTATCTGGACCATTTTTAATGATGGACTCATTTTAGTGAATTGTAACTCCAGACAAAATCCCATGACAAAAATAATATGGGAAAGCTCCATCCATAGATATAATGGGATTATCACCAGACATCAGGAATCTTTGCCTTCCCAGTCGTAAGGTAGGGGTGGCTCCAGCTGAATATTTTAGAGGGATTCCTCAGATTTATATTTCATTAGCTCATAATGTCACCCCTTAGACCTGAATCTGGAATTTTTTTCCTTGACACACGAAACTCCCAATCCACTCTGCGCTGCATTTCTCTGTTCACAGAGCTGCTCCCTTCTCAGGAGAGCTCATTTCCCAACAACCCCAATTACTGTCGCCTCCTTTTACTTGACATTAATCACAAGACAAGCAGAACTAGCTGTACTTAGGCCTGCCACACTGATCTGCAACTGATTTTACAGCTGCATTTTTGCTTGCTCTTCAGTGCAGCAGTAGAGAAAACAGCTGTGGTGCTTTTAGTTTAGGGGAAAAAAAGCTTTCATTGGCTATTTTATTTTAAATAATCCCATCCAAGACATGTTTTTAAAGAATCCTGTCTGAGACAAAATGCTCATTGGAAATCAGGCAGCACAATCAGCATCTCTCATGTATACACTTAATCAGTAGATTTTTTTAGAGGGGGTGGGTTTTGGTTTCTTTCTTGATTATAATAATCTTGAGGAAACTGATTAACCCGAAGTAAGTGAGTTCAGCCAGAATGTGCTTATAGGGAGGGAAAGTGAGGAGGTACGAACCATTTTTGCAAGTCTTCGGTATAAATATTAAAAGAATTTAAATCATTTGCTCAGATTTGAGAAGGCAAGAACTAACCCATTTTATAGAGATGATGTAGTAATTATTTCTATACCTGTGTTTACATGCATTCAGTCCCAAGGCTGAATTGTTCTCATCCTGCTGACTTTCAAAGGGTCAGCACGTCTCAGGAACTGAAATAATCTGTGGATGAAAACAGGTTTAAAGCTTTTGCACTATAAACAGGAGACGGACCCTGAAGTTGAATCTGTGTTTCTGCTCAGACACAGAGGCACATCCCTGACCTCTGTGTGCCTCTGTCTCTGCCTCTGTCTCTGGGTTAATCAGGACTTTAATAGCATCTATACCACACCGTTTTAATGCAACCAGACAATTCCATGGGAGTAAAGTCCAGGCATTTCCTCAGGGGGCAGGCAGTGGGAGCTGGCTCTGTTTTTAATCACAGTAATTGAGTTCATTACCCGTAGCTGTCTCTTGAGCACACACAGGGTAGGAAGGCAGTATGACCCCCTGGGAGAGGAAAGCTCCAGAAGTCTGATGTCTGAGATGATTTTTTTCCTAATCTGCTTCATTTAAAAAAAAAAAAAATGCTCTTCACCTCTGACATCCTTTATCTTGTCATCTCATTTCAAGTGTTTGTGTGCCTAAACAAGATCTGTCCTTCACTGTATTTTTATATAATACTTGAAATGCTGTGTTTCCCATCTGAGCTGGAGTATCTGTAAAGTGCTGGTATAGAACACCAGGTTATGATTTCATACCATCGTAGGGGTCTTTCCACTTCATTGTCTAGTTCTGGTATTTAGATGTGAATTTCCCATACAAGTACCCAGGACTCATTAATTTTAAAAAGAAACTCACTGTTATGGGAAATTAAAGTTGTAATTGAGTTTCTTCTCAGACGCATCACGTGGATTTTGTTCTCCAATAATGTCTAGGGCCTGAAGATTAGCCCTCCCTATGGGATCAGTGGTGAGCTAGCACTGCTTTTAACTCCCTCAGAGGTGGTGAAGCTCCAGATTGAAGCCACTTTAAATCCTCCTGGGCATCCAAATCCCTCTTTACCATTGTGGTGGGTTTGCATGGCAAGGTTCTGGCAGGGGAGTGAATAGGGAGGTGGCTTCTGTGAGAAGCTGCCAGGAGCCTCCCCTGTGCCAGTTCCAGATGTTCTCAGCTGACTTCAGCAGCTCCCAGCCTCTGCAGAGCAGGGATCTGTGAACCGTTTGCAATCAGAAGGAGATCAAACCTGTTAAGCATGGTTCCTCTGCTGCATTTGTAGTGTCCATCCTTCTGATGACTTGATCTGCTCCCAAAAAACCCTAATTTCTCTCTTCTGATGCTAAGGAGAATCTCAGCTGAAGAGGTTTACATTGCAGATGTCTAGAAATGGTCAGGCACCAGCCTATATTGACAATTTAGATGTTCACCAACAGATTCAGTCTGAAACATGAGGCTTCCTGGCTCTTAAAGTCCATCTTATGAAATCAGAATAACATGTTAAGAGTATTGCTGGTATTGAGGCAAGGGCAACTGAACGAAGCAGCTTGTGCTTCTGGAGCTGCCCTTACACGGGGAATTTTGTAATCACCCTTCTGAAAGACATATCAGGCACTCAGCTTTCTGGGGGTTTTTCCAGCCTTAAATAATCTCAGCCCCCCTGAATTACCTAATTTCAGCCTTTCTTCCTCCATCAGCTGCTCCACCTTTCCAGCGTGCCCACAGATGCACATCCATCTCTCACTGCATACACATAAATGAATAGGATTTTAATATCAGCAGGGGGAAGTACTATAAAACCAAACAAGATTATGTTACAGGAATTTAATCAGATTACATCTCAGCTCCCCAAGTCGATGGGAGAATGGAGGGATGGAGTGTATTAATTAACAAAAGATGATGTTTAGACATGCATTCATGTCTATGTAAAGGCTGGCACCAGCCTTTTGCTGAGGTTCCCATCGAGCTGACTGCTGAGCTTGGAAGGGGAGGTGCATCTTGGAAAGGTGAAAAATCCTCTCCTTTGGGCTTAGCTTGCACAGAGGAGCTGCTGCCATGGCACTGTAGGGGTGGAACGTGTTTTTTTAGAGCACCTTTTGCTACAGTGAGGTTTGGGCTGGGGTTTTAGAGTGTGTCAGCACCACCCCAAGCTGGCTTCACACGAGCCGGCACTGGAGCCTGGTGCTAGCAGATTTACCCAGCACTTTAAGGTTTTACATTCTAGTGAGAGCAAATCTCTAATACACAGCCCAGACAGACTCTCACTGCCTCCTGCTATGTACGGGCACTGAGGTAAATTTGCAGAGGAATGAGAATCCCTAATCCTCCAAACCCATAACCCTGATATCTCTCCAGCCTACTCAATAAAGCAAATCATGCAATTTTTGCATGGTTTCCCATCAGAACAAACATATGATGGGCCTCCAGCCTCCTGGTGCTGCAGCAAACCTGGATCTGGCAAAGGAAAATCAAAGCAGAGAGAGAGAGAGAGGACTTTTTTACCAAGAATCCCCTCAAATCAGCCCTAAATCACATTTAGCTGCCTGTAGCATTTCTTTTTGACAAAGGAAAAAGTAATAATCATCCCCAGCTGTGACCCTAGCAATAAACACATTCCTATTGTCATTCTCAGGCCATAAACCCTCGGTTTCTCTGCTGGAAACAAAGGCTCGTTCAGGGCTGTTATTTGTACAAAAACTGCACATTTAGGGTAAGTTCACAATCACTTTAAAGCCCATGTGCTTTCAAGCAGTGTGACTCCACCGTTCCCAGCAGTCTGCACATCACCTTGCTCGTGTTAACTTCTCTGCAGCCAAAGACACAGAGTTTAAAATGTTGCTGTGCTCTCCCAATTCGATTTACCACCTTCTGCCTCAGATGGCTCACCTGCTGTGGACCTAATTCTGCTTCCAGTTATACAAGAGTAAACCAGCAGGAAAAGCTCTCCCCAACCCTGAGTTATATTGGAGGGAGGAAAAAAAACCAAGCTGTACAGGTTCCCTTTGTTGCAAAGGACTGTACAATAACACCAATGCTTCTAAGATCTAAAGAAAAGGGTTCCAAGAAACCATGACAATAATACACAATTTTCCTCCGATTTCAGAAAAAAAAAATATTGGCCTACTGAGCCCTAAAGGGGACTTAGACACGGGTTTATGGAAATTTATTACGTATTTCATTATTCATTCCTTTTAATTTTGAAGAATACTGATCGTTATTACGATAATGCTGTTATGACCCAGAATATCGGCTGGTTTTAGAGGACAAAGAATTGTCTGAAAAGAACCAAGAATTGTCTGAAAGGATATGATTTATCTGAAAGTACTGTGTAGATGTCTGTACCTTGGTTGTTTCTCTCAACTCTTTCAGAATCACCGGGAACTAAGGATTTGTTGGGGATGATTAATCTCATGTTGAAATAAGTGTCTGCAATAAGTCAAAGGAATCATCTGTTTCTCTCTATTACTCATAGCAAGAAATTCAGCTCCAGCTGAGCCATATTCATCAACAATGCAGATATCTCCCTTTATGGGAGATATTTGATCATGGGGCCAGACTGTAAGGTTATTCTTCTACAGTGGGAAAAGTAATTCATATTTCGAGGCAAGATTTTTATCCTTTAAATGCGGGTACTCCCAGATGTTGTTCTGCTGTTCACCAGCAGTGTTTGCTCATCTGGAAAGTTTTTGTGGGGTGCTGGGAATGGACACAGTGAACAAGAAAGTGACTCAAAAACTGCTTGCCAACTTGGAGTTTTGTCCATCTCTGCTTACTATGAAAATCATCCTACAAATTTTTGTTCTTCCTGTGGCCAGTAATTTTTCCATCCAGATAAATCTGCATTTCTTTTTGAGGCAAAATCACAGTTTCACTGAATTTCAGCACCTGTGGAGGCTGACTGGAAGGAATGGGCTGTGCAGGATTCACTTTGAACTGTATGCAGTTCAATTATAACTAATTCCTAGCATCCAAATCCCATTAGAAACCCCCAAATTCAGTATTTTCCATGCTCTGAGGGGTTGCCCTGGCTTTCTTCTCACTATGGAAGGTGTAGAAAATCAAGAGGAGTGAAAATTGTGTTTTCTTTCCTACTTCTCCATGTGATCCCTGCAGATTCCTGCCCTTTGCACTGTGCTTGACTCTAAGGAAGAGCACACAGCCCTTAAGCTTTAAGCACACTGTCAAAAATCATTATATCTTTTAGACAGGAAAGACGGGTTGGTGAAAAAAGTAAAGAAAAAAAGACCAGATTCCAGATTCTTGGAGTATATTTCAAGATGCTTTACTTTATCCTTAGGATTCAGAGATGTTATATGATGTACTAATAAAAGAGGAAAACATTGTGGGTGGTTTTGTTGTGGTTTTTTGGTTTTTTTTTCCTTTTTTGATGATTTTCTGCACTTGTTACTGCAGTCCTGCAGATCTGCTCAGCAGTAATTAGAGAGGCTTTGTGTGGATTTCTTTGTCTGTCCTGTCTCTGTGGAACCTGGAGGAGTGACCAGGTCATGGAGCAGAGAGAACAGGAATTGGCAGGAACAGCACCTTTCCTCCCGAATACCCCTCTGGACACTCTCTGTGCTCCAATATTCCATCTTCCCTACCTCCAATCCACAGGGAAGACTCTTGTGAGCTGCTCTGCAGCATTCACTGCTCCACCCACCAGCCCGTGCCTCCTGACCCTGCCGCAGCCCCTGTTCACAGGAGGGAAGAGATCTCCTGGGTTTGCCCTGGAGGAGAAAGCTGCAGGAGCCACTGGCATGTGCTGGTCACCAGGGGCACAAACTGGTCACCAGTGGCATGTGCTGGTCACCAGGGACACAAACTGGTCACCAGGGGCACAAACTGGTCACCAGTGGCATGTGCTCATCACCAATGGCACGTGCTGGTCACCAGGGGCACAAACTGGTCACCACTGGCATGTGCTGGTCACCACTGGCAGATACTGGTCACCAGGGGCACATGCTGGTCACCAGGGGCACGTGCTGGTCACCAGGGGCACAAACTGGTCACCACTGGCATGTGCTGGTCACCAGTGGCACGTGCTGGTCACCAGTGGCACGTGCGGGTCCCCAGGGGCACGTGCTGGTCACCAAATTTTCCCTTGGGGTGGACCAGAGCGTGACAGCGCATGGTTTTCTGCCTTGGAAGGTGGTGTAAAAGCAGCAGGTTTGAGGGAACTGGTGGCACACCAGGAGATCTTTTGCACTGCTCAGGAGCAGTGGTTGTGCTCTCTTTTGTATCTGGACCATGCTGAGTTTCAAGTTCAAAGGTCTAAACCCATGAGGACCAGCACTAACATCTCATTAAATCACACAGACTGGCAGCATCTTTTTTTTGTTACCTCTGAAGGTCTCCACAGCTCCAAAGAATATTCCTTCAGCCCCTGAAACCCACTTGGTAAATCTGCATCAACATCCTTTAAACCCTCATATAAGCCAGCTCCTTTTCCATGCCCTGCTGCCCCAAACCTTTCTGCTTCAAGCAGTGAAGCTGGAACAACACCTGGCTGTGTATCCTGTGCACTTAGCAGGGACAATGACAGAGACCTCTGCCTTTCCTACAAACCCTCCTTCGCCCTTCCCTTGCCCTGCTCATTGTGTGCAGTTAATTAACTTCTCTGAGGATAAAAGCTGGCTGTAACAATGCAGCACGTCCCCATAAATGCAGGAGGAGAAAAAAAAAAAGAGAGATTCCAGCTTCATACTGGGTGACAAATCAGTCAATTCCTGACTGCCAGCTGATAGGATTATCCTAAATAGACTTTCTGAGTCTTGGGTTTTATGCACACACACTAGTCCAAATTAAGTGATAATCTTTCTGATGCTTGAATTAAATAATAATGTGAGGATATCAGGCACTGATCACTTCAAACAACAACAAATACCAATCTGGTATCTTATTAATCATTAAAATGAGCCCTGTGAAAACAGCAGTTCCTCAGCTTTTATGAACTGGCATTTCTCCACTGAAATCAGCAGCATTGGATTAGGTTTCTGCTGTGGGGAATTTGACCCATTATGTTTTTGTATTATTGTTAAATGTTACATTAGGGCTGGCACTGCATCAAGGCTTTGTAGGGAGAGATGCACATAAAATTATCATAATGATGGACTTAATTGTGAACACGTTTCCTTTTTTTAGCAGTGTTTCAGTTAATTTTTAACATTATTCATTCAAAAGTGGGACATACCTTGGACAGGCAGAGGTGCAAAGAACAGCATGCTGTTAAAAGGGAGATATTCTATAATTCTGAGATTCTGTGGTATGCAACTGAGCACATGACAGAAATTCTCTCTTATGCACCCACACATTTCAGGAAAAGGCAAAAATCCCCTGTGTTTTTCAGCCCAGCTGTGAAGCAGAGAGTGATATTACATGCAGAGGCCTCCACTATAAACCAAACTCTTAAAGAACAAAGGAATAATTTTCTCTTAAAGATTCAGTTTTGAGTTCTAAATATCACAATTTGGCAAGTTAACTAAGTTGTTGTAATCGCCCACATGCACCACATCAGCCTGCAGGAAACATTAATTCCTGAGAGCTGAACTCTTTTTATGGATGCTTGGCCTTTCCACAAGTGCTAAGTGAAATATATTAAAATAATCTCAGTGAGTGTAAGTTACAGGACCGTTCATTACATGTGCCACGTGGCTGACAGAGTGCATCTCATCAGTAACCATTGCTCAGGTGACGATATAACTTTAATTGGCTCATTAATTTGAGACTTCAGATGGTACATTGTAGGTCAAATTTTCCTTGCCTGGTGGAAGTGCACAGACTTTCCCAACTGAAAGTAGCAATTCTTGCCAGCACAGGAGGGGAAATTTCTTCTCCTGTGTATTCAGGAGTTTCTGTTCCCTGCACACCCGGGCACTGCAGCTCAGCTCCTGTCAGGCTCTTCATTCCAACGAGCTCTGCTTTGAGAGCCAAAAGCAGCCAATCTGCTCCTCCAGACCAACCTCTGTCACAGCCCAAAATCCCATCCCACATCTCATTTTACCCATCCAGTGATTGATCCCAAACCAATCTCAATTCAAAGATGTTCTCCATGAAGATCTTACTAACGATCACTGTCACCCTGCTTTATTATACGTTCTCGTTTCTGGTTTGATCTGTCCAGCTTTCATTTCCTCTTAGAGTTTTCTGTTTTCCCCTTCTTTGCCAAACTGTAAGGATGCCAGAGTCAGAATTATGTCTTCTGTAAGCACTTAGACGTCAGACACAAAGGGATAACATGGCTCATTATATAGTTCCTTCCCTTTTAGTGTTTTAAAAAGTTATTAACACATAAAATTTTACTGCGCCGATTGCTGGCCCTTTTATCATTTTTTGCTATTAAAAAAGCTGCAAAAATCTCTCAGTTAATTCAGAACATCCATGAATTAATACTGCCAGCCCACTCTGTTTTATGTGGCGCCCTGACTCGCTAGACTGTTGGGTCTGCTAGAAACTCAATTATGCAAATCACCCACTGGTCTCCTGAGCAAGGCGATGTCCTTGCGCCTGTGTTCCGCACTGACGGAGTGCAGCTCAAGGTGCTGTCACACTGACTGTCTGGAGTTATTAGTTCAGCTGTCCACACTCTAAAGCTTAACCAGGGTGGTGTTATGTCTGGGCTAATTAATCCCGTTTCTCTGTGGAACTAATTAGCTGGGGTGCTGCGGTGTGGTGGCTGAGCTATCATACCAAGTGTGGTTTTATCTTGGTTTCCTCCAGCTTGGGGATCTCTGTGCCTTTCTTGACACCGTGATGCACACACACAACTGAACATGAGGAGTGTCCCACTGGAGAAAACCCTGGACAGACGTTAAATGCTGCATCACCCATGAGCATTAATGAGGGTGTCAGGGACTGGTCACTCATCATTTCTGAATGAACAAGAAAAGCTTTTTATCTCAAGATCTTAGGAATGTTACCCAAACCCCCACGTCCAAGTCAGTGAAAAACCAGACTCTGTCACAGAAAAACCCCAAGCCAAACAACTGAAAAGCAAGTTGTGTAACCAGAAAGAGAAGAGGTTTTTTTTAAGCAGTACTGCAGTCGGGGCACTGGGTTTAAGTTTTGGAGAGAGAGACTGAGAGAAAACTAAAGGACACATTTATGGAAAAAACTTTTTTGAATTTGTTATTTTTTTAGAACGGGTAAGAGGTTTTATTGTGTAGTGTTGTTTATTTTTTATGTTTGTAAGTGTTTTGTTTGTTAAATAAATAGTTTTTTCCACTTTTTCTCCAAAAAAATCTATTTCCCGGACCAGCTGAAGAAAAAAGTGGCTTATATCTACTTTTCTGAAACAACCCCCTTCAGAGGTTTCCTCCCACATTTGCCCTAAACTAAGACACTGACAGAAGATCTGGGAAGTGAAGCTCTCCATGTCAGTTTTGAGCTTGGATCATTGATTCCAGTCATGGCTAATTACCTGAAGACCATCAAGAGCAATTGACTGGATTTGGTTTCCTCAGTTCTTTCCCCCCACACACCAGAAGGACATGGAATTTGCCAGCTTCACAATCCTGGCATGGTAGCAATTTGCTGTCTATTGATGTACAAGCACAGCTTGCTCCCAGTTTAAGGAGGAAGGTGTGTAAAATGTGCAAAGTCACTATGGAAGGCTCTGAACCTGCCTCCAAACCGAGAAGGCTCCTAAGGGTCTGTCATTAAATGACAGGAAAAGAAAGGACCATTGAGTGAAAAAATCTTTGCCTTTTTGGAAGATCCCTCTTCTGCCAGCACTCAAAACACACAGAAGCTGCTGCTACAAGCTTCAAAACTTCAGGACACCTGAAGGGATGATGTGTTTGTCCAAAGAATCCTTGCAAACCACCTGACATGCACCTGTCACTCTGAAGTGACAGCATCTCTGACAGCTGCACAAATCCAGTTCACCCCTCCAGTGAACACAGTTTCCAGCTGCTGTCCAGGCCCAGGATTCTGCTGGAGGGTGTATTTGGCAAATGGAAATGATCCGCCAGGAATTGGTTTGGTTTTGAGATCCCATCAATGTCATCCTGGACTAAAAGGAGTTCCCTGACCAGGCTTGGATTAAGAAGGTCATGGCTTGCTTGGAGCACTCTGCACTTGGATAAAAACACAACTCCCATGAAGTAAAAAGCAAAATACTTGAGCTAGTTGGAGTGGTCACGTCTCTGTAAGAGTTTGTTTCTTTGTGGGTGCTCTTTGGGGTACATTCTGATGGCGAGACAACTTTTAATTGATGTTTGGAGAGGAATCTGGAATGATTTGCTTGATGACTTGCTGGGATGACTCATGTCCATCAGGAAACAAGGCAGTGATAAACTCAAATGAGGCTGTGGGAGGCAACATGCTAAAAGCTCATTATAGGCATCATTCTTTTAACCAGTTTTATGATGCAGAACGTATTCCAGGTTACTGCAATCATTTTACAGCGAAGGGCAGATAAGGACTAGGGTGGGACGTGCTTTCAGGCAATATCCTCTTCTCTTTGTAGAAAATTTGGAGAGGAATTTTTACAAGGAACTGGACTCAGAACAATCCAGTCCTCCTCTATACCTGGCATGCTCTGGAAACTTTGGAAGGAATTATTCTACTTATTTGAAGATTCTCTGTGAGGTGTCGGTGTTGATGTGATTTACAGAGAGATGAAATATAGACAAATTATTATGAAAAGGGCCAGGAAGGGTCCAGCTCTAAGACCACTCTGTGAAGGAAAGGATCCCAAAATCCTTATATTTAGTTTCCTGCCTTTTACACAGATGAAGACCTGTAGTGGGTTGACCTTGTCTGGATGCCAGGTGGCCAGAACTTCATATAAAAGCTGAGAAAAAGGAGCAGGAAGTGGAATACTTCTAGTTATGAGCTTTGTCTTCTGAAACAACATGACCCATGTCCTGGGAAGAGACTGGACATCTGCAGATGGGAGGCAGATAATATATATTCTATTTTCCTTTGGATCACACACAGCCTTTACTTTTGCTTTGCTGTACAGCCTTCCTCTTGATCCAAAAGGTTTTTTCCTTCTCATTTTCTCCCTCTTTGCTCTGCTGAGGAGGGGAGTGATGGAGTGGCTTGGTGGGCACCTGGCATCCAGCAATGCCAACCCACCCTGGTTTTTCCTGTGGTTTAATTTCCCCTGGGCTAAACCACAGCCCCGTCCATCTTTGGCCTTGCACGGTGCAGTCTGGTCCCTGCTTAAGGAAGGTCTGACTCGCACTATTTGATAGTCAAAGAAAAAAAAATGCTTTTAAGGTGTCATTTACAGAATTTTTTTGCGCATCTCCTTGGAGTTTAGATCAGTAATTAGAAATGAAATTCAACTCCTTGCTCATGGACAGACAGGAACTACTTCTGCTGGAAAATAAAAAACCTCATTATAGCAGAGAAATCACATCTATGTTCTTCAGAATTCTGTCTTCATTCCACTATAAATTATGGATTACCTGAGTGGGAATACAAGAAAGATCTGCATTTCTGCATAACCCGTTAAGTTGACTCACATCCCATTCATTTATTTGCCATTCCTTTTGTAAAATATATATGGAAAATTTTCGGGGTGTCATGGTATCCTTTAATAACCATGGTGTGGGTTTGTTTGTTGGGTTTTTTTTAAACAAAGGTTTTTTTCTGAAAAAAACAGTTCAGTAGGGAAAAAAAAAAAAAAAGAATAAGAAGCTTTAGTAGATACCTATAATTTTCTTATTTTTGTGAGAACTTTGCATTTCTGATTTTCATACACAGGCTCTCGATGCACACTGGATAGATGTGTCCTTGATAGCTGCAAAATTAGCAGCAAGCTATGCATAGGAAATTCTTGGTAAGTACTCATTAGGCCATCATCGCCACCCAATTATGCTAATGAATCAGAAGGAATGGGAAGTGGTAAAGGAGGGACTGAATTTTTAGATGGAGCTTCCAGAAGGTCTGAATTGAGGGGGCATTTTAAGGCATTCTGCAGTGAAACAGAAAAGGAAGAATTGCAATGGTGATGTTTAAGGCAATTTCACGAAGTTTTTAGCAGGCAAACAAGAATAAGCCGCCTGTTTGCTTGGGGTGGAACAGAGTGCGATGTAGATGGCACCAATAGTGGGGATTTTGGGTGTAGCAAGGTGTCAGTGGTTACATTTACAGAGGTTTTAATAACACCTCCTGAAAACAGGAGCTAGAAAAGAATTAATAGACAAATATTTCGAGAAGAATCCTGCCGCTTTTAGCTATCACAAGCTTACCTGACTCCTCTAAATTAAACTCTTAGGTACCCTCAGTCATCTGTGAGGAGAGACAGACACAGACAGTGATTCATCCCATCTTAAAACACTTATTTAAGATTTCGGCGCAAAAATAGCTTCTAGAGGTACCCAGAAGTACCTTTCTCTTTCTTTCCTCTTTTTACATGGCAGCAAAAGGAACCTGATCAACCAGATGAGACACATGTTTAGATTTTGAATAGCTATTGGATTTTAAATGGTGTTTGGGATTTATCTTCCAACCCGAGCAGGGATGTGATTTAAGGCCTCAGAAATATTTCAAGTTGTTCTTCTAGTGACGAGTATTTGATTAGAGAAGGCTGGAAATTTCCCAAGTGTATTTTGATCCTCTTCAAAAAATGCTGATGTATAAGGGAGAGCATGGTTCACAAAAAAAAAAAAAAAAGAGGATTTTAATAAGAACCCTATATAAGTACAGAATATATACTCTTAGTCTAATCTTAAAATACAATTTAAAATGAAATTTCATGTGGAGAAGACCAAAAGGTTTGGCAATAACCTGTTTCTTGCCACTCTAGAAGCCAGCTGCTCCATATATACTGACTTGCACAGGTGTAACAACATAATGCTGGATCCAAATGCAATGAAAAAAATAGGAATTATCTCCAGTCACGTATGAGGGTTTTCATTTGTCTTCTTTGTAGTTTAATACTGTGCTCCTCTGGCTGTGCTGCTTCATTGTAATTGCTGTAACACAACGCTGACCCTGTATTTCTGTCTCCTTTCCAGACTGAAGAAGCCTCCCTGGATTCCTCTAAGAGCGAGGTTTCGCTGTTTAAAAGTGTAACTAAAGCAGCCAGTGAGGCTGACTGCAGAATGGAGAGTGACTGCATCGATAAAACACGTGTGTGCAGCTGAGACTGAGCTAAACCAGCCAGATCAGAATTCCTGTGCCCCACAGAGGACACTGAAACCCACGGGAGGTAATTCCCACCCTCTGTGTGCACCTACCTGGGGTTCGGTGTGCGAGCAGGAGGAGGAGAAAAGCACTTTGGGAAAACAGGCACCATGCAAATATTTATTATTTTTTTTTATCTTTCCTCATTTTGGAGCGCTTGCCTCATGAGCTGTAGTTTAATCTCTCAAATTACCTCCGATGAATAAATTCAATTTCTTTCAGGAGGCTGAGATCCTCCTCAGAGTTTAGAAGTGCAGAACCCCAAAAAACCCCCAGCAAATTCCTCCTTCCCAAGAGGGAAGGTACAAGGGAGATACAGGAGGTTTTTCCCTATTAACTGGTCATGGAATCATGGAATTGTTTGGGTTGGAAGAGACCTTAAAGATCATCCAGTCCCTTTCATGTGGTAAAATCTACTCAAAAACAACAACAACAAAAAAAGCAAATAAACAAACAAACAAAACCGACCAACCAAACAGAAAAATACCCAAAACAAAACAAAACAAAAAACCAACAAAAAGAAAACAAACAAACAAAAAAGAAAAAAACCAAAAAAACCCCAAACAAACAAAAAAAACCCCAAACAAACCAAAACTAACCAATGAACAAACCAAAACCAAATAAATAAAAACACTCTGAACCAAATCAAACCACCAAAACACCAAAAAAAATCACAAATAGAAATACAACAAAACTAAAATAAAATAAAGCAAACCAAAAAATCAACCAACCAACCAAAAAAAACCCCACCCATAAATCAAAACAAGCACAGTATCCTAAAAGTATCCACATTACAGAAAAATAATATGGAGCCAAAGATTCTGGAGAGCACTGAACATGTTCAGTCAGGAAGAGCATCTTCACAGTTTTCTAGCAGAATAACCATAAAGAAATTTTTGTATGATTTTGGAAAAAATCCTTCTTTATTTTTAATCTTTGCAGGCTCTGTTGAGCCTTTTGCAATCTGCAATTTTACCTCATTATCTGGCTGAACAATTTAAGGGAAATGCCTATTTTTATCAAGCAATTTTCAAATATATATATAATTTCAACCATATCTAGTACATGTTTATTTCTGAGATGAACAAGCTTTAACCATCCCTGGTAAAATCACTTTAAATAACATGTTTGAGGATGGCAGTTCTTTACCAGCTGACACAAATCAGAAAGGAAGATAAAGGATATAAAAATCTTTCAGTGTAAAAAAATCCTTATTTTATGTCATCATATGTCTGAATAAAGGGTAGCATGGCCTAGACAGCACAAAATACCATAATAGTACTCCAAATTCTTTTCTAATATTTCATCTTTAATATATCCTTCGGCACAGCTAATGGCTTAATCTGAATAAACAGGAAAAAGTGGGACTTCTTTCAGGCCACTTCTGAAAATGATGGAAAATCGATTCTCTAAGTAAGATTATTTATTTTCCTAGGTACAGTATATATAAAAAAAAGAGGGATTAAATGAATTTAGGAAGATGTGTGTAGTTCTGACATGGAAACTTTCCCATTAAAATTTCAGCAACTGGTCAAGACAAGGAATAATCAACAAAAGCTGACTCTGTCCCCTGTACCTGAGTCTGTGACTGGTGCTTTAGGGCAGAAGGGAATCAGCAAGGAGGGAGTTGTTGAGAAAATAATTTAATGCAACACCTTGAGCATTAACAGTGGAATTTAGGTGTCACTTCCCTGCTCTGGGACAGATTCTCACATTGATCTGAAGGTTTGCCACTTCGGTCCAGCCTTTACAGGAATTTACGGGGAGAAATCACCACCAAGACCTTTGGGTGGTGGGTTCCACTTTACAAAAATCTCAGTATAACACCTCACACAGGAAAACTGACACAGGCAACAAATAAAAAAAGCTAAATTTCCAGAGGAATATTTCAATTTTAGGAGGTGGATTTGCCTGTCTGAGCACTGACACAAAGTCTCCAGCCTGATGCCTGGGGACACCAAGGCATCCCAGAGCTGATGGATCTGGTACTAAAACCTGTCCCCTTCTGCAGAGGCAGCTGAAAGCCAGCCTGGAGATGGCAGAACATCTGAAATTGCACCAGATTTGTGTGTTTAAGCATCTAAATCTTATCTTAAATTGACACCTAAGGGTTAGAGACCTAAATATCTCTAAAGGTTTGGGTTTTAGGACTTTTTTCAATTGGGAAAGCACAGGGCTATGGCACAGCTTGAGATGCCACTCATTTATAAGTGGACTTAATAACTCCTGGCGTTATTTCACTTCAGCAACACAAAAAAAAAAGTGCCCTGACGTGCAGATGTTGCTATTTAACTTGAAAAAAATAAAACTGTGGTGATCAGAGGCTTGATATGATGATCATTCTTTGATTCAGTTGTAGCAGGTTGCCTCTTCAGCCCTTTTCTTTAAAAAATGTTTCTCAGTTCGGAGGAAAGAAAGGCCAGGAAGGATTGACAATTTTCACAATTTTTTTTTCATTAGTGAACAAGAAAAACAAAGCAAGAAAAGCCTTTAAGGTTTCTAACTTCCTTCAGAAAACACCAAAATACTAGGATTGACTGATGTTCCCTGAGATCCAGAGTCAATCTTCTTTTCAACATCTTTAAAAGTTCACTACTCAGGTTTTTTGGTTGCTGTTTGTTTGTTTGATTTTGTTTGTGGGTTTTTTGGGGGGGGCAGGGGGGTTTTTTGTCTTTTTTTTTTTTCCTGTAAATAATAATAAAAAAAATAGAACAAGCTTTTCTTCCAGATTTTATATTCACCACCTCTGAAAACGCCAAGGGAATTTGCAAAGAACAGAATAATCTGTTCAATTCATAGGATGATGAAGAGCTCTGAATAGTCTTTTCCCCCTTATCACACATTCACCAATGTCACGGTGCCCTCATGCTCTCCATTATCACAAAAATCTAGAAATAAAGTCTTCCACTACTCTCTGAAAGTTACAGTAATCCCATGTTAATATCAATACTCTCAACTTCTTAGTGGCAGGGTGCTTTAAAATGAGATTTACAGGAAGCAATTTGCTTACAGAATTGCTGAATATTTGACAGCAAATAAATATCCAGGTTGTTTTCCTTGGCTGAGAAATTCCTCCTGCAATTCCTCCTGTACATGTGGCTCTTTGTACTTTCTCCTACTCACAACCACTTTCTAGAACACTGCTGTGGAGGCATAAATTGTTATTTTTCCCCCTCTTATTTCGATATTTGATCTGAGGAACTATGCCAGCTCCTAAGAGAGATGCTGTTGGTTTTCCAGGATTCCTTTGAGGGTTGTTTGAATGGCCCTACCCTAGTTATTCCCATGTTCATCCCATTTGGCTCAAGGAGAGCTCTGCAAACCCCCCCTGGGTGTAAATTATTCAGGGCCTCTTTATTGCTTCATGAGGTCAATGTGAGAACAGCAGTTGGTGTAGATCAGCTGCATTCACTTTGCTCAGAGCTGTATTAAAGACAATATTTCAGTGGAAAACCATCCCAGGACCTCCACAACATCACCTTTGCACTCCATCAGCAGCAAAAAATGCAAAGCTTTGTGATTAATGTTATGGGGGAAGTTTGGAGATGCAAAATTTAATTACCTGCACTAAATTTAGCCAGAAAATCAGGTTAATTACCCTATTTTAAGGTGCCGTGGAGAATAAAATGCAAATGATGGCTAAAAACCACAGGGAAGGAACTGACAAATAAAGTCTTGTGAAAAGTTCAGTGGTTTTTCATGGCCAAGAGCTGGGTTCACATCCTTTGGGAAGGTCATTCCAGCTCCACAGTGAGCTTTCACTTCCTGCAGGGTAAAGAGTTTATTTTCATTAATATTTCATATTGATTTTAGAACAATTCAACTCAGGTACCACAACTGACACGGAAGCCAAGTAATGAAAAACTTCATGAATTTTTCTTTCCCCCATCCTTCCCTTCATTAAGGACAAACCAAGCCCTTCCTCCTCCCTGTAATTTATTTTCTTTTCCAGCAGTAAGGCTGAATCTTCACTAATTTGGCTGGAGTTACACCCTGATGCTGGATTAATTCTGCTCCACATAAATCAGAAAAACCTAAAACCTTGATGGGAAGATCTCTGCAGACCCCACTGACACCAGCCGTGATATCTGAGCTAATGCGTAGAAGAATTGTTCATGGTGGTTTTTACACCATCATTTGCTGAATATTTGACAGAATTTAAGTGGGTCCTGTAGAGGCTACAGACAGATTTTCTGAAAGCATAAATTATCTGAGAGCTGGGTTTTAGTAAAGTCTTCTTGCAGTATTTAAAAGCTGCTTCTATCACTGTGTGCCCTGCCCTGGTGGAAAGAGCTGCCGTGGCCGTGGGCAGAGCAGGGTTCAGCCTTACTGGGATGTCCTGGAGAGATAAAGCCAAAGGATAATAAGAAGGGATAAAAGAAGTCAGTAAACATAGAAAAAAAAAAAAATTAAATCCCAAAATTTAAAAAAAAAAGGGAGAAAAAAACAAAAAAAAGAAAAAGGAAACAACCAAAAAAACCTGAAACAAAATAAATAACAAAAAGCCCCGAAAAAAAACCAAAACCAAAAAACCCAATAAAACCCCAAACCAAAACCAACCAAACAAACAAAAAAAAAACAACCAAAAAACCACCAAAAAAGCAAAACCCCAATTTTTCCTGCCTATTGACCAACAAGTAAAACCGCAAGAAAAAATAAAAAAACCCCCAAAAGCCCAACAACAAAACTGATAATGTTTCTGACTTACTCTTTCTGTCCTATTGTTTGTCAGTATATTCCTAGAGCCTGGCAAAATTACCAGAGCAGGGAACACACTTTTTCTGCTGGAAACAGAAGAAAAATTGACATTTTGAAGTTACGGAGGGGGAAATCCACAAAATCTTTTTTTAAAAAAAATTTACGTATCAGAGTTCTTGAATTTTAGCTATGATGCAAACCCCACACCCTCATAAACTTGCTGTAAAGCACTGAGACACAAGACTTAAATTAAAACCCAGTTCTATTAATTAGTGATTAGGAAATTTCATTAGGAAGGGAGACTCCCATTATTTGCCCTTCCATATTTATAAGCCATAAGAGGAAATATTTAGAGCTGCGCTAATCCAGATTATTTAAAGGCTGAGGGAGCCCCTTGCATGCAGAAAAGGGTGGTGCCACGATGATTAATCAGGTGAAATGTAAAAATGAGCCTTTCACCGCTCAGTTATCTTTAGAGCCAGGTATTTACCCATCAGCAGCCACTTCTAGGCTGCCACAGATCTTGAGTAGCAGCAGAGGAGACGTTTAAGGAAGTGATTGATGGGCTTGGAAGTCTCAAGTGGTGCCCATTGCTTGCAGCCTCCTGCACACACTGCTTCAGCTGAAAGGAAAAAGAAAAGGGGGAAAAAAAGAGCAATTTCGAAGCTGTAAATAAATTTTATTTCATTTGCTGGCTCACTTTTTCCCATTGAGATTTTACTCGTTCATTTAAAAGGGAGAATGGATCTCTGAAATGACCAAAAAACTGGAATATCCTGGAAAAGAACTGATCTGTGTCTGCTGAAAATAGGAATCCATGTGAATATAAGAGACCATTCTTATGCTGTGCAAATACAACCCTGTTAGAAGACTCTACAGTGTCACCAGCAATGGATTTGGAAATTGTACACTCTGGGATTGTGATGACAAAAAGGAGTTCACTTTTCAGAAGAGGTTGCCTTGATTATGCTTAAATTAAGTTATTTCAAATTACCTCATCATATCTACCTGTAGCTAAACACAAGGTATGAAAGATTTTTCTCTTTTTGGAAACCGGGTTGTTGAAAAGGAAAAAGGAAAATTATTACTTGTCTCGAATCTTCCTTCTGCTTTTTCTTTTTTTAATTTTTATTTTTCCCAAAAGATCATTAGGTGCTTGGCACAAGTGCAGGCATGTGATTACATCTCCCAGTAATAGCTTTTACAAACCTGATGACACATTTCAGAGGAGAAATCTTTCCTCTTAACTGTAATAACTCATGTTAGCAGCCTCAGTGAAGGAGTGGAGATGGTGTTAAAAATTATAATCAATGACTCAAGGGAGAGCTACAAATTACTCTGCCACATTAGAGGAAAATCAAAACTCAAACAGCAAACCTTCCCTGATAATGGGAGTATAAACAGGAGACAGGGAATGAAAACCAGGGATTCTGGCTGCCCCTGTCCACACAGCGAAGCCATCCCACCAAAGAGAGCAAATCAGAAATTCATGATGGGAAGATAAGACCTTGATGACATTTTTAAAGGAAAAAGCTGTTGGAATTTGGCAGGGTTGGAATCTGGCAGGTCAGACCACTGAGGTTAAAGGCTTTGACATTCAGAGCGCACAGAGCGTGTCTGTAAACACCTGCCAGAGGTGCACGCCTGCCGAGCTCGCTGCAGGGAGGACGTTGTGAAAGGAGAACCCAAAGTTTACCCAAATTCTTCTTAATGAACTTCCTGTAATTCAGATATCCTGCATTCCTCTAGAAAGCTTATTAATAACTTCTTTTTAAACACCTGGCATGCGCCTTGTCACACAGCCACACCTGTTACATCCCCGGGCCTCTGCTCAGGATCAGGATGAATTTTGTGCTGCCTTCTTTGACACCAGGGTTTGGATGCCCTCCTTGTTATGCATTTGCACACCAAGAATATGCTGAGAAAGATTTGTTCTTCCCTCCAGCCAGTAGCCCCCATTAACAGCTGCCCAGGCAGCCCTTGAAACTCAGAATAAAGGACACCAGACAGGCTTTGCTCCCCTGCTGAAGCACTGGGGTTCTTGCTGCTCACTGCAGATGCGCCAGTCTTATATCATTATTGTCTTGTGAGTGAAATGCTCATGTCTCTCCAGGCACCCTGGAGCCTTTCTGAAGACATCTGTCTTATAGATAAGAGAAAAATGAGATTATTTCAATTCCGCATGCAAAGCTCCAAGAAAGAGTTTAGAGGCAGAGGAACATAAATAAAAGATTATTAAAACTTATAAAAATCTGCATAAATAAAATTCATCCACTGAACAATGGGCTTGGCTTTAACCCAGAGGATCAGCCTCACTTTTCCTGCAGAGGAGAAAAAGGCTGTCAGAGAGTTTATTCAGCTCACCTCATTGATGTCTGGTCCTCAAGCAATACCCTCATCCCTGCCTCTACTGAATAAATCACGATCTGAGGCCATGGCTGTTGTCCTCATATGTTCATTTATACAAAAACTCAATATCTAGAGAATTCCTGGTCGTGTTGCAAACCTCCAGCAAATGCCTTACATTTACTCCATTTATAATTATCTAAATTATAATGATGTAATCTCCTCTAAGAATAAATCAGGCAGCCAGAGCAGTGACCAAAGCACCACCTTGCTTTTGTGATAAGTGTGACCCCTCTCCCTGGCATAGTTTGGCCGAAATCAATTTATCCTCCCCAATAATTCCCAGGCACGGTGCAGAAGTTGGCACGGGCAGAGGAGCATTCCCAGTTATCCATGCAGGCACTTGATCCCATTCTAAAAGCTGAGAGATTTTCGTGGAGCAGAGCTGGCAAGTGCTCTCAGGCCCATCTCAATTATTGATGTGGTTTTAGCCTGACTGTGGAGCCTCAGAAGTGCTCATTGTTCTCAGTGGTCTGGATGGAGCCATCAAACAGAGCAGCAGCAAACAAAGGTTGTTTCTGCCAAGCACAGAGATGGGCAGAGCTCTGGCTTGGGCTGGAGAAATCACAAATCCACGTGAATGTCGTATTTCTCATAGGCTAGCAGGGAACAGTTTATGTTTGGAAAGGCCTGTGCAATAAAAGCTGTGCTAAAAATCATTTACCATGCGAACAAAAGCAGAAGACTCATGGAGAAGGCTTGGGTTTGGATGCTTGTAGCAGAGACAGCCCCAGCCAGAATAATTAATTGGGAATTTCAGCAGTTTGGGGGTGAATGGCCCTCTCTGTCTGGCTCTAAGAATCACAGAGTGGTTTGGGTTGGGAGGATTTTCAAACTGATCTTTTGTTTCACCCCTGCCATGGGCAGGGACACCTCCCACTGTCCCAGGCTGCTCCAAGCCCTGTCCAACCTGGCCTTGAGCATTGTCAGGGATCCAGGGGCAGCCACAGCTTCTCTGGGCACCCTGTGCCAGGGCCTGCACACCCTGCCAGGGAACAATTCCTTCCCAATATCCCATCCAACCTCACTCTCTGTCAGTTTAAAGCCATTCCCCTTGTCCTACTACATCAATTATTTACCTCACTTTGGGGATGGATGACTGTCTCTGTCTGGCTCTCAGGTCTCACAGGATGCCCTGAAGCCCTTTCACAGATAAAAGAAACTTGTTCCAGACACCACTTGCAAAACCTGACTATTTAATCCAAGTCCAGAGGCCAAGGGTGTCACTTCTGGAGAGCTGGTGCATCCCTCACCATTTTACGTGTCACACACAGAAGGAAGGCCCAGAGTTGTTAATGAAAATAAGAGACCAGAATTTGTTGTGCACCACATCTAAAAATGGGAGCCTTTTCAACAGCACAGTGCCTCCAGTGCAATCTGGTGATTCACTGGTGTGGTCAAAAGCGATGGGTTCATTTATTCCTAGATGGTGATTTACTGGAGTTCCTATTATTGTCCTAATTCTACCATTGAAGTCACTGATGTCATCACTAACTTCCCACTCATAAATCAAAAATCAGAAGGCTTTTTATGTCATCTACTTTTATTTCCTGTGGAGAATAGCCCAGGGACTTCTCTAACTGGTGCTCCAACAGATTTCTTTTCAAAAATTTATAAAGAGCATTCTGTACCAGTATCCTCCTTCATTTAGGTACTTTTATTTTTGGTTAATTGCTCACAGTTTTCTTTAAAATAGTCAGACAGTGGAAACCTCTTGGAATTCAGATGACAATAAAATTTTGGGTTGTTTTTCCCTGAGGATGAGATTCAGTTTTATCAAAATTAAGGTGGCAACCTTCTGCCATCTATGTGAGCCTTTTTCATTTAATATTAAGTAGGTTTTGTTCATTATTTTTATATTAATTTATCCTTTGTTCATTATTTTTAGATTAAACATACATTGTAACCATGTTTTCATCTTCAATCACCAGGAAACATTTAATATTTACATGAGTTTAGAAATTATTTTCGAACTACTTTGTTCTCAGCACAAATTTGTCTTGTACATCCCACCAAGGAATAATTTAATATTTGACTTGCAGATGTCACTGAAGTCTACATTAACAACTAAACAAATCCCTAAATTTGAAGCTTTCCTCAGAGAACATGCAGCAGGAAATGTTGTTTCGTGTAATGCAAAAACATTAGAGATTGCACACTGAGTCACTTCTTGGATATAAAACATCCTCCTTCTCATTGTGGGTCTCCAGGGTTTGATTTTTTAACATAGTTTGAAAAGCTAAAGGCTGTAATAGCCAGTTTACAACGTTATATTCTCTCAGATTCTGAGAAGGGAATTTGCGACAATACATTCAACCTGCAGATAGCCCTGCAAGTGAAAACAGCAGCTACAACAGGAGAGTGGATTATGGAAAAGAGAAAAATAACAAGAGGGTTTTTTTTCCCTCACTTTCAACTCACTGATCCTCAGGTTTTTTTTTTTCTTCTTCTTCTTCTTCTTAATCAACAAAAGAGATTCCAAGCTTGGGAGCTGTCAGAAGTGCTGTTATGTTCTATATGAAACAATAACAGGCACAATATCGAGAGAATGGCTATTAGCTTTCTTCTAAATCCTTCAAGTGAAATAACTGAGGTCAGGATACATTTCCAAACATTCTGGCTGAACTTCTTAACACCACATTTTCCCCTCATGGTTCAAAGATGATAAATGGGAAATGGAATAGGGAAGAGGTCAGTGGAGATCATCCAAGGCCGGGGTATTTCATACCTGTTGCTTGTCAGATGTCTTCCATTCCCATGTCTGTATTACACTATAATTCAATTCTGATGAGGCTTTTGGTTGCTATATTTGCTTGATCCAAGAATAAAAAAAAATCAGGATTTGCTTATGCTTTGAATTGTTATCTCTTCTCTACATTTGAAGCTGAGCATTAACTAAAAATCACCTGGACCTCGTATATTGTAATAAATTGGGATTTTGATATTTGAGGCTACATTTTAGGTCACATATAATACAGTTATTACACTGTGAAGAAGCTTAATGTCATAGTCTGATCAAAATCTAGTTTTCGTTCCTTAATATTTCCTGCTCCTACTGCTCCACAGAAGCATTTTTTAGCCTGGAAAATAGAACCAAACTTTACTCTCCAAGCAGCGGGGCCACGATCCCAGGTGGAAAACCCAGCTGAGAACTTCCTTCTGCCCCCTCATTCATTCAGGCATTAATTCACCACTGTATCAGACAGCAAACATGGAATAAAAACTGGTATTTTAAAGAGAGAAACTTGCAAAGCCTCTCAGAATAATTGCCACCTAATTTGGAATGTCATTGGTTTGTTTTGTTTCTTCATCATGGCAGTGGAACTGAGATATTTAAAAATTATCTGTTCTTTTGATTATTTCCACCCCCACTCTCCCCACAAATATGTTTAGATGCCGTTTATTACCTTTGAAAATCTCAGCCAGGAAGACAAACTAAGAATAAAAATGTAAGCCAGGGACAGGGAGCTATTAATGCTGATAAGAGCCAGGAGGATTGATAATTGTCATCAGAGAGTAACAAAGCAAAGGAGGGAGAATCAATGGATCTGAGCAATTTTCCAAGGAAATCTTGCTTTAAAATGTGGTGAGAAATTAGGGTGGGGGAATAACCTTGGTGCTGAATGTGCTCTTGCATCTAAAGATGTATGAATAAAACACCTCTTGGTATTTCAGCCTCTTAACGCTGATATTTTAAATGATTCCTGCTAATATTTTAAAAGATAAATAAGTATTCCTTCTGTGTTGAACCTTGTACTATTCAAACAAAGACCAGTTTTAGGCCTGGAACTCCTAAATAACCATGGGAGATATAATCCCATAGGGTCTGAGATTTTTCTTAATTAATAAAATATGCATTTTTTATTTTTTTACTTCTCTTATTTTGNTACTTCCCCTTTATACAAAAATTTTTTTTTTTTTTAAAAAAAAAAAAAAAAAAAAAAAAAAAAACAAACCTGCAATGACAATATTCAATATTTTGCTTTTTTTGGTGAAGTAAATCCATTGCTGTCAAATCTTTAACCAGCTTTGGATTGTCTTTTGTGAAAGTTCCTACTGATTACCCTCCGTTATCTTTCACTCCATAGCTTCAGTGCAGGAGAGAACACAGATGTTGGCATTCCTGACACTGAAAATGGAGCTTTTAAAAACAAGGAGTCCAAAATTCTTTCCTCTTAGTGCAGTAGATTCGTGGTGACCCACATTGTTACTTCCATAGCTGCACTCTAAGCGCATGAAATAGTTTATTCTAAAATAACATTTTAAGAAACATAGATGCACTTGGAAAAACATTTTTATAAGTGCTTCTTCAGGTGAGGTTTTTTTAAATAGGGCAGAAACATGTTCTGTATTGGCTTTTCAGCTTCCCCAGGTGTTTTACCTTCTGACTCTCCCAAAATCTGAGTAGTGGCTGTGTGAAGGCTCTACCCTCTTGTCCTGAATCAAGGTCAGAATTATTCTGCAGGACTGAATTTGGTCCTTAACGAGAAAATCCATTAGAAATAATTTCCTAAATCAGACAGCTGTTCTGGGTGGCACCACTGTGTGTCTTCACAGGCAGGATTTCAATCAAACCACCTTGAGGGACCTTCCAGAGTTCCAGAGTGGCTGAGGTTGGAAGGGATCTCTGGAAATCATCCTGTCCACTCTCCCTGCTAACACCTGGAGCAGTTTGCACAGGATCACCTCCCTGTGGGTGCAGAGAAGGAGATATTTTGTCTTCCTGAAAATTACTTCAAACAAGGAATATCAAGAGTGGGGGAAGAACTGGGTAAGTAGTTGTGCATCACAGAGCTGTACAGTGAAGTCCATAATTGAAGGAAATTTTCCTGATCATCTCTGCATTGGCTCCCCAAAGGAAAAGGAAAAAAAAAAAGAAAGAGAAAAAAATAGTGCTAGTAATTGATGTGTAGAAACAACCCATTAGATGTAAGTGAAGGTGACAGTAAAACTCATAGACTACAAACCCAGCAGTCTTTTTATTTTTGCTGTAAGATAGATGTTCCTAATTTTCCACCTGTGTGGGCTTATAATGGATTTACTCAGGGACTCAGAGCAGCTGTTCCAAAGCCGTGGCTGAGAGGAGAAGCCTGAACCTCAATCTGCCTTTTCTCTGTGTTACTCCCATGCCTTGTGAGGGTTCTGACTGGGATGGAGTTAATTCTCCTCACACTACCCACTCCAAGGCTGTTTTACATCTGTGCTGAAAGGTTGTCAAGAATGCCAGGCGGGCACTGATTTTATCCAAATAATGCTTGCATCTGAATTGGGCTCATTTCCCCAAGACAGACAATGTTCCTGAAAGGAATCTGCCCAGCAGGATTAGGAAATGGACAGGGGGAATTAGAGCATTTTGAAGTGAAAGTGGATATATTTACTCACAGTAATTATACTCACAGTGCTCGGGGAGTGCAGGTCTGACACTGCCCCTGCTGTTCTTGTGGAAGGTGTCCCTGCCCATGGGGGTGCCTGAAGTGGCTACCTGGAAACAGAGGCTAGACAAGAGTAAGGGAATAAAGGTGGATATTTATTTGAAAGCTTTCAAAGGCACACCCTGGGCTACCGGACCCCAGGATGGACCCCGAGGCACGAGTTCTTCACACGGTTATAGGCTGTGGTCCATTTGCATATCAGCACAAATTCCCCAATTAAAACTTTAGCTAATGATGTAATTCTCCCCAGCTTGCCCCTCTTTCTCAAGATGTTGGGTTACACATTTTGGGCCCAGGACAGTCTGGGTGTCCTTGGAAACCAGGCTCAGAGAGGCTTTTTTATGTCAATCTTAGCATGAGAGAACAGCAGCTCACAGGCTACAAGGCAATTCAGAGTTACATGCTAAGTACCACAGGATTTGAAAAATATGAAAGTTAAAATCCAAGGCATCAATGGCAGGGGATGGAACAAGATGGTTTTAAAGTCCCTTCCCACCCAAACCATTCTGTGATTTTTAGATACCTCTGAAAGCAGAGTCCCCCAGAGAAGGCCAAGCTGGAATGTTTGTACCTCCATTCAGCTGTGATTGTGGATAAACCCGCAGGTGTGCAGAGACTGAGGCTCACAGGTTGTTCCAATCAGCACGTTTAATCCTGAAGACAGCCCTGCAGAAGATAGCAGAAATGATAATACAAATGGCTTTGTTTTCCTCCTCTGCACTGGAGCAGGGGCACCGGTGGCCATCAGTTTTGTCACTAAGGCAACTACAGGCAGGCAGGGAGGGAGAAGGAAGGGTTTGCAGAGCAATTTTCCTGTGGCAGCTCTGCAGCAGCTTCCCTAACACACAAATCCTGCCTTTGCTGGGAGCACAGGAATGCCTGGTTTGCTGCACGGGAAATTATTTACCCCTGCAATATTAAAAGAGCAGACAAGGGCTGTGGGAGGTAGCAGAGGTGAAGCTGCTTTCTGCAGTGTGGTCTGGGCTCTGTTTCTCAGTCCTGGCATGTGTTTCATGAACAAAAATCAGTTTAGAGCAAGGCAAGAT